>PVJL010000827.1:0-214466 GCA_004026885.1 Lyroderma lyra
AGGGAATGGGGGGTAGTAGGGAATGGGGTTAGTAGGGACTGGGGGAGGGATAGTAGGGAATGGGGGGAGGGGTAGTAGGGAATGGGGGGAGGGGTGTTTAAAAGAACAGAGGAAAAGCCAGGCCACAAATAAGTTGCCCCTGAGGCTGTGGCCCGGGGTTGATGGGCACAAGGACCAGGCAAGCTGATCCCCGGAGTTCTAAGCCTTTTCACACCCAAGAACCAAAGTAAACTGCTCAACAAGCAGAGGGTAACTGGACCACGTAGTGAGGTGTGAGCCCAGGAGTCAATGAGGTAGGAAGAACGACACTGGCCAAGTGTTGCAAGACAAACCCAGGTTATTGCTTCAGTCCTCCGGGTTCCAATTCGCTGCCCAAGAAGGGCTGCTGAGGGCTCGACTTCCCCCCGCGCCAGCCCCGCTGCCGCCTGCAGGGCGGGACGTACGGGACATTCGGCGGGAGAACGGGCCCTCGCCGCCGGTGAAGGCAGTGGGAAACCATGCACACACCGGGCTGTGCTCAGGCCTCGAGGAGAGAGCTGGGGAAGGCACCGAGGACGAACGAAAGCGCCGATGCGTTCTCGTTCATTCCACGCCCTCACTAACACGTACGCTCGGGGCGAGCAGGGCTGCGTCCTTCGCTGCTGGCCGCCCGCGGGGTGGCGGGCCCGGCACACCGTGGACGCTCGGCCGATAGTGGTTGAATATGGAATGAACTCTGCTCAGTTGCACTTCGTTACGTCTGGGCCCTGAAGGATGCACCAGTGGAATCGCCTGAGAGAACGCAGGGTTGAGACTTTTTTTTTAAGGTTCCAGTGGAGCGCCCCGCGAAGCCGGGGGCAGAGGGCTCTGCGGCGCGGCAGGGGAGGGGGGTTGGAGTCTAAGTCCCAAGACTGCACCGTTTGCGACTGACCTTCCGGCTGGGACGCCCGCGCGGGGCACAGCAGCCCGGCTCCGGCGTCCCGCTCCCGCCGCCCCCCGGCGGCGCTCGGCGCCCGCTGCGCACGTAGGTCACCTGCCTCCTGCTGGCACCGCGCTGCGGGCCCGGCGCGGGCGGCAGGTGCGGCGCGGGCGGCCCCGGGGCCGGACCAGGCGGGGCGCTGCGGGCTGCGGGCGGAGGCCCAGCGCGCCGCAGCTCGGCGCAGAGCCGCAGGCCGAACAGCAGCGCGGCGCCGAGCAGACACCGGCGCAGCGTGCTGCAGCCCCTGCCGGGCGGCCTCTCCCTCGCCATGCCCGGGGCCGACCCGGGGCACTGCGCTCAGCGGCCCGCGCGTGGCTCCCGGCGGGCAGCAAGGATGTGGCCCCGCGGTCCCGGGCTGCCAACTGTGGGAACTCCCCCGCGGGCCGGGGCGCGGGCTCGGACCCGCCTCCCTCCCTCCCTGTCCAAGGAAACCTCGGCGTAACCTTATCCTGCCCAGCCTAGCACGCCGGCCGCTGGATGGGGCGAGCGGCGGCGGGCCAGGCGGGGTCCCAGAGGTGCTGGCGGCTCGGCTGGGCAAGAACCCGAGCCCAGCCTCTCACGTCGGGGGTCCCTGAGGAGGCTCCCTGCACCCCGGCCTGCAGAGCCTGGCGGAGCTGAAAGCTACATGGCTAGAAGCAGCACATTCCTAACGGGAGGGATCCGGGCCGTAACTGCATTTTCTGTATTAGTAGTGCTGGAGAAACACAGCAGGAGGGGAGGGGAGCGGCCGGGGTCCCTTACAAGGAACGAGTTCTGGTTGCCCAGCCGGTTGCGCCATTAAGCACAGTATAAAAACACACAGCGCACTGATGATGCTCAGGCTTACAACTTCTCTTCAAGAAAGGAGGGGTTCGGGGAGGAGAGAAGAGCGCTCCCTCACTGCAGAATAATCAAATTAGAGTTATTCCATTTCTGAATTCTGCCTGAAGCCAATCCGTGCTTTCTCTCCTTGTTATGAAATGTGTGGGAGAGAAGGAGAAGGGAAAAGCTAGCTAAGACATCTGACAGCAGGGAGAGAGAACAAAAGTTACCATGGCATGATGTAAATCAAATTAATTTAGCTACACACACACACACACACACACACACACACACTTCCCTGCTGTTTTGCAGAGATACAGAGGGACAAATTTATCTTTGGGCAAAATGCTCCCCAGCTGGTATTTTCATCACTACCTTGACCTTAATTAATCAGGCTGAACTCTCACAGCCTGGAGTCCAGTGTTGGCTGTTCCATTTTCAACTGTTACTAAAATTATCTCCCACACCCCTCCGTTTGTGGGTTGGGTTTGGGGGTTAGGTTTAGGTTTGTATTGGGGTTTGTTTTCTTTAGCTGTGGCCACTTTCATTTTTCATGCTTTATGTGTGCATTTTTCATGCTTCAGTGTGAGACTACTCCTGCTGACCTGTCTTTTCCCCTTAACAGCCTACAGACTAGACAAGAGACCAAATAGGCAGCCCCTTCCCTCTTCCACCCAATTTGAATATCAGCAATTTGCCACGGGGAGCCCTCCTCTCTAAAATCTCCCTGGCTTAAGAAAGACCCAGTTTATTGTTTGTCACTGTACAAAGCACTTGGCTATTTCTTTACATGTAACGAGACTCCTCAATCCAATCTAGGTCCTCAGGCTCCTACATGTTTCATTATGATTGTTGACCTTTGCTTTTTTTTTTTTTTTCTTAGATGCAGCCCACCAGCTATTGCAGATGGGCTCTGTTTTAAAGAATCCAAGCAAGTACATTTTTCTTGACACAAACTCTTAAGAGAAAGCCTCACATCCTGTGTCTATTTAAACAACATAAGCTGCAGTATCAGATATGAACTGTATGTGTTGAATCCAGACTCTGTCTTTGAGAAGCTGTAAGACTTTGGACAAAGTATTACACTTAATCTCTCTGAGTTTCAGTTTTCTTTTGCATAAATAGACCTATATATCTGATAAGATTACAAAGATTGCATAAAATAGTCAGTACATAAAATGGTCCACAGAAGGTACTCAATTAATAGCAATTATTTTTATTATTTACCATTAAAGAAAATCCTGGATGTTACCATGCAGAAAAAAATTTAAGCACTGATTGCAAGGTAGGTGAACATAAGAAAGTTTAAGGAGATTTGTAAATATCTTATACAGTCTTCTCTGATCTTAGATACCCAACAATGTGAGAAACAGCCATTAAGACCCAAGATCCCACAAGTACACTCTATTAAGTTGTATAATTGTGCGATGCTATTTAAGACATAATTTGTACTATGTTTGATAAACCTGGGTTATGACATCTGATATAGCCTTCTATAGGAGTTTTCTCTTCTATGCAGACGACAGAGTGCCACTAACTAAAGAAGTCATCTTTTAAAAATTATGATACCACTAACTTATGCCCTCTGCTCCTCTGTTGAGTGATGCTCCAGAGCGGAAAATGAGGAGTATCTTATATTACTAAAATGGGGATATTTAATAAGACTCTGGACTAGGGGTGAAGCGGGGAGACTCACAGAACAGTTTAGCTCTTGAAGAGAAGGGGCAAGATGACCTCATATTTTCCCTTAGATCATGTCTATGGTTCTCTTATAATGTTTCCATTATGGGGGGAGAGTTTAAATAAAATGCAATATTTAAATGCCCTTTTCCTTAATCTTTTGCAACTGTCTCTATGTGTTCATTATTAATATTATAAAAAAAGGAACTGTTTGTATGTATGGAGTAGCATCATTAATGTTCTAGGAAGAAATCTCCCATTTTTAACTTCCACACAATATTTCCCTGTGTCACGGATGATAATGAATAGTGAAATGGGTCAGTTGGTAGTCTGGAAAGGCAAATCTGATCACTGTCACAGCTGACAAGCAATCTTTCATTCATGACCTTTGCTTTTCTCAGAGAGTTGAAGTTGTCTTGGTCGTTTCTGGACATGTTTCAAAAATGCAGATAATCATTAACCACTGAGTCATATGTTGGTTAATTAAAAGTGCAGGTCAGTAAACCACAAAAGCAGCTTTCATCAGATCACAAATTACATCCTCCTTGAGGTTTCAGCCAGCAAAACAAGTGAAACAGGACATTTTTAGTTCTAATCTCCTAGAAACCATGCATTTCAATTTGCACGCATGCTGTAGAGCAGTGGTTCTCAAGCAGGGATAATCTGGCCTCTCAGGGGACATTTGGCAAATGTCTGGAGACATTTTTACATTGTTACAACAGGAGATGTGGTGGGGAGGATGCTACTGGCACCTATTGGGTAGAAAACAGTGATGCTTCCAATGCAAAGGATAGCTTGCCACAAAGAATTATCCAGCCCAAAATGTCAATAGAGCTGAACTTGAGAAACCCTGCTGTCACCATAGATCTTAATGCGGCTACTTTTCATTACAGACTGTCCAGACAGAAAACGGGCTGACAGTCAAGGATCCTCACCTCCATGAAGTGGTTATTTCTGTTTCACAATGTAAAGTACTTAGTCCGAATTAACTTAATCAGAAAGGAACAAAGCTAGAATGTCAGGCATCAACATTGTCCTCCAGCCCACCACCCCCATCCTGTCTTCTCCATGTAGTACATGTTCATTGTGGAAAACATACACAAGCAAAAGAAGACATCAACAGCCATTCATATAGCACGATTCAGAAATAGCTACCCTCTCAGACTTTTCTATGCATGTATATGGTTTAAAACATGAGCTTATACTCTACGTAAGTCCTTGTAATCTGCA
Source organism: Lyroderma lyra (assembly GCA_004026885.1). Taxonomy (NCBI): domain Eukaryota; kingdom Metazoa; phylum Chordata; class Mammalia; order Chiroptera; family Megadermatidae; genus Lyroderma; species Lyroderma lyra. The sequence continues at coordinate 4,670 of PVJL010000827.1, forward strand.
CTTGTAACGTCATATGTTATTATATAATTTACACATTAAATGATATGATGTTGGAATTTGCTTAAAAACAATCCAGTGGGGGAGGTGGAAGATAACTGGGGGTATAAAGGAAAAAAGAATGGCTGAGTTTACAATTGTTGTAGCTCGGTGATGGGGTTCACAGCTCGATATTATTGACTATGTTTGAGAATTTTCATAATAAAAATGTTATTAAGCAGCAACCTATTAACCTACAACATTATTATTTTTCATTAAGGTAACATTGATTTATTAATACATTACCTAAACTTCAGGTGTACAACCTTATAATTCAACATCGGTATATGCAACATCATGCTCATCAACCAAAAGTCTAGTTTCCATCTCTACCACACAGTTGACCCTCTTTACCAATTTTGCCCTCTCTCCACCCCTGTTCCCCTCTACCATGAAATCATACGGTACTTGTCTTTTTCCATCTGACTGATTTCATTTACCATAATAACCTGTAAGTCCATCCATGTTGTTGCAAATGGCAAGATTTCATCTTTTTATGGTTGAGTAGTATTCCATATCTTCTTTGTCCCTCCATCTGTAGATAGACACTTAGGTTGTTTTTATATCTTGGCTACTGTAAATAATCTTGCAATGACCATGGGAGTATATATATCTTTTTAAATTAGTGTTTTTGTAGTCTTTGAATAAATACTCAGAAGTGGAATTACTGGATCATGTGATAGTTCTACTCTTAATTTTTTGAGACATCTCTATACTGTTTTCCATACTGGCTATACCAATTTACATTCCCACTAACAGTGTGCAAGGGTTCCCTTTTCTCTGCATCCTCTCTAACACTTGCTATTTCTTGTCATTTTGAAGATAGCCACTTTACCAGGTATAAGGTGACAGATCATTGTAGTTTTGATAATTAGTGATGTTGAACATCTTTCCATGTGCCTGCTACATTTTTAATTGCTACATGTACCATGATTTAACCAGCCTCCCACTGTTGAACAATTAAACCATTTTCAAGTTTTCATTTGATAAATAGTGCTATGATGGACATCTTTGTAACCAAACCTGATGAATCAGATGTAGACTGTGAGAGAAAGGCAGAAGTCAAGGATGATTCCAAGGTTTCTCCTGAGTAACTGGAAGAATGAATTTGCCATTAACTGAGAAAGAAGACTCAAGCAAGAGTAGTGGGGGGTGGAAAATCAAGAGTTTGACTTGGGTGGTCATGTTAAGTTTGGGAAGCCATCCAAATCTGAGAAGACATCCAAGTGGAGATGTCATGTAGGCAGTTGGATTTAAAAGACTGGAATTCAGGGGAGCAGGGAAGGCTGGAAGTATAATCGGATCACCGGCATATTGATGTTGAGGGAGGGAGGGAAGATGTATTTGAAAACTTAACTCTGGGTCCACGGATTTAAACTCAGGGAGATGAGAGGGATCCAACAAAGGACACTGAGATAGATGGTCAGTAAAGTAAGAAAATGCAGTATTCTAGACCAAGTGAAGAACGTATTTCTAGAAGGAAGAGACTGAGAGGTCTAACAACAAGGTGGTCTGAAAACTGTCCTTGAGATTTGGTAACACGGTGCCTTGTTTATCATCTGTCTCTCTCACCTAGAACATAAACTTCATGAGGTCAGGGACTTTGCTTCGATTATTGCCATAATCCCAGTTCCCAGAACAGTGCTTGGCATATAGTACACACTCAGTAAATAATTGTTGAATTAAAGAGTGAAGAATGAATCGAATCTGTCCGCATTTGTAATTATTTCATCGTCTTATATTTTTAAAAGTAGAATTGCTAAGTTAAAGCAAAATTGTAGGTCTTTTGATATGAAGTGCTATTATTAATTTTTCAGTCCACAAAAAAAAAGAGTGTATTAATTCCATTTAAGGCCCACTAAATATTCCTTTGTTATCAGTGGGAAACCTCAAAGGATAGCTTGAGCCAGCCTCTGATAGATGAACTAGGCAGTTTATTTTTAGTCCCCTCCTACTCCTTCTACCACTTAAATTCCCCTCAAACGCCCATCCAAAGCCACATCCCGTATAGGATTTGTGTTCACGACCCTGTCAACTAGTTTTCTCCTCTAAATATTAAGATACTAGCACAACATGACTTCAGGCCCCATCAGAACTATCCATGTTAAAGAAAGAACTCACCAAGATTAAAGCTTTGCAGACCTAGAAGAACGAAGTTATATTAGAATGACAGACACTGGAACTGATATTTGCCACTAGGAGCCCTGCCTACAATCACACTACTGCCTGTCCATAACCTAATAAAGCTGCCTCTGGGCTGGTCGTGTGGAAAATGCCTGGGGAATGGCTTAATGCCCTGGTCTGCTTGGGAAAGAGAGCTCGAGCCTTTCCTGCCTCCTTTGAATCCCCTAACACCATGTTCTCCCATTCTTGGTGTTTATCTCACTCCAGCATTTGTAGACTTCCTTTATCCTTCCTCTACACGGCTGTTTCTCAAACAAAGGATGGGCTTACCTCTGACCTTCTGCAAGCCTTGCATGGAATGAGCCTCAATCACGTCTCTGGAACTGCTGGCAAACAACAGACGTCACACTCAAACCTGCTGAAATCAGACCCAAGAGAGCAGGTCCTATTGCCAATCCATCCTAAATAGAAAAGAGTCATACGCAGACTCGCAGGGATGGCTCACAGGTAGCATCTCCAACCTGGCACCTTTTTTCCCTTAAGGAACTGGGGAAGAATCGGGGAATGCTTCACACAGCCATTGGTTAAAAGAAGTAAGGTGGAAAATGTGGGTGTGGGGAGAGCAGTACACAGACAGGGTGCAGACGATGGCTGTCAGTTCCTCTTAGGTAAATCCTTGGCCTGGACAGGAAGTTCATAAAAGACACATCACACACACACACACACACACACACACACACACACACACTTCCCTGGATTCTGCAAATACATCTGAGGCATTGTTAGATAGGTTTATTTACAGACATTAACTTCCACAGTGAGAAACTCCTGGATTTTATGACAATAAAGCAGTTTAAGTTAAGAATGATCAAAACATTTCATAGGACCACCTATGGAGCACTTCCCCTCCCTCACCCTCGGCTCATCTTATCATTATGACACATGCCAGAAATAATCTCCCAGCTACAGATCACTTTGAAGTAAAAACCATTCCTGGTTGAAATTTTCCCAAAGTCAAGGGCTTAAAACCCCTTTTAAGGTCAGAAAAGATCACTGGGGAACTGACAGGATAAAGTGAAGCACAGCATGCCCCAAGGCAAGAATGTCAGGGTGCTGTCATTTCAGCTTAACTTGTAAATATATTAAAAATCCTGAGGTCAAAAGCCATTTTACTTTCTCATCACGTCACTGCTCTAGCCCTAGAGAAAGCCCAAGAACTACATTATTTTCAGATCACAATGCAGGGGCTCCCAGACTTAAGTGTGCATGAGAATCACCTGGGGAGTCATGTAAATGTAGGTTCAGAAGTCGTACCTCCAGGGATTAAGTCAGGGGTTTGTCCTCAAAATCTTCACTTTAATACGTTTCAAGTGATCCATGATCCAACATTTAAAAGTCTTGGCATAGAGGTTCCCAGCCATGGTGATGGTTAGAGGTGGGAAACAGAACGTAGGGAGCAGTTATTACAAGAAGTATCCACGTATTCATGGGTGCAAATGTTCCCCCTCAGTCCCCTAAGGACAATTACTAATAAAGTTTTAGCCATGAGCAAGGAGGTCTCATTTTCAAAAGTTCAGGACCCGCCTTGGCACCCATTCTCTCCTCCCCCATAACACCTGATGGGAAGAGCAGAGACACTTGCTTCCTCCCTTCCTTCCTCCATTTCCTCTTTCCCCCCTTCCTTCCTCCCTCCCTCCCTTTATCCCTCCCTCCCTCCCTCCCTCCCTCCCTCCCTTCCTTCCCCATTTGCTCTGCACCTGTCCCAAAGCTCTGGAATGAAAAGGGAAGGAGATGGGGTTATACACAGGTAGACTGTATGGCCCACGTTGTCCTTTGCTTACTCTAAGTAAGGCAGTAGCACCTGGAAACCCGCAATACCCTTGCTGGGACACAATGCCCTTCAAGTCACTAAAGGACCCCAGAGAGTTAAGGCAGCGTGGACTCAGGAAGGCAGATTTAAGGAAAGCCAAGAGATCAGGGGAAGCAGAAGACCAGAGTCTAAGCTTGTCTTCTCTTAAACTACTCACTAGCAGGTACCCTTGCACAAATTCCCTTAGCTCTCTGTGCCTCAGTTTCTTCATCTGTAAAAGAGAGGATAATAGTAACAATCTAATAGGGTTGTTGTGATGATTAAATGAGTTCATGTATTGAAAGAACTTAGTGTGGTTCTTTCTGGCCCATAGTGTAACATTTGGACATTTGTTTTTATTTTGCACTAGTTTTATATTCCTCTTACCTCCGAGTCGCGTTGTTTGTTTGGGGCGTGGGCTTCCTGGGTCCTCACTGGACTGTCATAGAGAGGAGATGAACCCCACGTCTCCCTTTGCTGTTGCTGCCAAGCCCATGGCCTTTTCCTTTGGAATCAATCACATGCCAGGGAGTAGCTTATTAAGGGTTCCATTGTTTCTGGGAGAGCACATTGGTCCAACTAACTAGCAGGTCTTTCCCTTCTGTCTTTGACCTACTGGATCCTCGACCACGCCGCTTCTTCCCATAGTTCTGGTTTCTCTGGGTTTTGGGTGCCATGTAACCACACCTCCTTTCTCTCCATCCCCTTTGTCATCCTGTGTGCTCTGCTCACTTTCATACTGTCTCCTTAAAGCAGGCTCTTTACACTGTGCCAGCTCCATCACCTCTCATGTCTTTTCACCGCCCACCCCTCCACCTTGGAATAGCCACCTCCCTGATCACTTGACTATGAACTTGCACCATCAATGTCAGATACAAATCCAGCTGCAGAGCAGAGTGCAGGAGGCAGCTGAGAAAGAGGGAAGCCCCCTCCCAGAGAGGGGAGAGGCCTGGAGCTGCTCTCCCTCCCCCCACCCCCAACCTTCCTCGGTGACTTTGAAGCCTGCTCAGAGAGGAAGACAAATGCTGTCTTGAAAGAATGTTTCTGTTGCTAGGCGAGAAAGCAGGAGAAATATTTCCCTGTCACAAAGGGCAGCTAGGAGAAAAGCTGCTCTAAGTTGGACGACTTAGAAGAGTTTTGGTTGTTTGTGTCCATGGGTTATTTGTTTGTTCATTTCTTTTTTTCTTTGCTTTCAGTTTTATATTCCACAATCAATAGTTTAATGTTTATTTGGGGACGAGTGGGATAGGGAGGGGAGAAAGGGGAGCGGGTGGGAGGGGGGACGAAGCTAAATATAAGGTGATGGAAAGAGAAGTCACATTAGGTGGTGAACTTATTATACATCAAGCTGACAATGCACTGTAGAATTGTATGCCTGAGACCTATGTAATCCTTGCTAACAGATGTCACCCCAATAAGTCTAACAATAAAAATGAATTAAAAAAAGAAGAGTTTAGGTGTCTTGCTAATATTGTGGGTGTTTAGCTGCCATTAGCTGCTTCAACCACAGAGTATGAGATCACTGGACTAGTTTTTTAAGAGCTGCAGCTATTATTTTAATGCCTTTGTGGGTTTTTGATTCGGCCTTTATTGTGGGGAAATTGTATGTGAAAATCAGGAAACACACTCCCGTGATTGCCGTAACTTCGGTCCACCAGGTACCATAGCGGTTGCTCGCCAACCTGGCTAGATCCCCCAGCCGACGCAAGAATCGGGGTGAGCTACTTATGTTTGCCTCCCTGTGGTAACTAGTTTCTAGGCGGCAAGGAGCTCAGGAAAATGTGTGCAAGGATTTCAAGACCTCTGAGATGCTGAACTTGATATATGTCGACCCAACCTTCCGGTCCCATACATTCCAGCCAGGTGTCCCCATTGGCTACACCCCAAATAGCTACTGTACTTTCCAGCCTCTGGCCCTTTGCTCATGCTCTTCCCTCTGTGTGAAAAGGACACTGTCTCCCTGTCCTAGCAATGAGAGAGTCATGGGCAGGCTTGAAAAGAGTTAGGCGAGCAGTTTAAATTTTATTTAATGGGCAATGGGGAGTCAGTGATGGTTTCTGAGCAGAAAATACTGGTATGAATTCAAGGTTGAGCCTGATTCAGGCTTTTATAGATCCAAAGAATGTACATTGTGGCACTTTCAAACTCTCACCTTATATACTTCAAAGTAAAAACAGTATTAAATGGTAAAACACGAAACATCAGCTATGTTGACATTGAAAAGGCTCAATTCTACATCTTTTGAATGTTAAATTATGAATGCTAAAAAGATTACTGTTTTCCAGGCCTTTCTTGATGTCTCCTTATCACCCAAGATTGAATTGAATCTCTTTCTTTACCGTAGAACATTCTCCCCAAAATGCTTGGAATTTTATAAGGTTTGAACAACAGATATCTAACAAAATCAAGTGGCCCTTGCCCAGCTATGCATTTTCTTCACGCAAAACTAGCAATTGGTGCAGAATAAATCCTCTCACTTTGGCCGTAGGCTCACAGAATTCACTACGGATAGCCTCAAAGCACTGTTAGAGTGCGTTCAAAGTGTCTCGACACCTTTAAAAGCATGCTTTTAAAATTTTAAGGAAATCTTGATTTTTGTATAGGACATTAGATTAGAGCCTTCCTAAATTTGGTGAAAGATAATGAAAATAGTTTGCAAGCCACACAGTTGTATTCCAGCATTCAATTGCAGCAAAAAGGGAAACTAGTGAGTGTGGGGCCCTATGTGTACAACATGCTTCATTTGCTCGATTCTGGTTTAAAGGTGAAAGGGTGCTGATTTCACAAGGTTCCTTTAGCCCAAAGCTTTTTTAAACAATTAAATTAAATATGAAAAGGAGATAATCTTAAGTTTTCATGGATAAGAAATAAAAATCACAACTGAATCCACCATCTGTCACAATCAGATCTCTTAAAAACAAAGAAACACTCCTTAACACAAAGGTTTTCATCTTGTTGATCACCAATCTTTCATAAAATGCAACCACTTCTGTGTAGCTTGTTTCAAATCCCATGTTAAACAATGGGGAGAAGTTCCATTATTTTTCAGGCTTTAACATCCCAGGATAAATTGGCTGTTCATCTATTATTCATCCACCATTGTTAGAAATTAATTCTTTGTTACTGACAGGGGTAAAACTTAGTTGGGCAGATCAATAGATTTATTTGTCTCCTCAGACAATAGAGGGTAGGAAGGTAATGATTAGCAATGTCTGTTTCTTTTTAATTCTGTCTCTCATTAGCAGTTCATGCCCCAGAAAAGGCTTTTTGAGTTGCTAAACAAAAGGCAGCTCCTAAGGTTCAATAGCTTCATGTATCAGAGAAAATTTCTGAAACCCTAAAACCTCTCTAAGTGCTTAGCAAAAAAAAGCATATTCTATGTGTAGCTCACTCTCGGGTCCATAGGAAAGCGTCTATAATAACACTCTTTGAAACATGATAGGTCAATGCTAAGCCCCGCATTACCACACAGAAGGCCATTGGTAGCTATAAGGACAGACGAGAAAGAAGAAAGCACGCACTAAACAAAATGCTCCACCAAAAGCAGTAAGATAGACTGCTCTGACTGGCTTCACACTTTGGCCCCACAGAGCTTTTTTAAAAACTACTTGTCATGAAATATTATGATCTGTTAAAAAAAAAAGGTGTAAGAATATTTCTTCTTACCTACCTCACAAGGCTGTTGGAAAGATTAAAATTAGATAGCTGTGAAAGTGTTTCTAATTCTCCTAGGAAAGACTGGAGAAATGCTTTTGTGGACAAACTTGTTCTTTGGAACTTTAAAATAGTCTAAATGATCCCATCTCACAGTCTTGTCCCATTAAAAGCCTAGGATTCTGCTGATAGTCAGCTCCTGCATCTCTAGATAGCTCTTTAAAATCATTTCACTTGAAGCCCAAAAGTATTTCATACATGAGTGACAAAAACAAAAAACAAAACAAAAACCACACCCTCCTCCAAACCCTTCCTGGATTAGTCAGAAGAGAAATTCCCACAGTCCTGCCTTGTCTGCAAGTGGAAATATTCCCATAACCTCCTCCCTTCTCATCCTCAAAACACATTTTTCTTTGTTTCCTTCCAAGTATGAGAACTAGCAAATGCACTGCTACTGGTTACACATCTGTACACATCAGCATATTCTATTCTTCCACAGCCCACCCTCAGCAAAACACACCTTAACACTGCTCTGCACACCGAACTCTCCTCAACAAACACTTCCAACTCCAGCAGAGGCTCAAAACGTGCATTTCCCAAACATTTGCACCTTTTACGACACTGGCCTGCCCACCCCCAACTTCACGTTATCCAAATCAACTTTCAACTGAGACCTCCAACACATTTACCATACGTCGTACTTCACTAGTATCTGCTTAAGGAGCTACACCTTCCTAAATATTTTTACTTCATATGCCTCTCCTTCGGCTCTGATACACTTTCTCTCCCCACCCTTCATATATAGTCTCTGTCACAACCTATCCCCAATGAGCAGAGCAGAGGGGAAAGTCCATCATTGTTAAAAATAACTATATATATTAAGAGATGGTCCAGCAGAGGCATGATGCACATAGGAGCACATGGGAGGAAGAGAAAAAAAGGCCTTAAGAAGTGAAATTCTGAGAGTAGGATTTCCGGTGCAATTTAAGGGCAGCAAAGTCAGGGAATAGAGAGCATCCCCTGAAATCACTCAACTTGGGTGCTACCTATTCTACCTACGGGCTACCCTAACCCTGATGACAGGACTGCCTGGTACCAAGCACAGAGAATTGGGTGGTGGAGGTGATGGTGGTGGCTCCTCAGGCTCCTAGCATGCTTGCTAAGCAGCGTTCAGTTGCAGACAACAGTGGCTACACTTGACTTACTGGAAGCAGAAAGGTGCTTATTTCCAAGTATTATGTGCTTCCTGACACACAGAAAAGTGGAGGAATAGGTACTGACTGAGCTCCTGAGAACAACTCCCAACGCCCCCTGCCATTGTTGGGGAAGCAGCTGCCATTGCTGTGGGGTGCAGAAGAACCAGGAACTGGCTGACATCCCATTTGGTCCGGCAGAAGTGGATGTTTCCAGCCCTGCCTCTCTCTACACTTTGCTCAGATCCAAATCCAAGTCTCATGCAAAAGCATCAGTCCAAAGGAACTTAAATCACATGTGGAACCCGACCTGGAAGAAAGTCTAGGAAATGTAGTTTTTATCTTTTAAGACTCTACAGTGCAGAAAGACACATTATGAGGAAGAATAAGTGTGGACTAACTCACAGAATCCACTGCGTTGTATTTCTAATGCGTGAAGTTCGATAAAACTGAAGACCAAGCTTGAAGCAGTAGAACACCTTTATTTTAACTATTTTCTGTGAAACGTTTTTTCGAATGCATTTCACTTTTCCCAGTCTCAGTTTTTTAAAAAAAGGACTAAATGCAGTTTATTTTTTCTCAATGGCCCAAAGTCACAAGCTTAAACATTAACTACTATGCTGCAAATAACAGTACAAACACAGTCTACTCATACATCTATCATATTCTACCTTCTTCTATTACTCATTCTGTATTCCCTTGGCCACCAGCAAACATCTCAGCTGTGCCCCTTCCATGATAAAAGGGGTTCAATGTAATCAATCTGACACCAGTTGGCTGTCTTGGGGACTCAGTGTTGTTCTCTGCTGCTAACAGACTGGGCTCTCAGCAATGTCCACAGCAAGGTCAGCCTTGGTAAGTCTGTGTTGAAGCCCACACATAACCTGCATTCCTGCTACCGTATAAATATTTTAGGGTTTGTAGGCTACACAGTCTCTCAACTCCTCGTCTCTGCCATTGTAGCCTGAGAAAGTGAGATAATGTGTAAACAAATGGTCATGACCATGTTCTAGTAACACTTTATTTACAAGCATAGCCAGAGTAGCGACTGGGCCTGAGGGCTGTGTTTTGCTTTGCATTAAACTATACCAGGTCTGACAATTAAGTTCTTGAATTTGCCACCATGCACTTACATTGGCAGCACTGTACAAACAAGTCGGTAAGGTTTCATGACCTTGGTATGTCTGTGTCTCACAGCTGTGTTCATGTCGACATGTGATGGTGTCTTGCTAAGTGGCATTCATTATTGTTGTTGCATGTTTTTGTGTGCCATCGAGAGAATGTTGGAGCTTGAACTAGAACAATAAACAAGCATTCAATTTCTTGTTAAACTTGGCAAGAGTGGAAGTGAAATCAGGGACATGTTAGTCCAAGTTTATGGGGATAACGCCATGAAGTAAACAGCACTGTACAAATGGATTAAATGTTTTTCTAAAGGGAAAGAAAGTGTCACTGATAAAGAAAAGTCAGGGTGGCCAGTAATGAGCAGAAGTGATGAAAATATTGCAAAAATTTGTTGAATTGTGCATCAAAATCATTGGCTGACTATGAGAAGCATAGCAGACCAAGTAAACATCAATAGAGAAACAGTTCAGAAAATCTTAACTGAAAATCTTGGCATGAGAAAGGTGTGTGCAAAAATGGTCCCAAAGGAGCTCACAGATGAACAAAAGCAAAGGAGAATCAAAGTTTACCAAGACCTTTTGGAGGGGCAAGATGATGTTTTGGGCCATATTATCTATCACTGGTGATGAAACATGGGTGTACCAATATGACCCTGAAACAAAGCATCAAAGTGCACAATGGGGGAGTTCCCTGATGGTGTAGTGGCTTAAGGCTTCGGCGCTGGCGCTGTCAGCGCTGCGGCCTGGGTTCGATTCCCAGTCAGGGAGCTACCCACACACCAAAAAGAAAAAAAAAAAAAAAGTGCACAATGGAAGTCAGCCAGTTCTCCACAACCAAATTAAGTCAGTCCAAATCAAGAGTTGAAATGATGTTGCGAATCTTTTTTGATATCAGAGGGGTTGGTCATTATGAATTTGTACCAACTGGACAAACAGTCAACCAAGTTTACTATTTGGAAGTGCTGAAAAGGCTGCGTGAAAAAGTTAGATGAAAACAACCTGAACTTTCTACCACCAACTCATGGCTCTTGCATCATGACAATGTACCAGCTCACACAGCACTGTCTGTGAGGGAGTTTTAGCCAGTACACAAATATCTGTATTAGAGCACCCTCCTACTCACCTGATCTGGCCCCCAATGAATTTTTTCTTTATCCAAAGATAAAGGAAATGTTGAAAGGAAGACATTTTTATGACATTCAGGACATCAAGGATAATATAACAGCTCTGATAGCCTTTCTACAAGGAGATTCAAAAGTGCTTTGAAGGGTGGACTAGGCGCTGGCATCGGTGCATAGCTGCCCAAGGGGAGTACTTGGAAGGTGACCATAGTGATAATCAGCAATGAGGTAGGTAGCACTTTGTCTAGGATGAGTTCACAACTTAATTGTCTGACCTTATAAGTTCCATGTGAGCAAGGACATGTCTGATTTGTTTAACACTTTATGTCCAAAGGCTGGTACTCTGAAAAAAATTTGTTAAATGACTGGGTGAGTGAACTATCAATGGGACATCAATGAACAGATTATCCCAGCTTAACCTTGAAAAAATTAGTAAGCCTCATTCAGCAAGCTCTCTTGTTTGCTTTCTGATTGATTTCCCTTAATAACTACAAAAATCTATCTACCACTAAAATCTCACAGCTTGAGTATACCACAGAGAATACATTTATGCCCTGGATGCTCAAGCAATTGAATTACCTAACTAGCTAGAAAAAAATAAGATGAAGAAAATTTTCTTAGGAGCAAAGCCAGTATGTCTATGCCCCCCGCCCCCGATCCAGGTCTGCACGTCTCACTGCCATTATTCTACTGAGGTGGGACCATGAAGAAGTAAGTGTGAGCTGCCCTCTTCTAGGGGAGCAGCGTAGAGCTATGTCTCTTCCCTGCTTTCATAGTCTCTGCATCCTCCAGGCTTGTGCCTGGGATTTGGCTCCTACTAGGAGAGGAATAAGACAAAAGATGAAAGCTTCAGACCTGTTTCAGGACACTGCATTGGTCAGAAAGCCCTCAGGTGAGCTTGATGCCTTGTCGCAGCCCTTCCCATGCTGACTTCTGCGTCCTGCTGTCCATCTAACCTACCGACAGCACTTCCAATATGTGTGGTCTCCCATGGCTTGCCTTAGCTCTGCACTCACTCAAATGTGAGTTCACTTCCTTGAACAAAATCCAGTTTGACTATCTGGACCAGCTGTCTTCAACCTGACTGTACGTGTAGGACTGAAGCTAAATCCTTTGCAAATGAGGTATAAGCAAACATGCTATGTGAGTTTTCTGGGAAGTTTCCTTGGTGGGTAGATGTGATGGCTGGAGCTCTGACTGCCATCTTGGAACCATGAGCACAAGAACCACATCCTTTGAGAGAGCAGAATGTGAGCAGGAAGAGCCTAGGTCACTGATGAAGTCCCCATGTCAACCCTGGACTACCTACATCCAGGCCTCTTTTAAGTGAGAGAGAAATACATGCCTAAAAGCAACTGTTTGGGGGTGTTTCTATTACTTGCAACTGAATGTAAATTTAACAATGGTTTCCTCTGTTCCAATAAGCTGTGACCAGAGAGGCAGGGCACAAGGGGTACTGACCAGGTAGTGAACCCCCACGTCTGAGCAGATTTCCCAGAAAAAATAACCTGGGCAGAATAGGCAAACCATTTGGAGTATTCACCACAAATGCTGATCCATCATCAGACAACTTGGATCTATATGGAAAGGGACTACTAAGATGCATGAAAATTCGGGGCGAGGGCTGATACCATAGAACATGCAAGAGAGTCAAAATTACAATTTAAGGGAAACACACCCTGAGAATGGAATTTGGGTTGTGGCTGCAGGCCAGGTGGGCAGGTGCCCTGAGCAGATGGAAGTCAACTGTTCTCCAATAATTGAAGAAACATTGGTTATGTATTTTCAGAGATCTGGTTAACTCAATTTTTTTTTTGGCCGCTTAGAGCTGTGACTTATAGGCAAGAAAGTCACTTCGGATAATAACGCCCCCAAGCCTTGTGGCAAACTGCTGAGGCTTTTCAAGAAGAAAAGGGCCGCTTCAGCAATCTCATTTGGCTTCTCCAAAGTAAAGGATACCCAGAGGAAACAGGTTTTGAATGTGTCTCCATCATTCACACCCCCAAGAAGATGAGAGGAATCAAGAAAAATCCTATGTTATGAAGAGAAAATGAAGTGTTACCTTCATTTCAAATGTGTGACATGTTTTGAAAGTCCTGGAACAGTTTTCCCAGAACTAAACTACAACTCCCAGCAGACACAGTCCCCACCAAGTTATTTTCCTTTTCTCTAAACACTTTAAATGTGTTGAGAAAAAGTGGTTCTAGTATCAATAGGTTTGAATACATCTATTCAATAAAATGAAGAATAGAGTATATATTATTATATTTTAGAAAATAGCCTGTCTTCTACCCAATCATGTCCTACTGGGTTATGGCCTTTCTGTTTAACTTCTTTTCTTCCAAAGTGAATAAACCCTAAAAGAATGCACATAACCTCTGCCTGCTGATGAAGCAACATGCTTACGACACCGGTGCCCTCCACCCGGCCGGATCTATCGCTCTGGGTCGCGGGGGGCCGCAGCTCTGAACTCAGCCACAAACACAGGGATTTAAAAAAGAAATCAGATGTCACCCCAATAAGTCTAACAATAAAAATGAATTTAAAAAAAACAAAAACAAAAACAAAAAATCAGTTGTTCTCTATGTTCAGAAAAAAAAATAGCCAATCGTCTGTAATAAAAAACAGAAAGAAAAAAAAAAAACAGCATAATCTCAGGCCTTAGCACAGATCACCACCAAAGACCTCAACTCACATAGACAGGAAACCCTGGTGGAAACTAACAAAAGAAAAACAAAAGTAAAGAACCAGCCAAGGGGCCATTTATCCAGAACTTGCCATCGCAAGGGAATCAGCCACCGGCACTCGGCGGCCGGCAGAGGAAGAGGCTTTACACAGTGGGGACAGAGAGGACTTCCAGCGGCCCTGAGGCAGACACAGCCCACCTGCCGCCCAGGACGGCTTTGAATGCGCCCGGCACAAATTCGGAAACCACGGTGAGACTCTTTTTTTTAGCTCATCAGCTGTTGTCCGTGTTAGTATGTTTTGTGTGGCCCAGGACACTTCTTTCAGTGAGGCCCGGGGAGTGCAGAGGTTGGACGCCGCTGCCCTAACCGGAGGCGGTCAGCCTGGGAAGCCGTGGGCAGGAGAACTAGAGGCAGAGTGTTCACACTCTGTGTCACTGGAACACATCTAGCTGTCTCTGGCTGGTCCTAAATTAGAAATGGGACAAAAATCAGGAAAGCTGTCAGTTATTAATCAAGTCCAGTTATTCATTGGCCCCTATTAAATAAATGGGGCCAATTGTTTAGCTTTCTGGATTGCTAGTAGAGACAAAACCTGGCTTCCTGCAGTGCGGACCCTTAGATCTATAGCAGGCTGGCTCCCGAGGCTGGTTAATAAAACTCTGCAACTAGTGGTCAGAGTTTTATTTTTAAATATGGACTGGCAACTGTCTGTGCATTCAGTGTCTCATCTTTTACACAAAGACAGATAGCTGTCTGCAGGCCACTGACTTAACAGCCAGCAAGGTGATTCCCAGCATTTCTAGAGAGCCCCTTTGGGGACAGCAATTTCCTATTGGTCACCAAGAACACCTGCTTAAAGCACACCCCCAAGGCGATAACCCCCAGATGGCACAGAAGGAAGGGAAGGCTAGGTCGAGTGAGGCCCTGGGAGAAGAGAGGGAGCACTGCTCAGTGTTTCTCAGCACCGGCTGCCAGTTAGAACCCTATTAGCAATTTTAAACCAATACTGATGTCAGGGCCCCATCCTACCCTCCCCAAAAGATTCTAATTGTATAGAGTGGGGCTGGACATCACTAGTTTTTCAAAATTTCCCAGGTGATTCTAATGTGAATCCCAGGTTGGCAGCTACTAACCAAAACCTTTTAGAGACACTCAGGAGCAAATAATTAGCAATTAGTGAAAATGCAACAGGGCATGCAGCCATAACTACTTTCTCAGGAAACCTCCAATCTTGGCCTTGTAATATGGGGCTTCAAGAAAAAGAAGATGCAGAGTGAAAGCAAACGAGAGTAGCAAATAGACAGTGGCCATGGAGTAGGCGCCTACCAACGTGACATGAAAATGCTGCAGGATTAAAACTGGGGGCGTGAGTGACAAAAGAACACACTTCAAACCACCATCAAAAGGACTGAAAGACTACCTACGCGTGTTCTGATCAGCATTCTTCATTTTTATCTTTTACCATTACAAAATTTGTTTCCTCTCTTTACAATGTCATTTTCTTGTAACTTATTATTTCTTACAGATTTCAGGTGCTGAGTGTGTGTGTGTGTTTCAATCTATCTTGTACATTTGTACATTTCTCGAATACTTTAAATAGAATTCAGAACAATAGGCATTTGGGACATATAAACTCCAAAATCTCAAAAGAATTATACGTATATTCACTCAATACACTTTGTATCCAGTTTTTATTTCTAGTCATTTCTAAATGTTCAAATTCACCAATTTGTCTGAATTTGATACAATACTACCCCCTGGTGGAAACCTGTAAAGAAGAGCCCACGCATGAACACGCCCTCTCTCCCTCTCCGTCTTTCTCCCCAGCCCTCTCCTTTTTCTCTCCCAGCAGAACATACACTTCAAACAAAATCATGTACAAAAGCTCAATGAATGAAACAGTTAAAATAAAGCTGTGCAGAGGCTTTCTCTCTCCCACATTCTCATTCCCAACCCCACATCTCCCTCAGGATATTCAAAGTAGAACTTACTACTAAATATAAGCTATCACTAAACATGAGCTGTCAGTTATCAATCAAGCCCTGGCTGCTTGGTACCAATTGTTTCAGAAATGATTGTTTAGCTTTCTCCGCCCTCCCCCCCACCAATTAAAATTACTCCTATTTCTTCCAACTTCCTTATCTCAGTGAATAGCAGCACCTCCACTATGCACTCAAACAAAAACCCTCCTGAGGACTCACAGTACACATGAACAAATTCAAGGCTCTGAGCAGATCCAAGTCAAGAAACAAGGTAGATTGGTTAGATTTAGGTAACCCAATAATCTCCAAACTCATTTTATCAGAAGACACATTTCCCTTCCCCCCAGAACTTTTTCACAACTCACAGAAAACTCTGGTTATATTTCATTCAGAATCATGGTTCCATCTTAATTAGCAAATTAGCTCCTTGGCTGTGCATGCTTTGATCTTCAAAAATGCTTGGGCAAAGCCAGCTGTACAACAAGCCAGCTACCAATCATCTGTGGGATGGAAAGTACAGCCCGTAGGTGATCGACCCCAGACCCCAAACCTCCAATCTTTGTCTTATAATACGGGACTTCAGAAAAAGCTATTGAGCTGATGCCACATCTATAGGCAACTTCACCCCAGTCTTCTACTAGGAATTTTTCTAGCAGGAATCATGCTTTATCTTCTATGAAATGTAATAAACCTGTGTATTGTGTGACCACTGTGTAATTGTATTCAGCAGGATTATAATGTTCATTTGACCACAACCTCCGGGCAGCTCTGCAACTGACAATGAGTTCTGTGATTTCCATACATTATCCTCCCCTATAGATTTATGAGCCAAAAATGTCAAAATCCCTACAGCATAGATCCTTGGACCCCAGATGTAAAAGAATCTTCTCTTTTAACAAAATCTCTATTTTTAACAAAAACAGAGTTTTATGCCTCATGTCATTCGTATTAGACTTAAGTCTAGTACCAGATTAGCATTAGATTAGTACTAGGCCTAAATCTACTGATACATATTGTATCGTTTCTAATTTTGAAAATTGCCCTGGATACTATTTTGATCAATAGTGTCCAGGGCCATTTGCTGTCATTTCATGTCACTTACAGATTCGACTTGGGAATGGGGTTCCTCAGGTTTTGGACACACTCGCTTAACAGCCTGGCGGCCTCTAGAGCGGTGCCCCAGTGCATGGAGAAGCCCCCACTGCCATGGCCGTAGTGGTGCACCACAGGCAGTTCCCGGCCATCCTGGGCTAGGAGCTCATTCTGCAGCCGGACACCTGCCCGGAAGGGCCTCAAGCCTACCTTCTCCTTTATATCATAGGCTCCATGGAGGGAAGGCTCCAGAGCGCAGCATCGGGAAAAAATATCTCTGCTAATCTCTGCATCTGGGGACAGATTCCAGTCTCCCTCTTGCCTACTCCCACCCAGGGTTACGTCGTATGCACCAGGGTAAATATATGTCTCCCCACTCCCATCTCGAATGAAGTGCTTCACCCAGGGAGCCTGGACTTTGAGCAGTTGGCCCCTCACAGGGAAAATCTTCGCGTCTCCCACGAGCTGTCTGCTTCCAAGGCCTGAACAGTTGACCACGACATCGAAGGACGGGTGAAGCTCCCACAGGTCTTCTATTCGCCGGGTGAGTAAAAGGCCCCCACTTTCTTTTACCCTGGGGAGAACGAGAGACCAGGAGGTGAATCTTTGCCACTTTCTGCTCAGCCCTTCATAAGAAGTAATGGAGAGAAACGTGGAAACAAACATCTCAAGAGCTTTGAGGGCCTACAGGGTCCCAATTCGCATAGCCATCGACTGCTTCACATCCTTGCAAACTGGGGATTCCTAAAGTTGAACCTAAATAAAAGCCTGTTTCAAAAATTCAAAGCAAGGCAAGTTATGTACCTTGTCCATTTTATGTTTAATGGAGTTCCTGTGTCATTTAGATGCTAAATAAATAACAAGCTAGTCTGGTATTTTAAATTCCCAAGCATTTCTTATTTATGCCATTTATTTACCACATAAATTTACAGTCTTGGACATTTTATCTCATGTCGTTAGTTCTAGCATGTTCCTTTGTATGTCAGTCTGGTCTCCCTGACCAGATGATTGGGACAGGGGTCACATGCTTCTCCCTGCTTCTGTCTACCACAGGGATATTAGCATGAAAGGAACACAAAATATTTGCAGCTGATGGATTAAATGACAGTTGTGGTTGGTAATAATTTTTTGGACAAGAGACAGAGCGTGAAGGGCTAGAAAGCCATTGCTAAAGATGTGGAGAAACATAAGGACAGTTGGGAGAGGATGGTAGTCAAGAACCTGGAGATTCAGGCTGGCTCTTCGCGATACTATATATTAATGTATGATTGATTAAACATAGTCCATTAAAACAACTTAATCCTTGCTTCAAGCCTGAAGCCTGATACCTTATTAACAGTGATCAGAAAATAACTATTTTCAGTCTATCTGTCTGAAAATGAAAAGAAGAAAACTAATTTAAAATCTCAATTGGCAAATAGCACTATACATATAGATTCACAGAAAAAATCCACTGTTTCTTCATCATGACTTAATGTAGCTTTACCTAAAATAGCTTATAATAGTTAAATGTTAAAATGTGTGTGTGTGTGTGTGTGTGTGTATCTTTTGCATGTAGTAGGAATGTAAGCAGTTTGTACTCAGAGGACCAATGGTGGTGTTTTAAATACATATCCACAAATTCTTTGAAATTTTGCCCTTCAAGCCTGAAGCCTAATTGCCCTCTGAATGTGGGCAGAATCTAGTCACTTGCTTCTAATGAATATACATATCCAAGAATTATACACACATGTATATGTACAATACACATGCATGTGTATGTATGTGTGTGTTGCATGTACATATTGCATACACATATAGCAACACATGATCCTGGAATTTCTGTGCTGTAAAGCATGTTATTGGGACAATTGGCAAAATCTGAATAAAGTCTATAGATTTCAGAAACATACCTATGTTAATTTAATGCCTTCATTCTGATTACTTGACTTTGGTTATGTAAGAGAATGTGTTGGGGTTAAGAAATACATATTCAGTATTTGGGGTAAAGTGGCATCATATCTGCAGCTAAATGGTTCAGAAAAAGTATATATTTAGAAGGAATCGAATAGAGCAAACAGGGTAAGTTTAAGATCTGGGGAATCTGGGTGAAGGATATATGGGACTTCTTGCATTTTATATACAGTCTAGTTTTGACCTGACAACATTATCTCATCTGATGACCATATTCCTCACTCCCTTGCAATGCATAATCTAATAAAATCAACTACACTCCAGTTCTCACTTCTCAGCTGGTGATCCCTCCCTTGCCCACTCCACAGACTTGTGTTAATCGCTTTAAACCCTGTTCAGGCATGGAGCAGCCTCTGGTCCCTTTGGCGAAGAGGGTGTGGATGAGGCCCAGAGTTTATACTGGCAGGGGGGTCCTGGAGAGGAGCAGTTGTGCACCCTTAGTCCCTCAGGTGGGGTTTGCAGAACTCTCAGCTACTGTACAGTTCAACTCTACAGCTGCCTTAGTGCAGCTAGTGAAGCTCCAGTGGCTATGGAATCCTTGAGGTCATGGAAGCCCCCGAGGCTACTGTACCCCACACAGTCTCCATCTATTCCCTACTAAACGTTATAACCATCATCAGAAAAAAAAACAAACACCATCATTTTCTCTCTTCCTGGCTGGTCCCCTCCCACTTTATCCTTGCATAGCCAAAGAGGGAGAGCTCAAACTAGATCTGTGTCTGAGGCCATCTTTTGCCCATCATTCCTCTGATTAGGGTCCGAGGAGGGGGCAGATGCTGGAATGAGAAGGAAAATTCTAAAGATGCTGGGAAAAGAAGGCTGTGCTCTAGCAGGCATGGTGTGTGCTGGGTGCAGGGAAGTAGAGGAGTACTGCACACAGGAAGGGACCTTTGCAGGTAGAACACTTATAAGGCAGGGACGTCCAGTGATATTCTTAACATACAATCCATATTTCTGTCCAAATGCCGAGGGAGCCACAGAAATTTCTTTCGTAAGCACTGCTGTGAGTCAGACCAAGCAGAAAAGAAGACACAGGAAATGGGAGACAGAAGGCTCTCCCAGAGAAAGTAGCAGGGACGACTTATTAGATGAGTGGAAGGGAAGCTCAGGGAGAGAAGCCCAGTGCGGTCAGTGGCGTAGGCCTTGTCCAGGCCACACAGTAAGGCGTGGCCTCCTGAAAAGTAAGAAATTCACCTAAGTTACAGGGCCTCCGACACAGACATGGGGCAGCCAACGTGCTGGATGTCCTCACAGGCAGGGCAACCTTGGTCCAGCTGAGATGATTTATTTAGGTAGGATGCCTGGCAAAGAGATAGGCTCAATTGACTTATTGTCTCTATGATTCATTTCCTGGAAGAAGCAAGTAAAAAGCAACAGAATATGACTCCACTGGCCAAAGATCTGCATTGCTGATTAAACTCAGGGTTTTTGTTTGTTTGTTCTAGATACTATTGGAGACAGTGTGTGTGTGTGTGTGTGTGTGTGTGTGTGTGTTTTGAGAGGGAGATGACCCCTTCTATTCTTTGAAAAATGATGAAAATTTAATTTGTAGTTTAAAACAATTTTTTCTTTCCTGGAAACTTATATTATTTCAGAAGAATGGAACCTAGGTTGAAGCCATTGTTGTGTGGCTTGCAGAGTGAAATGCCTTTTTGAAAGGACCAGTGTTTCACAACCTCCAACATGCTTGTGATTTCTAGGCTAAACTGTAGATGGATTTACTGATGTCTTTCAAATAAAGATGCTCTTGATGTGTTTCCTAACTAACTGAAAACAGAAGTCCTGACAGCCACGCGAAGATGCAAGTTCAAGGTATTTGGGGCTAGACTTGGTGAGGAAGAATTACAAAATTTAGATAAGCCCTCAGTTTTGATGTTCTTACTCAACAAAAGAAAATAATGAAGCTATTTTTTATCACTAATGAGAAAAAAATTCAAAAATAATTTATAATAAGCTTAAGATTCTCTCCTCCAAAGAACTAAAGTAAATCATCTAATTTTATAGCTGGAAGTGTATTTTGCAAACTTCTCCATGTTACAGATGAGGAAACTAAGATACTGTTTCAATAAGTGGGTTTGACTGAGGGGTGGCGGTGCGGGGAACCCAATAGCGTGTCAAGGTGCACGTTAGAAGTAGGGGGCGGGTGTGTTACCGCCAGCGTGACGCGGCTCACTCCTGGGACACAACCGCTGTCGCTGTCTTCAGATGGGCTTTACAAAGACTCGGCCATGTGTGAGCCACACGACTCGATGCAAGAGCTCTGAGGGACCACAGAGAATTTCCAGGGTACATTTCCAGGATAGTTATGAAGTGGCTGAGAAATGGGGGAAGCAGCAAAGAGTCGTTTCAACCAACCTTTTCTGCAGCCACGGGAGGTAGGCAGAGCCTTCACATTTCAGGGTCGTAAAGGCCTGACCAAACACGTGCTCAGGGAACGTCCTCAGCTCCGCCTCCGTCATCTTTCGAAATCCCAGAACCACATCGGCCCAGAAGGGCACTTTCTCAGTAGGAATGCTCCGAAATATCTGCCAACTCAAACACATTAGGGGAAAAATTTCCTGAAATTTTATGAAATAACACATTTCTCGTGAACCCCATGTGATAGTCTCTAAAGCATTGAAAAAAACCACACTTTCCATACACATGACGAGAAAAGGATCCATTCTTCTGTTGTCTGGGGTCCACATAACTCAGTAGCTACATTGGAAATGTTGCTGATTGGGGAAAATAAGATGTTTAAAAAGCAGTGTGTCTTTTAGAGATTGAATTTCATTCTCTTTTACTAAAAAGCTCTTACCCAGATTTTCTTTATTTACCTATGACTATACATATTTGAGGAAAGGAGGTTCTGTTTTGCAAAATGCTTTACATAAATTATAAGCAAACCATCAAAAGTTTAGCAATTCTGAATAAGGTATCTAAACTGTAACAAGTGATGGTGGGGGTTGAAGGAGGCAGGGGTGCAAATTATGAGTTAAGTTGTACGTCATCACATTGAGCTCTTGATCAGAGAAGCCAAGGCTTGTCAGAAAGAGCCTTGTTATCATTAAGTCACCGTCAGAGGCGGATGAGGCTGGGATGATATTGGTTGGTAACAAGAAACCGACAATAGTGCTACCAAACATGCCAGGCATATGTTTGGATTTGTAAGTGTTGGGTTGTTTTCATCAATAGGAATAAATGTTGTAAATCATGGCCGCTCTATAACAGCAAGGAAAACCATTTGAGTTCTGAACATGGTTGCTAACGAAGTGGTCATTAACATATCAGAATTTATACCTCTAAGTCATTCATGCAAAGCAGTCCCCACGGAAGGTATAACACAGGGCTTTACACAATCGGCTCTCTCACTGTCTCACTGTGCACGCTGTCCTTGGGCTAGATTGCCCTCTTCCAAATCTTCATCATCACCTATAGGCCAAACACTCAGAAGGCTGTATCTCCATTCTCCCTCCTGAGTTCCAAAACCAGACCCAGACCCATGTTGCCTACTCCTGCTGGATATCTACCTCCATGTCGCGTACAGCAACCACCCCACACGCTCCCTACCCCTCTCCTCAGTCTTATCCAATTCAGAAAATGTACCCCATCCACCCAAATGCTAACCCCAGAAACCCAAGAATCATTCTTGACTCTCTCTTCTCTCGGACCCCTACCTGTCATCAACTATCAGGTCCCATCAAATCTCCTTTTAAGCATTTCTCAAATCCATCTATTCTCTATCCACACTATGAACACCTATTCTATCTCACTATCATCTCTCGTTCCACAAATCTGCTTTCCACACTGCAGACAGAACTTTTTTTAATGCAAATATGATCAGTTACTTCATTATATAAAAATCCCTCGGTGACTTCCCATTACCCTGGAATTTTTCAGATCCTCCAACATACCACAGTCACCCTAGATGCAAGTCTATGCATAAGCTGTTCTCTGTCCCAGACCCTGTCTCTGCCTTCTTCATTTCCACAATATCACCAGACTAACCTATACTCATCCAGATGGTCTGTGCTGAAACATTACTTTTTTTCGTGGTGGCTTCTCACAACTTCCCAGAAAAACAAGTTTATTCTCCGGGTATATGTTTCCATAGCACCCTGTACTCTTCCCTTGGTAACCCATGTCTCATCTGTAACTTATTATATTTAGGATATTCCCTACAGACCATAAGGACAGAACCATGTCTGTCCTTCTTTAAAATTCACTCAACACATATTTAATGAGCATCTACTGTATGCCAAGCAGTATATACTAAATTGATCACTTATATGTCCTTAATATCTAGGACATACCTAATACTGTTGAATGCTGAAAAAAAGTGTTTTAAGGAAATAAATAGACAAATAAGGCTATATACTTAAGCAAAGATGCACAGGACATTGTGCCCTTTTCTTCGCTTGACTGATCCAAATCTTTTTTGGAAGCGAGCAGAATAAAAATCATTCATGTGAGGGAAATAAATGACTCTCTTTTAGAATGGCTTAAAATCACATTCTTTTTAATATCCTCAATGGTGGCAAAGTTTTAATCTTGAAAGGATATTTGAATTTTGGACATAGCTGTTTCCAAAAATTAGAGCCAAAGTTTGTGAATTAGGCTGGATCACATTGGTTTTGGGCAAAAAGAAAGTGTGGCCATATATCAATGAGAACCATTTCTCTATGTGGCTTTCGAGAGAGTTATAATCTCAATCGATCTTCAGAATGTAGAAAGTAAAAGTTGCTAGTTTGGAGACGGACTCTGGGAAATTAGTGATGCCAACATCATTTGGTGTTTGTAATGGCAAAGGAGAGACAGAAGAGGAAACAGGCAGAAATCTGCCTGATGCAGGATATTCATCAGCAGAATCTGTCAGCAGACTGCCTGACCTCAAAAGAAGAGAGAGGATGGTTTTGTTTTGCCTTTTTTTAGAAACAACACAAAAGATGTAATAGATTTGAGAATTCAGCAAAAGGCAAACACCCTCTGCTCTTCAGAAGGCTGTAGGGCATGACTGTGCTATCACACAGGATAACACAGACGACATACAGGCTACGTCATAAATCAAAAGACATAAAGGTGATAGGATGGTTAGTGATCCCTGTTTAAGAAGATATAGAAAGATACTGTCATATTTTAAGGACTAGTTTGTGTTTAAAATGTTACATAGGATTTATTTTTAAACTCTTGTTTAATTCTGCATGGTGCTGAAATCAGATATGGAGAAGCAAATAGAAGTGTGCTAACCAATTCAGATACACTTTTTCCTAAGTGGCATTTCAAAAGGTTAACTTTAGTGGCCTACAAAATTTACTTTTTTGGAATATCTCATTCTCCAAAGACACTACATACATAAGATGCTCCTATATTTTGGGTCTCTGCACCCATTCCAATGTCATGCCTGTTTGCTTTCCATTAGCCACATCACCCCCATGTAACCCAAGCTCACTGCTTACCTGACACATTTTTTCAGCTATATTTGCAAATCACTGCATAATCCCTGAGGAAACTCAAAATAGTATTTGTAATGAGAAACTGTAATGGTTGTTTATTGTTTTAAAAAATCTAATACTGTAACTTGTCTTTCTTGAACATTTTGCAGTAAATTCTAAAATGTTCTTCTAAATCCTCCCACATCTACTCATAGGTCAGCACTCTGGTCATAGCAGATACTCAATAATAGTTTATGTTGAACTCTGAAGTCTGTTAAGACCATTCTAGATTCTAAAATAACTTCAAATTTCCTCTCTTACCCAGACACCAGATGAACACCGGCCTCTCCAGCCTCTGCAGAATTGGTGATTGCAAATAGGTGGTCAAAAGTCTCTCTAAACCACTGCTTCTGCTTGTGAAAGGGTGTTTCTGTAATCATGGAGAAAAGCAAAGGGAAACAGAAAGGAAAATGATGAGAATGACTATGCTTCACATAAACTCCCTCTTAGAAACTGGGAAAAAGTAAAACAGCAAGGAGGAACTTTTAGATAACTAAGGTACCACACTGTGGTGGATGGTACATCAGCCATCTTTCTGTCGGCATCCATTCACTCAATGATGAATCGACAAAGGGGTAACTGACCAATCAGGGCAAAACCTGATATGTGAGCCAGTGGGCAGGTGCTCTTTGGCACCAGGTATTGTCCATAGGTCCTTGAAGGGTTCATGACCAACCTGAGCAGAAGTTAGTTCATGGCCGAAGCATCCAGCTGACCACACAGCAGAAACAATAGGAGAAAGAAACCAGGGCCTCTTTCCCGGGGGCTGAAAACATGGTGGGTGACAAGGAGAGATGTGAGGGGCCCTGGTCAACTAGGACAGAGAACACAGGGAGCTCACCCTCCTGGTAAAGGAAATAAGGACTGCATTGTGGAGGTTAGCCCCTCGGGAAGGGCTCCCTGCAGCCCCAGCCAGGGCTGCCATTACCTCCATCCCCCTCCTCTCCGTGGAATCAGGGACCAGCTTAGAGCAGCATTTCCAGGGTCAGCAGAGATGTGCAGGGACTACACCAGGCACCACCTCTCTGTCAGAGTCCCGTGGACCAGTGCTCTCTACTTCCCAGGCATCCCTGCCAGAACACAAGATATTGGACCAGGACACAGCTTCCAGAAGGATGCTAGGCCTGTCAGGGAGAAAATGCGAGTCAGGGTTCAAGCCCCAAAATAAGAGTGTCCAATGTAGGCACAGATAAACCCAACTGTAGATGAAATATGTAGCCATCTGACCCCTGTGGAAGGGTCATGAGGGAGACTCCAGGGTCAGGCCACGGCCCAGGGATTAGTCATTGGAAGGGCTACTATGGGGACAGCCACAGAGGAAATGAGGGAACTGAGATGGAGAGTTTGCCCAGTCAGCTCTGCTTGGAGAGACTCCCTGGAGTTCACAGGAGAAGTGAACAGGCCTCCAGAGTCATCCTGCTCCCACACAAAGCCCCAGGGTAGTGAGGGCATGTCAGTAGCAGGATTTAGAACGTAAAGAGTCCATAAATATTTCTTTAGGAGTGGATCTGTGCTGTCATCTTTAAACATGTGCCATGTCAAGTCAACACTGTATTCCAAAATAGCAGACTGGGGCCACTGGTGTAGAAATAAGGAAGAAATAAATAAGTTGTAAAGAAAACTTAATTAGACCTGAATGGATTATACTCCAATAATCTACGTCAGTGTATGGAGGTCTGTGTTGAAATGCACCCCTCCTATTCTCACCCCAAACCTTAAAAACAAAATAGTGGCCGAGATTCACACACTGCAGAAGCCATCCCAACAGGGCGGGCAATTCCCGTCCAACAGTGGGTGGAGCAAGCCCTCGGACCTACTTCGTGTGCAAGTGCTGCTAAAAGAAAATTGCAGCAAGAGAGATGATAATAACAGCAGCAAATGCTGACAGTGAGCTCACCGTGTCCCAGGCACCGCTCTCAGGGCTTTCCATACATTGACTCATGTCATCCTCACTACAGCCCTATAGGACGCCATGGTGCTGACACGCATGAGCGCAGGAAATATTTACCACTGGGGCCGGTCTGAACGAAGCCGGAGAGAAGACCAGAGTCTTCATCTAGCAGCACCAGCAAGAAAGACTCTGACCCAGGGCCCCAGCCACCTGACCAGAATGTGAGCTCAGGCCTCAATGGCCTGGATGGACACTCAGAGGAGCCTGCTTTGAAGATGGCTACCTTCTGGCCACTCATCTGGGACTGGTTCAAGCAAGGGGATCCCTAGAAAATGGATATTAGAACTCGGGTCACAAAAAAGGTACCCAGTGTGAATTAGCGTTGCCTCCTGTGATTGTTGCAAGGCAGGCAACTCCTGGGAGGAACATCAACATCATGGGTCCTGACAAAGCCAAGTTCCTGGACCTGCAACCTGGCAACAGATGTGTTTATTCACTGTTCAGTGAGAGGGGGAGGTGGGGAGTGTCTGGACTGGGAAACACCAAGTACAGCCAAAGGCAAGGATGCCATACTGAAAAGAGGAGGGTCAGGGAAGCACATGCAAACCAGATGTGAAGGCCCCAGTCTTCTCCTCCCCCTGCCTTCAAGAACGATGCCATACAGGCCTTCACCCTTCCCAGCCAGGAGACTGGAAGCCTCTTCTCTGGTGAACATGACCTGCCCAAGAAGAAAGACTTAAACAGAATGACATCAGAGGTTCCCCAACTGAACAGCCCTGCCATCGCACCCCAAGTGAGGCTCAAGGCTCAGAAATTCCCATCTGCAGCTTTGCGTCCTGCTCTTCACGGTCGGCAGACAGTTAAAGATGGTCACATGGCCAAGAACAACCTGCAGCATGAAAAATTAAAACATCCAACAAAACAGCACAACTTGGACATGACAAAAGCTTTGCAGGGAGAAGAAACTTTTAAAGGAATTATTAGTATCTTCAGAAAGAAAAGAAAAGCTATTGCAACCATAGAACATAAATAAGGTGTTATAACAAAGGAAAATTTAGAGAATAAAAAAGAGCTTTGGAATATTAAAAAAAAATGCTCAAGTAAAAATAAAAAGGTCATCTGCAAGGTAAAAGACAAAATGGAGAAAATCTCCGAGAAAGTAAAATGAAAAGAGAAAGAAATAGAAATAGGAGGGCAGGGAGGGAGCTAAGAGAATTGGAGGACCAGTCCAGGGGGCCCAACATAATAGCAATTCCAGAAAGAGAGAGAGAGAGAGACACCAGGACAGAGGAGTCAGTAACTGAGTAACTCAGAACTGCTTCTTGAATAAAGAACATGAGTTTTCAGATTAAACATACAGGGCAATTTTCATAGTCCAGATTGCTGCTTTTTGTAATAAATCTTATAGCCATACAACTGTTTAAATTATGTGCATGTGTAAGTTTGACTAAAAGTTAAAACTAAAATTAAAGGGGAATAAGGAGAGTGGAAATGAGATGGTCGAAGCAGTGACTATGAACCTCATTAGCTGCAAAGTGATTTTGGTTTCCGTTTGATGCTATTGCCCTTCTCCCATTTCATGTGGGACACGCAGAGTGGAAAGGATGCATGAACATGTTTTTAAAAAGCAATGCACCTTTTGGCCTGAGTACATATTGGCTGATCGTTTCTATACTGAAAAGACAGGATAATTCCAGTCCAATGACTTACAAGCAGTTTCTGACTTGATGGTCATTACTGGTTAAAATGGAAAGGCCCAGTTGTGGCAGTCATTAGTGCTGCTCACCAACTTCTTCCAGCTGGCCACCTTCTAGGAACCTGACAGAAATGGCAGGTCCTGGCCTCTTTCTGAGGGGTAGGAGCTTGTGACTAGCACTGACCAATGAGCTGTCACCACAAGGACTAAGAGTCACTTCCTGGCCAGGTTCGTTGCTTTCGGAGGAGAGACCCTGCCCACCCGCTTGAGAGCTGCCTTGCCCCAGACGCAGGTACTGAGTACATTCAGGACAGCCGCGGCTCCGTCGGCTTCGGTGTCCGGGTGATGAGCACACCCCCTGCTAATGCTCATTCAGCATGGATTGTGAGCAAGGAATAAGCCTTTGCTTTTTAAGCTGCTACAGTTTGGAGATTATTCTTGTCTTAGAGCAGAAATGAGCCTCCCCTAACAGATGAGCCAATGAGGCGTTAGAATCGTGCTTTACACTTACATGCACATCCACTGTCTCTGCCAACAGTTTCCTTAACGTCATTCTACCTAACAGCGACTACATCTTGACAGAGGAGCAAAAGTCCCTCTCACCTGGGAACACATGGGGGATAAGTATTCCAGGCGCCACATCACTCGTGGTATCAGGACTGAACTTGTCTGAAATGACCGTGATGGAGCACCGTGGGACCAGTTTGGAAGCGCACAGGGCGGTGGCGAGCCCCGCCACGCCTGCCCCGACGACGGCAACCTGAGCTGTGTCCATGGCCTGTGAGGAGCGAAGACGAGCTGTCAGCCTGCTTTCGGGGTCATTCTACCCGGGACTACATTTGGCCCTGAGGCCAGCAGCCTCTCAAACGAAGACCTGCCCCGTCAGTATTTCCCTTAGAATAAAGAGCGGTCTCTGTCAGCTCTCTTCCCTGAACTGTTAGGGTCTGGGGAACGCCGTCTAGAGGGGGGTCCAGAAGAGATTGCAAAACGGGCCTGGACTTGCCTCTAGAACACCCGGTAGGGGAGCAGGTCTGTGCTCGGGGGGGTTTCTGCTCATTCACCCCCCCTGCCTGAGCTACTTTCCCCGTGGGCACCACCTGAGCGGGGTGGACACAGCAACCTCCTGGGAACCCTCGGCGGCAGGGCAGGACTCAGGCACTGTAGGACTCCGCTTTGCTGTCTACAAGCTGTTTTTTAATTACGACAACGCGACAGTAAGTGGGAGCGACTGAGCTTGGCACCCCCCCCCCCCTTGGCTTCGGCTGGGAACCAACTCTCCCCACCCCCGTCCCTGCCTCTGTCACTGCTCTCCCCACCCCCACATCTCCACGCCCACCCCTACCTCACCCCCACACCCCTCAGGTACCCGGCCTCCTCGGTGGGCCCAAGTGCGGACTCTGTAA
The DNA here is from genome assembly GCA_004026885.1 of Lyroderma lyra. NCBI lineage: Eukaryota > Metazoa > Chordata > Mammalia > Chiroptera > Megadermatidae > Lyroderma > Lyroderma lyra. The sequence goes on from PVJL010000827.1 coordinate 33,946, forward strand.
CGTGGGGCGTGCCCTCCCCCCCACAGCTGAGAGTTCTTTATTAGCTCCTGCGGGTGGTAAATAAGAGACCCACTAGGCCGTCTCGTGAAGAGGGCTCGCTCCGAAAATTCATATGGCCAGGCAGGGGGCAGACGCCAGGCACCACGGCGGGGCAGCCTGAGACCCGCACCCAGTGTGGGAGCTACAGGGCTGGCACCCAGTGTGGGAGCTACAGGGCTGACGAGGGTCCAACCCGCACCCGCTCGCCGCTGAGCTCTGCTCCACGGCCAGCTTCTCCGCCCCCACCGCCTGTCTTTCCAGTTCCAGCCCCTCCCTGTCTAATTCTGCCCGGAGGTCTCAAGTTGAAACTCCAGGGAGACGAAATGCAATCAGTCCAGCTGACCATTGCCATCGCTACCAGACGAAGTTCTAGCTCCAGGTCCCACCCGCAAATCTGCCATTGGCACAGCTGCCCATTCAGCAGCAGCCTAGCCAGCAGGCCATGCATGTGACACAAATCATGGCCCCTGCACATAAGAGGAGGTGGGGCAGCTCCCGCTGCTGCTATGAGCAGGGCCACCCTGGTGGGCTCGGCTGTCAGGGGTCTCTCCCAGCTCTGCAGGTCTCTGGCGCTGTGATACTTTAGTTCTCCAGTGTTTCCTCTATGTTATCTCTCTTTCTAAGCAACATATGCATTTGCTCAGCTATTGGGTAATCGGATGGCTCCCCACTGAGCTGGCTATAGCTCAGAGGGAGCAGGATTGGCAGAGCAGAGGGAAGAGAAAGGAAGGGTGTCAGGCGAGAGGCAGCCCCATGGTGGGGGCAAGCTTGAAGAGCATAGCCCCGTGTGTGGCCCCTGAAGGCAGAAAGCAGCCACCTCATCACTGACCGGCTTTCCCATTTCACACTGGCCTCCCTGCCCAGCAACTTTCTCAAAATAGCTCCAATAAATTCAGTTAAGAAGGAAAGTTAAGAATAAACAGCTGCAGAGGAGAAACGTGAGCTGGAAAGGTGGGTACCTCCTGGCCCAGTGACCTGTGGATCACTGTCAGCTGACCCCATTAAGACACACCCCCAAACTCCCAAAGTATGTGCAGAATTACCCCTGAGCCTTAACAGGAGGATTCAAGTACCTGTCTCTGAAAACGCAGCGTGGAACCCACAGAAGGCCCTGGCACTGATGCTTGTTTTCCCAGTGAGTGGTTGGTCCAGTGCCCAGAGACAGAGCAAAAGCAAAACTGCTTCCCATTGGGGAAAGTTATTAAGGACACTCTCTCTAATCTTACTGTCCATTGGCTCACACGCCTGTGTCTCTGTCACTCTCCTGGGGAAAGGAAACTTTGACCTCATTCTGTGGGCTCTGTGGAGCCGTGGCTCTGCCAAGCCCTAGGAGCAGGTCCACCCTTAGTAGCTGGGCTCTTTCTAGGTTACAAACCCTCCATCTCGCCACCAGCCTGGGGTTTCTCCTGATTTATAGGGGTGGTAAACAACAGGTGAACTTCTCCAGCTCCCAGCAAGTTCCAGGCAGAAGCCAACCCTGGGTTCCTCACTTGGCTGCCCATGGTTCCTTGCCGTCTCCCATTGGTGCCTGGCTCTGCTGGGTCACCCAGAGGGGTGGGGGGTGGGGGAAAGCAGAACAATGATGTTGATCACTAAGATGACGACCTTATTACAGTTGGAAAAATTGTTTAGGAGATAATCTGGGATAAAAACCAAATGATTCTTTACTTAACACATTCAAATATATGCTGAGTGTCCACAGTGTGGCAGACACTTTACAGTCAACAAATTTGTTTATAGGGAAGCAGTTTGATGTAACAAAATAATGACAATATTGTAACTAATATGTATTTAACTTTAATCATGTGCCAGGCACATGCATGACACACTATAACACAACCAACCTATGAAGAAGGTACTATTCTCCAAGAGAATAAGGCATGGCCCTAGGTCTCTTAAGTGGCAAGCCTAGTCTGAATGTCAGTCTCGAAAGTTCAAGGTCTTCACCAAAACACACACTTTTGTGTCTGGAGAGCTGTCCATTTTACCTTGAGCAAGTTACCTAACTTCTGAGTTTCAATTTCCCCATTTGAAAATTGTGATTGAACCGACATTTCTCTTACAAGCTATTGTGTTTATATATGTAAAATTATTTGTAAGGTGGTATATATATTTTATTGAGCACCTACTATAAAGCCAATCAATAAACATTTGCAGAGCTGTCTCACTCTGCCCAGGCTATGTTCCAAGGACTTCAAGAGATTTAAAGATTTCTAAAATGAGGTTATTTCCCCTGAGAAAGGCATCAAGGCAGACAGAATAAGACAGTCCTCTAATAAGGAGCGCTAATTGTAGGTGCTTGTGAGGGCTCAAGAGAGAGGGAGCATGGTGGGTCCCAGTGGCCAGTCCGGGAGAGAGGATAGAAGTGAGGAAGGCTCCAAAGAATCAGTGAGATTTGGGCGGGCAGAGAAGAGGAGGGTAGGAAATACTGAGAGGAAGAACGGCATGAACAAAGCCACAAAGGCAGGAAGCTCAAAGGGAGCTGAGGAAGCAAACGGCAGGTGGTTCTGGGGAGTTGTGCGTGAGAGCAGAGCGCGGGCAGTGCCAGAAGTCCGGCTGGGAAGGGGGACTGCGTCTGAACCCTAATAGGAGCCACGGAAGATACCCGAGGGGGCTCCTTCTCCTCCCCACCCAGAGCTGGACTCCACTTGCCTCTGAAAGGAAGCTGAGAAGGAAACCTTGAGAAATGAAACCAAGACAGAAAGCCGTGTGTGTGTACAGCTAGTAGTTCTTTTATTTCCTGCTACACAGAGCTGTGGTGACGTGACCTGAATGAGGGGATGGTTCAGAAAACTCACAGGAAAACGGATTCAGGCATCACTGAGGTGAGATTAAAAGGAGCCTCAAGGACCATCTAGCAGGCGCGTCCAACCTGCAGCCCAGGACGGCTTTGCATGCGGCCCAACACAAATTCTTAAAACATTATGAGAGTCTTCTTTGCGACCCTTTTTTTTAGCTCATCAGCATTGTCAGTGTTAGTGTATGTTATGTGTGGCCCAAGACGATTCTCCTTCCCATGTGGCCCAGGGAAGCCAAAAAGTTGGACACTGCTGATCTAGTGGGACCTTATGTTATCGTTTTACAGGTGAATGGGGCTGAGGTCCAAAGAGTTGGAGTGATCTACCTGAGACCACAGGTGAGCCCAGCTTCACACTCCTTCCCAACTACTCCGCAGAAACTTCTACCTTGAGCTCTGGAGATGCCCAGGGCCTCACCTGTGCAGTGCACGGGGACCTCCCTGCCCACCCAGCCCCTCCTGCTCTGCTCCGCTCTGCTCTGTGTGGCCAGCAATGGCTCGGGAAGGGTCAGCCTTGCCGCTGTGTTAGGCTGCTGGTAAACAAGGGGCCTCAAGCCAGCAGGATGTGAAGTCTTCAGGTTACTGAGGAAGCCAGGCTCTTGAGGCCGGGGCCTCAGCAGTGTAGGGCTCCAGGGTGGTGCAGGGAAGCAGAGGAGTTCAGGGCACTCAAGTCGCTGACACATCAGCGAGCCCTGTCTCGGGACACAGAAGGAGGGCAGAGTCTGTCATTGACTCCTTTCTTCCTAGTGAAATGAGACTTTCAAGACTTAATGGAACATCTCTGAAAATCTCTGAAGTTTGGTCTCTGACAGGGTAGGTAAGCCCAGGGAGAGGCAGCGAATGAACGAGGAAAATGAGTTTACTCGGGAAACTAGCAGTTGTCAGTACAAACTGGTGCCCCGTGGACTTTAGAGATAAAACAAACCGCCATTACAGACTTCTGGCAACCCGGTGAGACGCGAACATCCACAGCTGCCAGACGCTGTTGGGGGTTAGCACAGACCGCGGCTTCACAGTCTGCAATGCGAACTAGTCCTCCCCGCCACCTGCGCGAACTGAAGTACCTTTCTGCATATGCTCTTTTACAGAGGGAAGTCTTGGCATTTAGTATGTGTTCAGTAAATATTTGATAGGGGTGAGAGAAAGGGGGCAGGTAAGCCCCTCAGAACTGATCATTCAATTGAATACATTCAAAGTGTATTATTTTATATGAACTTCCCTAAGAACATACTTTTTAACAGAGCTTTGGGGGAGAGGGGTGCAGACTCAGCTTTTGTGGGATCTGAAGTTTATATAGTTTTAAAAGCCTTCTTTAGGATTTATGATCGATGGAAAACATCGTGCTTGCATCCTCTCACGATCACATCAAAATTACAACTAAAATACAGAACAATCATCATTGAGAATTACCTGAAGTCTAGCTGAACACAAGTCCTACAACTAAGGACATACAGAAGAACCCACGTCAAGACCAGTAGGAGGGGTGGAAATGCATCATGGCTGGTCCCATACTTCTATGTGGCAGTTAAAAATCAGGAGGGATATCTAGGCTGTGAAGGTCCCAGCCCCACACCAGGCTCCACAGCCCAGGGTTCCAGTGCCAGGAAGACAAGTCCCCACAACTTCTAGCTGTATAAACCAGAGATTGTGGCTGAGTGAGACAAAGAGCTGCTGGAGTCCCAGGCGCTCCTCTTAAAGGACCCATGCACGAACTTACGCACTGATGGTCTCACTTGCTCTGAGCTCCAGTGCTGGGCCAGCTGCTCAAAAGGTGCCAGGGACATACAGGGAGGAAATGAATTGTCTGGCTTCAGGGAGAAGCCAAAGAGGCAGCTTTCTCCCGGACAGAAGTCCTGGCAGAAGCCATTGTTCCTTTGTTGAGCCCTCCTCCCAACTTAGCCTGCACATGCAGGCAGGCACCTTATCCGAGTCTCCATCAACCTAGCTAACACTGTTCACCCTGCCCTGGTAATTCCCTGAGACCCTGACCCAAGTGGCTGTTCCATACAAATAGCCTGTCTTGGCTTAGGCTGCAGACTTTCTTAAAATCTCTGAAAGGTTTACAAACCCCAAATGAGCAGCATCTGGCCTTGGCATGCCTCGTACTTCTTGCTGAGCAGCCCCAAGGGTGGCATTGTTGACAGCAGAGGCCTGGCCTCTCCCAGGCACCTCCAAACACAGCACACTGGTGACCATCTGTGGATTGCTTTGTGGTTCATGCTAGGTGGCCCTAGGCAGGACAAGACTGCAGCTGAACCTGGTCTGTGGCAGGGCCCCCCCTCAGGAAGCAGATGGAGCCAGAGCACCATCCAGCTGCCTCTGTGGATAACACACCTAAAGGGCACATGGGGCAGACACCAGAGCCCTGCTAAAGTAAATTCTACCCCATGGGATCAGCCCCTGTACAACAGTTCCTCCACTGTAGTTAGGGCCAATCCTCACAACAAATCAGCTGAGGTTCAATCCCTCCATTGACATGCAAATAGCAACCAAAACTCAACTACAACAGCAAGACACATATAGCCCACACACAGAACAAAGCTAGAGCACCCGGATCAGGTGACAAGGACAACTATGCCACTGGGTCCCACAGGATACCTGCCACATAAGGTCACTCTACAAAGACCAGGAGACATAGCAGCATTACCTAATACACAGAAACAAATACAGGGAGGCAGCCAAAATGAGGAGACAAAGAAACATGGCCTGAATAAAAGAACAGAACAAAGTTCCAGAAAAGAACTAAACAAAATGGAGACAAGCAATATACCAGATGCAGAGTTCAAAATGCTGGTTATAAAGATGCTCAATGATCTCAGTGAAAACTTCAACAGTGATATAGGAAACATAAAAATGGAGATTAAAAAAAAACATTAAAAAGAACCAGTCAGAAATGAAGAACACAATAACTGAAATAAAGAATACATTAGAGGGAATAAACAGTACATTAGATGAAGCAGAGGATTGAATCAGTGATTTAGAAGATAAGGTAGCAGAAAACACCCAATTAGAACAGTAAAAAGAACAAAGAATCCAAAAAATGAGGATAGTTTAAGGGGCCTCTGGGACAACACCAAGCGTACCAACATTCACATCACAGGAGAACCAGAAGGAGAAGAGGAAGCAAGGAACTGAAAACCTATTTGAAGAAATAATGATGGTAAACTTCCCTAACGTGGTGAAGGAAATAGACATGCAAGCCCAGGAAGCCAAGAAAATCCCAAACAATATGAACCTAAAGAGCACCATACCAAGACATATCATAATTAAAATGCCAAAGGTTGAAGACAACAACAGAATCTTAAAAGCCATAAGAGAAAAGCAGTTAGTTAACTACAAGGGAACTCCATAAGACTGTCAACTGATTTCTCAATAGAAACTTTGCAGACCAGAAGGGATTGGCATGAAATATTCAAAAGTAATAAAAACCAAGAACCTACAACCAAGATTACTCAACAAAGGTATCATTTGGAATCAAAAGACAGATAAATAGTTCCCCAGACAAGAAAAAGCTAAAAGAATTCATCACCACAAACCAGTATTATAAGAAATGTTAAAGGCACATCTTTAAGAAGGAAAAAAGATAAAAAATGAGTAATAAAATGGCAATAACTACATATCTACGTATTATACAATTAATTGAAATGCAAATGGATTCCAATCAAAAACCATAGAGTGGTTAAATGGATAAGGAAACAAGACCCTTACATATCCTGCCTACAAGAGACTCACTTCATATCAAAAGGCATACACAGAAAGTAAAGAAATGGAAAAAGAGGGAGTTCCCTGATGGTGTAGTGGCTTAAGGCTTCAGCATTGGCGCTGTCAGCGCTGCGGCCTGGGTTCGATTCCCAGTCAGGGAGCTACCCACATATCAAAAAAAAAAAAAAAAAAAAGAAATGGAAAAAGATATTCCATGAAAATAGAAGCAAAAAAAACAAAACAAACAAAAAATGGGGTCGCAAAACTTATACCAGACAAAATAGACTTTAAAACAAAGGCTATATAACAAGAGACAAAGAAGGACCCAGTAATTCCACTTCTGGTCATTTATCTGAAGAAACCCAAACCACTTTGAAGGGACATGTGTATCTATATGTTAACTGCAGCAATATTTACAGTAGCCAAGGCAAATGGATGTCCATCAAAAGATGGATGAAGGAAAGGTGGTACGTATATACAATGGAATATTACTTGGTCGTCAAAAATGAAATCTTTGCCATCTGCTACAACATAAATGAACCTAGAGGATATTATGTTGAGTGGAATAAGTCAGACAGAGAAAGTCAAATGCCATATGACTTCATTTATATGTGAACTCTAAAGAACAAAATAAACAAACAAACAAAACAGAAACAAACTCATAAATACAGAGAACATTTTGATGGTTGGAAGATGAGATGGGGGTTAAGGGGATGGGTAGAAAACGTGAAGGGATTAAGAAGTACAAATTGGTAGTTACAAAACAGTCATGGGGATGTAAAGTATAGTATAAGGAATGTAGTTAATAATATTATAATAAGTGTGTATGGTGTCAGATTTATCAAGGTGATAAATGTCTAATCACTATGGTGTACACTTGAAACTAATATAACATTGTATGTCAACTGTACTTGAAAAATAAAAAATATTAAAAGGCCTCTTTAGGCAAAAAATACAAAATTATGAAAGAAAAAAATATGCCTGTGACCACTTTGATGCCATCTGACAGAGGGGAAATGTGACAGAAAGAAAAATGAGTGGAAAGACACAATGGTCTTAACTGATTGCAGTGACTATATGTTACTTTTGCAAAATTTACAAATTTTAGATTGTTCTGGTGATTTTTATGTTTTGCTAACTGGACATTTACTGATACAGGAATTCATACATGGATGTCATGACTGAATGTTTGTAGGGTTTGATGACATGATGAGAATAGAGCCCTCATGAGGGGATTAATGCCCCTGACACAACAGAGCTGTCTGTCTCTGTCCCTTCACCCCACCCCCAGGCATGAACACAAAGAAGTCCTATGAGCACACAGTGAGATGGGGGCTGCCTACAAGCCCAGAGAAGAGGCCTCAGAATGGTTATCTACCTTGCCAGTATCTTGATTGTGGCCTTCCCGCCTCCAGAACTGTGTGAAATAAATTCTGTTACTTAAGCTACCCAGTCTGTGGTATTTTGTTATGGCAGTCTAGAAAACTAACACAGAAGATATAAAGAAAGTCAAGAAAATATCAAATATTAACTAAGAGGAAAGTTCTAAATGACAGTAAGAAAACAGGTTAAGGATGAAGAAAAAAAGAAAAAGACACAAAATAAGAGATATGAGGAAGGATAAAGGAATGTCTTCCTCTTCTCATATCCTCTTATTTATTTTGTTTTGCTTTACAAAAGAGAAAGGTTTTTGGCTCTACATTGTATAAGTGGAAAGACCAAGTAAAAAACTGAGCAACTATCCAAGGAACTGAATTAATATAAAGTCTAAATAATTCAGGTCAAATTTCTCGTATTTCCCCCTTAGTAATGATTTTAAATAACAGCATCTATTTAATTGTCTTATTCCTTATTTTACTTGCCTCTGCAGATAATATTAATACTTCATCAATTCTAATATACTGGACATAAGACATATACAACAGTTAAAATTTCAGAAGCAAAGAAAAGAATAATGAACTTTTGATTAAACCATTTGGGTAAGAATAACCCAAAAACCTATGGGAAATTTATCTGAAATTCACTCCTCTAATAGAGAAGATTTATGCCATAATTTTGCAGTTGAAATGTTCAGGATATTAAAACTATTTTTGCAAAGTGTGATTTTAAGTGAAGTCAAGGAAACAAAATTTAGTACTTAAAATGTGTAAAATCTACCTGTAAATTATGTTCTTTAAAAGGCAAGAATGTTTAAATTTCATTTTACAGTGACAAAAGATCCTCGTGATAACTCGTACTTAAAGTCAATTTCCTGGGTGATGTGCAAACTCTAAAAGTTCGCAATGCACTGAAATGCCACAGCTTCTCTGTACTCTGAAGGAGACTTAATGGAGCAAATTCAGTAAATTTAGGAAAAGTAACAATGTCAGACTAGAAAACTCACTCCTGGCCCCTAGCAGATCTGTGTCCCTTAACTGGACCAAACGTTAAGGACATTTGTCTGCACGTGTAAGCCCTCTTTGCTCGGCGTCCTAGAAGGTAAGATATCTTTTTTTACAGCTGTAGTTTTTATGGTTAAATTATGAAGACTAACACTTTTTGACAGGGAATTACTAAAAAAATACTTGAATTTAAAGCTATGGTTCTCATAAGAAGAAAAGGAATATTAGAAATAGAATTTTCAAGGGGCTTTGTCAAAAGAAACACACTCTCACCTGCCCCCTCCTTCCAGCTGACAGCCGGTCGGGGGGTTGGGGGGTGCAGGGGTGGACCCTAGTACTGACCAGAGGATGTGGTATTAACCTCCAGTGGTAAAGGGGGAAAGGCTGAGAAACAATGACAAACACAGAAGAGCAAACACAGAAAAACATTTTTGTGGCAATAAGAAAGCAAAGTCTTTAAAAATGAGCGCTCTCATCTTGTTTTTTATTTCTTTTACAAAGCAATTGTTTTAAATTTTCTTACAAAATTTTTTTTTTTTAAAGACATAAACGACATGCGAGCATTAAATAATATTTCAGGTGCTAAACAGCACACATGGCACCCTAAAACCAGAATCCCCTGAATTAACCACTTCTATTTTTTTCCAAAATCAGTATGATTGATCGTGGTAAACTATTTGCCTGAACTGCGGTCTTTTTTCCTTTTTTTTCTTTTTGGTAGGGTGGGTCCCTGACTGGGAATCGAACCCAGGCCGCAGAGTGCCAAAGCCTAGCCACTACACCACCAGGGAACTCCCTGAACTGCCGTCTTTGTCTGCATTCAGCTCTGCGGCCTCCTTCCAAGTAGTGGTCAGAGGCTTCCTGCGGGTCTCGGGAAGCTGCAGGGTTAGCAGTCCACTCACAAAAGCCGAAATCCCAAGAAGCAACTAGAAGGAATTAAGAAATTAATAATAAATAACACATCAAGGAAAAAATGTACCCTTCAGAGGATAGTAATTCTGATCCTTTTTCAGAGGGTGACAGAATTGAATTTGACATAACAGTTTTCATTTTTATTTTATTTAAAAACTTTGGTTACTTGGGATGGACTAGGAGTTCTGTAACTCACCAACAAGGCTTAGTCAGAGCATTCATTAATTCCTTCGTGAACTGCTGTGGAGCAACCAGTCAATAAATCCTAGTTACTTACTGCAGTATTACTCTTGCTGGCACTACCCTAGGAGCTACATAGGAAAAAAAGTCCCTGTCCCATCTTCCCAGACTCCCGTCTTGTGGAGAAACAGGGTAACTGAGCCTTGGGTTGAGACTCAATGGTCAGAGACGGTCTTAATCCCTGGTCCTGGCCCCAAAATTAGCATGCTATCAGTATTCACTAAATGAAGGGGAATGAATAAATGCATACATGCATGCATGAATGACTATTTCAATAAACCAAAACATAAAGAATTTAAGGGAAACAAAACAAGGGCAATGGAAATTAATTATTACTTTGGAGAGGCGGGATCCATCTGATTCCCTATAAAAACGCTATTATGTTTCTACTTTTCAGATTTTGACACATAAAAGGTAACCTTTTAGACTAGCACCAAGGTGTTTGCCTTTAAAAATTCAAATCACATTAAAAAATTAAAGTCTACATATCTATTGCCTATTGGTCAGTATGAAGATGTTGGGTAGATTTTAGAACTAAATCATTATACAGTCCTTAAAATGTGTTCGTCTTTATTAATTTAAATTCCTCTAGCAAAAATCACAGCCTAGGAAGAGAAGAGCCCAGAAAAATAGCTTAAGGCCTGGTTCTTCTGATAAATGTACATACCTGGTGCTTTTACAGTCCCTGAGGGTGAGAAGCATGAAACACACAGTGCAACTGTGACATGACGTGAGGCCACATCTGTAACAGATGTGAGCTGGAAAGTCAGCTTTTAATTTTGTTTGCACAATGCTGGCAACCTAATTCTTAGAAAAATCATGAGTAAGCTTAAAAGTCGGAGGAGAATTTTAAGTGATATTCTGAAGGATGTTTAAAGACATTTTGGGGTGCCCCAGGAGGTAGCAGCAATAGCCACTGATGTACAAACCCCAGAAGAGCCCTGTGTCAGGGTCTGGAAAACACTAAGTAAGTCTAAGCGAGAAAGAGAAGCCAATCGAAGGTCCAAAACAGAACTGGATTCTTCTTTTTAGCTTGGTGGTAAGAAGAATAATCAGGAAATAAACAAACCCCTGACCCTCCATTCTCCCCTCTCACTCTAAGCAGAAGACCTGGTCTCCTGCCACCCTGGCCAGCTCCCTGCACCCCACAAACATCCCCACAACACCCCTTCCCCGCCTCTGCTGCCCACAGCCAGGAGGAGCCTTTAACCCTCTCCAGATCCCACTGCCTCTCACCTCCTCCTCCTCCTGGTCCTCCTTGTCCTCCTGGTCCTCCTCCTCCTCCTCCTCCTCCCACTCTTTCTCCTCCTCCTGCTCCTACTCAGGGTCTCCCTCCAGCCAACCTCCCTCCCTCTCACATATTTTTTCCCCTCACATATTTCTGACGTTTTCCTTTCCACTGATGAGTTTCCTCCAGTAAAAATAAAAGTTCTCAAGCCTCTTATCATTTCCAAAACCGCTCTGCCCCACCACTGCCACGTTACTTAACTTTCCCAATCCTCTTTCCTTATCTGTAAAATGGAAACAATAATATCACCTGCCCCAAAGGACTGTTGGAAGGATTAAATACACTAACTGGTTGTGTGCTGGGTGATATAACCAGTATGACACCCATGATTTCACTGTTGCTACTGTTTATGCCCGGCAAAGTTAAATTTTAAAAGCCAGCCTATTCGATTTAAAATATTAAGCCAAAAAAAAAAAATTAAGCAAATTATAACATGAGTGGCACACAAAGTGAAGAAATGTTTTGTTGGACGTAGTGGCCTGCAAGAGTTCAACAACAGTTCAAACTAGGGGAAAGCACACCCGCAGATAATTAAGCCAGACTGCGGGTGTGGCTGGGAAAGGGGCACGCACAAAATCCTACCAGAGAGTCGGGGGATCTGAGCGGCCTCCCTGGAAAGGTGGGGTTTGCTCTGCGCCCTAAAAGGTCCATGCGGGCTGCCCCACCACTCCGAACTCTCAGTGTTGGGGCTCCACCAGCCAGCCGGCAAAGGCGATGCGGGAGCACAGACCAGCGCAAGGCCAGGCTTCCAGGGGCGGTGTGCTCCCCCCGCGGTGGAGTCACGGCCACTGAAGCTCCCGGACAGCCTCATCCGGAAGGTTCTTGCAAAGCGCCTGGCCTCCACGAAGCCTGGGAGACCCTATCGCAGGGACCGTGTCGTGTCGACCGCCCTGGACTTCGTGGACGTCCTGGGAAGAACCCACTGCCTTACGTCTCACCAATCTGAGAGCCCTGCGAGGCGCTGTCCCAGATGGAGTTCAAGCCTCTGAGACGGATGACTCCCAACAGTTGTTGGATTTACCTCTTAAAAATAATAGTCTATGTGTGTCTATCATAAAATATGATTTAAGTATTAAAAGGGCGTAAGACAAAAGCACCCTCCCGACCACTCACAGCAGAGCTCCGCGGGAGCCCCGGGGCCCGGTCCCCCCTCCGGCACCGCGACCGGATGTGGGAGGTGCGAGAGCAGCAGTCTCCGCCCGGGGACGCGGGGGCGGGGCGAGAACGGGCCTTGGGGAGGGGAGACGCAGGTGTGCGGAACCGGAAGGAGCTGGGGAAGGTGGGCGGGCTCGGGGTTCCACCTGGGAAGGGCCGGAATTGAGTTAGGCAGAGCCTGGACTTCACTCTGAAGCGGGGTGGGGGGCAGCTGCGGCGGAGCTCTGGTGCAGCAAACCGTTGTGATGGGGTGGGGGGTCGGAGTGCAGGCGAAGGGCCCGGGAGCCGGACGCAGGCAACCTGGGGTGGTTGTGAGAGAGAAGGGGAGGGTTTAGGGTCCTGGATTGGGAGGAGAGGGGGCAAGAAGAGCAGGGCAAACAGCCGACGCTAAGGTGTGGTGCTGCAGGGTACGCACTCCTAACCCAAAGGGGGAGACAGAGGAGAGGACACTTAAGTCACCAGCCAGCCTGGTTTAAGAAACAGCGAATGTGTTGTAAGACATCCGGGGAGACTAATCCACGAGGCTGGTGGAAACGTGGGTTTGCAACACAGAGAAGTCAGAGCTTAGGAGAGGTTATCTATGCAGGGACTGGGACAGGGAGCCAGGGTGGCTCTTGGAGAAGGAGCCCATGTGGGGGGCCATCAGAAAAAGGAAGAGGAGCACTGAGGCGGACGGAGAGCCTAGCAGCCCAGAGAAAGTTGCCGCGAAGAAGTTCGGGGGAGGCAGCTGGGAGGAGGAAGGGGGCCAACAGATCCAGCCCCTCGGGCCCCCAGCCCCACCTCCCCAGTCCCTACTCCCCAACCTCGACCTGTCTCCCATCTTCCTCCGGACCAGAGGGTCTTGCTAAACCCTAGTGTAACTGCTTCACTGCTTCCCCAACCGCTCAGCCCCTGCATGAGGAAACCTGCAAACTGAACACAACTGCTTTCACTCTTCCTAACCAGGCAAACAGCCGACCAGAGCCACAAGGCCAAAGGTGCTTTTACAGCGGAACACCACAGATGCCCAAACCTCTCCGTGAGGACCACGGCGTCCTTCGGGAAACAGGCAGCCGCTGGAACGCTCCGAGACCAGCAGGCATGCCGTGGGAAGGCAGAGGCGGGGGCTGGGGGTGGGCGGCAGCCTGGGGGTCCCGGCGGAGGAACACGGCCGGGCTGGGCCTGGCGATGGTGGCAGAGGCACCGAGAGACTACGGCCCCCACAGCCCTCCCCGTGTGCACCCAGCCTCCCGGTGCGGGTGAGGAGAGGCCCTTCTCTGGCAGGCAGAGTTGTAGGGTACAGCTCCCTGGTGATCGGAAGGCAGTCGACCAACCAGAAAAAAGCAGCCACCACCCTACTTACCGACTGGTGAGCTGTTCATAAGGTTTCTACAAAACCCCCATTGCCGAATTATAAATTTACTGCCAATAAATTAAAATACAGAAGGCAACGAGCTTATCTGCCTCTCAGCTCGCTCTGTAATGCTCTATAAACGGATGGAACACCTGGGGCAGGAAGATCCAAACGCTGGAGAGGTAGATGGATAACGGGGCGACGATGCTTCCCAAACGGGCCACCATGCTGCCACTTCCCACGGCCTGCGTCCTGGAAACAAGAGGAGTATCAGGACAGAGGGCAGCAGGAACAGAAGCCAAGCAGACGCAGAAAGTGGTGCAATGACTTCCTGTAGCCCCAGTCCACCCAACCAGCTGAGAACCAACAATTAAACTTAAGCTCAGCTTACTATACTTAGAAATAATTTTACTTTAAATTTTCAAGAATCACTCGTGATTTAGATCCACATTCCGTGAACCGTGATGTACTCATATACAAGCTTGCAGATAATTCAAGATAATTCAATCCAAAAAAAAAAAAAAGGATAAAGCACTCTTCATCAGACATGCAGATGAGGCCCTCATGGATATTCATTCAGTTTCATATTGAGGGCAACATCCATCATCTAGAGCAGGAATTTGTTTAGGGTAGGGAGTGGAAATTTCGAAGAACCAAAGATTTACATCAATGGGACGTGTTATCTTATTTTTTAAAGTCAAGCAATCTCTCAATGTGCTTTTCTTTAAAAGTTATTTAAAGAAACCTTATAGAATGTCTAAGAGGAAGGAAAGAATGTCCTTTTAATGTGAATAAATGTCTTTTCTTAAGCTAAGCAGCAAGGCTCCAGGGGAAAGCAAACCTGCCAAACACCTTGATCATTTCTAGTACCCAGAACTGTGAGAAAACAAATTTCTGTTGTTCGAGCCACCCATGTGGTGTTTTGCTATGGCAGCCCTACCAAACTAGTACAACTGACATCTAAACATCAAGAGACACATCCTGAGAAAATGAGCCTCGAGTCATATGGATGGTCAGTGTAAGCCCATTATATTCAAGATTTAAAATGGTTTTAGGATAATAGCGTGTTATTTCAAAACAATTTCTTTAATATCCTTGCTAATGCATATTAGCCTCAGATGCAGAATTAGCATCATGATGTAACTTCCCCATATCTCAGAGCTCTAGTAACTTCTATGAAAATAAAGCACTTACACTCAAAGATCAAATATAATGAAATGACATGTAAGTGAAAGGTAATGGGAAAACAGAAGAGTAAGTGACTCTTACCTTATCATGGTTGGATACATCTCGGCTGTATAAAGGTAAATGAGGCCAAATACTGACCCTATGGAAAATTTTCCAGCCATATTTGCCACCAAAATCCAAATATGGTAACCCTGCCAAAAAAAACAAAAAAAAAATAGCAACGTAGACAATCATAAGTAATATTTTTTAAGGAAAATATAAAATCTTTAAAATCCTTACTTAAAACTTTCTAATTCACCAGTATTTTTCAAAAAATTAAGTTTTATTTTTCTAAACAATGAAGAGTTTTATTTTTCTGTTTGAATTTATTTTGTAAATTCTATTCATGAGCTCCAAAAGCCCATCTTTATAAAATTCAGAGGAAAGTTTTATTGTGCCTCCCCCAGGCTTGGAAACTTCTAACTACCAAATAAGAAGAGAATACCGCTTGACAGGACAACTTTGAAATGAATGCTCCCAGACATGCTGGTCCCACCAATAACAGACCCACTTCTTCTGGGAGGGATCCAGCAGAATAAATCAAAGAGCCAGAAAAACACATTGTGTCCTTTGTGGCAGGAATCCCAGGGCTTATAAATCTTCAGAAAATAATTTGAAAGTAATAACCAAACTATGAGTACAGACCCTCCCCTACCCCCACCTCCAGCTGATGCATTCCTCAATAGCAAAACTTCTTGGTGCCTCCAACTTCGTTTCTGCTCCCCTAAACGGTTCCATTTCCAGCAGAGGCTCACAAAGACCTCCATAGCCCATCTCTTTTTCTCCCACTCATCTGCCAGCTGAATGTTAAGACCCAGGTGACCTTGGAGTTCCTGTGTTGAGGATGCCAGAGCCTCTGTCAACCTGAGTCCCTGAATGACTCCATGGAGCCAAACATGCCCTCAGCACTCCCACTGCCACCAACCAGGTATACCCACATCGAACTCTCTATGAGCAAGAAATGTTGTCTATTATGTGAAGTCACTGAGATTTGGGGATGCCTCTATTAAAGCAGCTAGTGTCATCTTGTCACCTTAATTACTATTGTAGACGATATTTGGTAATGAATTAATGTTAACTTAAAAACTTTTTGTATCATGTTGGCATTGCCATTTGAGAAGAAATTTTATTAGAGGGGAGAAATTTGTGATTAGAGTTTCGTGCTATATTTTTGGAAATCCCCATCGGCCACTATTCTGTCGTCCACATTATGACTACTGTGACTTAACCACTATAGTACTTAAAGGTGCTGGGGTTCCCCAAAATCTTCACCAGCTCAAAGGCAGCTGCCATCAACTCAACCAATATCACTGCAAACTACTTAAGAACACAAACAAAAACAGGTATGGATGAAGCTTTCTCAAATTGGCACAGACCTCCTCCTCCTGAGCAGTTTTATTGCACATTCATATCAGTTGTATATCAATCACCTGGAAATTTCAGTTGCATAAAACATCTGATTCACCAATCCTGACAATTAAGAAGTGTTACCATAAAAGGAAGTCATTGTTTAGCTTAAATTAAATTTCAAGCAATATGCAAAACTTGAAATACCTTGCTCTAAATGCTGAGATATTATTGCTTAATAATTATATAATCACTGGAGAAAATTATATAAAATATTTTAAAGTATTGGTATAGTGACCATATTTTCAAATAGAAAATGAAAATACAGGTTATGACATTTTGGGGGAGGAAGAGGGGAAATATTTCTAGATGCAAGGGTATTCTAGAGGATACTGTTTGCCAAAATATAGCAATGTGAAAGTCATCTCAGTAGTTTATGGCAGAGTTACTCACCAAGAAACTGTATTTTTAAAAACAAGCTCCTCAGAGGACTTATGCATACTAGAAATTGGCAACTACTAATCTACCACAATGAAAAACAAGACTATTTAAACAGGAACAATCCTGAATATAAGATTCATTATATCCTTCAGCCATGTTTTCATGGCTCCCACCCTCTTGCAGATTTCTGATCAAACGTCACCTTTTCTGAGAGGCACACCATCCTTGATCACCCTAGATAGAGTAAAATACTACATACACACGTGTGCCCCTCCATACAGTCATTCTCTGTTGTTTTCTTCGTTACACTTACACAAACTTGACTCACTATGTGTCTTCAGCACCTAGAACAGCACCTGGCACATAATAGATGCTGGATAGATTTTTTTTTTAATTGTTAGACTTATTAGGGGTGACATTGGTTAACAAGAATTACATAGGTTCCAGGTATAGAGTTCTACAGTGCACCGTCTATGTGTTGCATTATGTGTTCACTACTCAATGTCAGTTCTCTTGATGCTGGATAGATTTTTGTTGAATGAATAAATGAACAGATGAATGTCTAGAATGCATGAGCTACTTTCCTCACTCAAGATTACTGCATTTACAAAATACAACACTGGCTATCTCTGGAAAGTGAGATTATGGGCATTTTAAAAAAATATTTCTTTTTTTTCCCTAAATTTTCTACAGTAGAGAGTTCCCTGGTGGTGTAGTAGCTAAGGCTTCGGCACAATCAACGCTGCAGCCTGGGTTTGATTCCCGGCCAGGGAACTACCCACATAAAAATAAAAAATAAATTTAAAAAAATTTTACAGTAAACATGTAGTATTTATGTAAAAGAGAAAGAATGTTTTTTTAAAACGAAAACATTTTTAAATATTATGGATATGCTCTGTCCCTATGTCTGAATTGATCTTCATGCTTACTGTAATAAGCTGAAAATTCTCCCATCAAACTGTCAGAGTATAACTAACCATTCCCTAAATAAAACATGAAATAACTCACCTTGGGGATCACCATTACCACACCACAGAAAACTGCAGTTGAGATGAGAGAGAATGTCAGAGTACGTCTTCTCCCCATCATGTCCATCGCCAAACACACAAAGATGTAAGCAGGAATGTCCACTGCACCTGTCATTGAGCAAGAGGGCCCTCAATAAGCCATGGTGTCCAACTGTGTAAGGGCACCTCACCTTCTGTCCCATCTCCCAAAAGGAACGACCAGCTGCATCCCGGCTTTCGGGGTCTTCTAAGAACTATACCATTTTAAAGCTCTGGAGGTGTTTCCTGTGAAATGCACTATCACCTGTTATAGAAATAGTATCCCCTACTAAGCTGTAAGCTCCTCAGGACCCAGTGTGGAGGATAGGCCTGTTGAATGAATAAATAAGTAAATTAATAGACAATATTCATAATATCTGATCTTTGGTTTCTTATGCTTCACAGAATTAGGGGAAATTTTTTTAATCAGTTAACTTCAAACTTAGAAACTAAAGTAGAAAATTCAGTGTCAGCTAGGTAAACTAATGGTAACTGCTTGATGGATTTTAAACCTAAAAGTAAATACTTTAAAATCTAATATGAATCACCTACAGAACAGGAACTTTGTTTTGTGCCTCTTTTCACTCCCACACAATAAAAATTAAAGAGCTGAATCCCTATTATAATGGACTTAAAAGCCCTTCTTCCTTTAAAGAACCAAAGTTGGAATCTTAGCTCCAGAACAAAAAGCTTTATTATCAAACAGAGAGCAAGCAAGATCTCGCAGCAAAACTCAGCCCACCCAGCAATCTCCTTTGGGAAATAGTCCCTGTTTACCAGCCCAGGTTGTCCACATAATTCAGGGTTCAGTTCTTTCCACCCTCTGTAGCCTGTCTAATCTCGGGACACTACCCACCATTGCCTTTTAGCCATGAAGTGCATTTGTCTGCTCATGTACATAAGGTTACAAGCACCTGGAGGGGCAGGTGTGGGTTTATAGGCCTCCCACAGCCTCTGGACACATCGTAGGGGATGGAGAGTCTGAGTGAACATTCTTAGTAATACATCAGAAATTAAACTCAGGTGCAGCTGCTCAGAAAAAAAACTTGCTCAGCAAAGGCAAATAATACTAACAAGAACATTCTGGGCCCCATTGGAGAGACAACTTCTCTCTTTCATTAATGTGAAAAATAAACAGCTCCAGAGGAAACACCTCCCTCTCACAGACCCTGCTGTCAGCTCCATGCTTCCAGGCCAGGTCAGTAGGTATAGTTATATGCTACTTTTTTTTTTTAAGAATTTATCAAACACTTTTCAAGATCAAATAAGACAGTCATCTTCAAAAGAGCTTCATGGGAGTGAGCCTGGATTATTACCGCCACTTGACAACTAAGAGCAAATGACTTGAGCCAAAGGAGTAAGTGACAGCCCGGGGGCTGGAAGCGAGGGCTTGATGAGCCAAGGCCCCTCACCTGCAGCCTCCTTCGCCCATCGCCTCCCCTCCATGTCTGACTCACAGGACGGTGTGCAGAGCCACCGAGCAACCTCCTGGAGTCTAGCAAAGCTGGGCAGCAACTGTGAAACAGCTGAAGAGACAGTGAAAGTAGACAACACTGGTTTTCCTTGTGTTGTTGCTGCAGGATACTGACACGATGTCTAATTTTTGGCTTGACTATGTCTGGGGTGGACATGGGCAAGCAATGAAACCCAACCCATCTGGGATTAGGAGAATGGACCATTACGTTCTTCCTTTTATAATATATAATCTCTCTAATCATTCAGATCCCATTCCGTTCCTATCTCCACATGACCCCAAAGGTATGTCTTGAAGCTGCTGAAGTATTTATCACCTGCAAATGGCACAAAACCAGAGCTGAAATTCCCACCAGCCCTAAACCATCTCAGGAGATGAAAACTGTTCAAAAATTTCACAGCATGAAAGTATTGACTAGAAGCACCTGTCAGAAAGAGGACTACTGGGAACGGCAATGACATGAAAAATCCAAGACAGTAGAAAATATAAAACCATAAATATTTGTCTAGGAATCATTTTCATAGTTATGAAATTGACCAGCTTTTTGAGAATTTGTATCTCCCTCAAAATTATGAAACCATGTCATAAAAATCTAAAACTCCAGTGTTCCTCAGCTTTCCCAGTCCACACCCTCCACCCCGACTTTATTCTCCTACCACTGGCTGCTCTGTTCTAGAAATACTGCATCATTTCTCAAATCGATGTGTAGAATAGGTCTGAAGTCAAGATAGGCTCTTTCTACAAACTTACTGGTTTGCTCAAAAAGAGACTAAAGGTTTTTTTCTTAAAATCCCTTCTCTCACAATTCCTGCTGAGCTCTAACAAACAAAAATAGATGTGTCATCAGAGCACTTTAATGAGAAGGATGATACTTATATATAAAAATTTTAAAGCAGGACTTTTCTGAGGATAATATAAAACACAAGCAGCCTACATGGAAATAACCAGGAGTTAAGACCAGGTGAACAAATGTAGATTTCTACGATTAATATTTCGCTCATGTTTGATATGAATTTGTTTTACCTTAGGAGTCACACCTCAAGCTATTACAGCAATATCTGAAACCAATTTTAACCTGCCACTGAAATGAAAGAAGCACGACTACATAAATTATAGCCACATATGTTTAAGTTGTTTTACTGACTATAATTTCTACAGTATGACACTTAAAGAAACAAAGTGACCAGAAGATCTCCAAGACATACTACATTTTAAAAAGAAAACAACTTTCAAAAAGAAATATGTAATGAATGATGTCATATATGTTAAAACAGAAAACGCTTATCTACACAAATATATGGAAATGCACAGAAAGAGATCTGAAAGGGCACAAAGCCAAACGTTATAGAAGTTACCCCTGAAAGAGGGTTCTGAGATGAGAATGGGCTTAATGAAAGGAAACAAGCAAAAAGAAGAGGCGGAAAAGTGAGGAGGGACTCAGTTCTTCTGTTCACATTTTTTAAAAGAAAATGCATGTTTGTGGTATAGTCTAATAACAATAAAAGAGACCATAATAATATAGTTGGCAGTATTGTTCCTGGTAGGAAAAAAAAAGACAACTAAAAACACACTAAAAACATGGTTGAAATTGCACTTCCTTGTTACACTGAAATATAACTGAACTACTTACCCAAGAGAAAGAAGTTCAAATAGTCATTGCCTCCTAAATTAACAGAATTCAAAGAGAAGGAATAGAATCCAAAACACCCCGTGAACCAAATCAGCCAAACAATAAGTGTCCTTGTTCCAATATTCCAGTCATAAAACAGATCCAATAGGTTACTGGACTTCTTAACTGCAGAAGACATATCATCCGCAGAACTGTGCAGGTCCAGTGACAAAACCTCCGACAGCTTACAAGGGCTTGCCCTATTCCACTTGGTCATCTGATCAACTACTTTTTGTGCTTCTTCATATCTTCCCTCTGAGAGAAGCCAAAAAGGTGTCTCTGGAAGTATCCAACAGAACAAGATAAAGGGGAGAGTTACTGTGGAGAGGATTATCTGATAGGTCCACCAGGTCCTGACCAGGTAGGCTATCAAGGCCACCAACATGGTTCCAATCGTAAAAAAGGAATGCACTTGGATGGATGCCCACGTCCGCGCCTTCATGCCAATAAATTCTGTCACGTATACAAACAACACCACGAGATAGCCACTTGTGACCTGAAAAATAAAGGAGGGAGGGTGGTCCAGATTTAAGGTCATATTTATAACTACTGAGGGGTCTGATCTCTCCGCAAATCACACGTAGGCAAGAAAGAAAATAACAAAGAATTGTTTTCTGAAATCATATTTATAAAGGGGCATTTTAATCTGATCCATCCATCTTCTTTAAATGGGCCCTTTCATCTCCCCTCACCCTCTCCACCCTCAATGGCAAAACTTGAGAAGTTATATATGAATAAATGTTAGGCACGGCCTTTTGGTTCATTTAAATAGTCCCCTGTAGCATGAATTTATTTCTCAGTTCCTTGTGTGTATATCAATTTACCTATATGCAGGAGGTCCTTATTATTAAATCCTAAATTTTAAACAAGGACAAAAAATTATGGTAATTCAGGAGTTCCCTGATGGTGTAGTGGCTTAAGGCTTTGGCACTGGCGCTGTCAGTGCTGCGGCCTGGGTTCGATTCCCAGCCAGGGAGCTACCCACATACCAAAAAGCAAAAAAAAAAAAAAAAAAAAAAAAAAAAAAAAAAAAAAAAAAAAAAAAAAAAAAAAAAAAAAAAAAAAAAAAAAAAAAAAAAAAAGATTAAAAAAAAAAATTATGGTAATTCATAGGAAGAAAAAATATTTAACTAAAGCTTTATTTTTACAGGCAACAAAGAAAAAATAGACAAACTGGACTTTATGAAAATTTAAAACTTCCGTGTATC
The DNA here is from genome assembly GCA_004026885.1 of Lyroderma lyra. Lineage (NCBI taxonomy): Eukaryota > Metazoa > Chordata > Mammalia > Chiroptera > Megadermatidae > Lyroderma > Lyroderma lyra. The sequence continues at coordinate 56,205 of PVJL010000827.1, forward strand.
AAAGGACACTCACTATCACCAGAGTAAAAAGGCAACCTACAGAACAAGATATTGGCAAACTATATATCTGATAAGACGTTATTATCCAGAACTACAGAGAACTCTTAAAGCTCAACAAACAAATAATCCAATTCAAACATGAGCAAAGAACTTGGATTTCTTCAATAAGATATATTAATGGCCAATAAATGCATAAATAGATGCTGGACATCACTGATCATTAGGAAAATGCAAATCGAAATTACAATGTGATACCACCTTACAGCCATTAGAATGGCTACTGTTAAAAAACAAACAAACAGAAAATAGTAAATGTTACCAAGGACGTGAAGAACCCTTGTGCACTGTTGGTAGGATTGTAAAATGGTGCCGCTACTAAGGAAAACAGCACAGGGATTCCTCAAAAAACTAAAAATAGAATTACCACACGATCCAGCAATCCCATTTTGGGTGTATACCCAAAAGAATAGAAAGCGAAGTCTCAAAGAGATACCTGTATATCCATGTTCATAACGGTATTATTCACAGTAGCTAAAATGTGGAAACAACCCAGGCATCCACTGACAGATGAACAGATAAGCAAAACGCAGTATATACATACAATGGAATATTATTCAGCCTTTAAAAAGCAAGGAGGAAGGGTATTCTGACATGTTACACAAATGAACTTTGGGAACATTATGCTAAGTGAAATAAGCCAATAACAAAAGGCAAATACTGTATAATTTCATTCATATGAGGTACCTAAAATAGTCAAATTCATAGAAACAGAAAGTAGAAAGGTTGTTGTTAGGGGCTGAGGGGGAGAGAGAATGAGGAGTTATTGTTTAATGAATACAGAGTTTCAATTTTGCAAGATGAAAGAGTTTTGGAGATAAATGATGGTGATGGTTGCACAATAATATGAATGCACCTAACATCACTGAATTGTACACCTAAAAATACTTAAGATGGTAAATTTTATGTTGTGTGTGTTTTACAATAAAAAAAATTGGGGGAAAAAAACCTTATGGTGAAAATAGGCCTATCTTTAACACAATTTAGGTTATAATAGCAATATGCGATCATTCCTAGAATGAACAAAGAATGAATCAAATGAAGGATTTTTTGTGAAGGGCGGGGTGAGGGTGAAAGAATTGGAATTTTTCATGCAAAATTATTTCACAGTTGACTTTTATAACACAAATCATAAAGTTAATTTTTATAAAATTATTCTAGAGCATCACTGATTTCCCCAAAGTCCTCTCTGAATCCTTCGATACCCTTTTGAAAGCTCATCATGTCATTATCATTGAGAATGGGAATTTCTGCAAAAGTTAACTGGTCTATCTCTGCCAGATTACAATTGGTCCAGGTATTTAGGTAGGATTCAGTTAGGTTCCCCCACATTGCTGTCAAAGACTTTCTCTAATCAAGCATCTTTTGTAAGATCTGCAATTTTACCTTGCATTAGAGTCACAAAGACGTCAGCCCACAAGCCTGTTCTTGTTATGAGAGGACTGACGCTTGCAGGGAGCAAAGAGGTGCTTGCTAGGGACTACTGTAGTCATAGTGAGTTAATACTTTGTGACAACAGCTTTTATTTCCTGATGCAAACTTGTAATCTCAAGACTTAGGTAATGAACCCTGATAATGAGTCCTCCTGCATCCAAGAATCTAGTTGTTTGGTGAATGTTTGCTGCTGGTATGACCAAAAAAAAAAAAAAAAAAAACTGAAAAATAAGAAAGGCTATGATAACCTTCAAATACTAAAAATTTCTCCATTAAGTTAAACTGTAACTAACATCAGTCCCCAACACATTTTTTTCAACGCTAATTCCTTCTGCGTCCACTCCCACTGCCCAGTGGTTGCTTCTGTCACTGGGTTCAGACAATGATACAACTGCCTAAATAATTTCAAGTCTCCTGGATCCCGTCACAACTGTCACCTCCACTGGCAACACTACCCTTACCCTGTCCCCACAGAGCAGCAGGAATGACCATTGCAGCTTGCCTGAATCCCTTCAGTGGATTTCCATTGCCTTTAGGACATCAAGCGAACTCCTGGCCATCTCACAAGGCTCTGCCTTACCGTCCCTCTCCCCATCAGTGCCATCCACGTATTTCACCTCCTCTCCATTCTCCTCTCAGGGCCTTCTCGCTTGATGCTTCCTCTGTTCTTCTCTCACCAATCCCTCAGAACTAAAAAGCCCCTGTGCCAGCTCCAGACCGCCACCCACCTGCGCCACCAGGGCGACCCCAGCAGTGTTACGCCTCCCTTGTCAGCACTGTATGTATTTCCTCTGAAGCGAGCCCATCGAGGCTTTGCTTCTTCCCACTACACGATAGGGAGATTAAAACAGCCTGGTCTGGTTTACTTAGCATTTCATTCTGTGGGAAGATCAACAAAGGTGTCATGTACATGAATCTGCCTGCCCTTCCCTACGCAGAATCCTACCACAAATACATTTCTCATGAAAATCAAAGGAAAGAGCCACAGGAAATTAAGGCCACATTTTACAGATGTATTCTACGGGTGGCTGTCTCATTTTCTCTGCTCTGGAAACCAACACATGGTATTTTGCAAGACAGGTATATTCAGAATTATCCTGTGATGTTTTCCAAAAACAGACCTCCACACTCTTTTGACACCTGTGCCTCTGGTGACCTACCATTCCCACCGGAAGGTCTCTTACCAAATCTCACTCTGCCGTTACACACGTTTCCTCTTACATTGTCCTCACAGCGGAGACAAAACTGCTGGTTATCATCTTTTGTATTAAAAATTATTTTCATTCATATATACACACACACACACACACACACACACACACACATATACATACATACATATATATATATATATATGTCTATATATAAAAGTTTTTTTTAAGGTCCAACATCTTCAATTCTCCTCATTTTTTTTAATCCTTCATCATCTGTGTGGCTTCCTAGGAACCATTTCCAGCATCAGTGAAGATTCCAAAACTGAACACATAACCTTGCACTTGAAGGAGTGCAGTGACCTTTCAGCTGAGACTATAGACCTTGGCTCCTCTCTGGAACCTTCCATCATCCATCCTGGTGAGAGGGGATGCATGCCCTTCTCTGTTCTCAGCAAGATCACAAGTTCTTCCCATAGATAAAAACTTCACTCCACTGTCCTTGATCAGTGACCTTCAGATAGAATCACTGCTGCTGTTGTTTGGAACCGAGTGAAAGCCTCACCACGTGGGGAAGCAACATCCTCACTCACTGGTCCACTTCCCATAACAGCCACCCTGGTACAAAGTGCCTAACTACGTGCCAGGGGCTGAAACGCTGATGTTTAATTTCACTGAATCCTGATAACAATCCCACAGGGCAGGTATTATTTTCTAGTTTACAGTTTAGAAACTAAGGCTCAAAGCAGATAACAAGTTTTCCCAAGGTCACACAGCTAAGAAGCCACTATTTGACAAAGCTGTATTCAAATGCATGCCCTTTCCACTAGACTGTTTCTCATAACAGAAAAGCCTAATGCCTCCTTGTTTTAATTCCTACTGCACATTACACAAATGACTTTCCTTGCAATACAACATAACCATCTGTTTGGCTCGTATACAGGGTCTGACTAGACCTATATAATTAATTGCTCAGAAATAAAATAAAGTAACTGTGGAATGTGCATCAAGTGGGAAGCACAGTCAAACAAAGTTTCTACCTAGCAAGCAACAACTTTTCATTTTAATGAGTCCCACTGTAAACAGAGAGCATTAATATTCCACAGAAAAACCTTTGCAAGGGAGTGGACAAAGGTTAATCCCTGATCTTTCTCCCTAGATTCTAAAGGAGCAAATCTAAGAGAGTTACGGTTTAATGTGAAAATATTGCAGTAGAATTAAAGAGGTAAAAAATACAAAACAAAACAAAACAAAAGCCACAACTCACAATAGCAAGAAGAAAGCGTGTGAACATGAAGCTGTAATAATCAAATGTGAATGCCGCTGATATGCCAAAGAAATACATGCCAATGCTCGTGGACCACAAGACCGGTTGTCTTCCTACCCTGAAAAAGAAGAATCAACAGTGGAAGAAGCAAGGTATACTTGTAATGGTTTACACATCCACCCCAATCCATGCAAGGTAAGTGGTACCTGTATTTTTAGCTTATGGGCTTTATTATTGTGATTTGTTCGTTTATTTTGGACAAATCATGAGTAAACACATGTTTCTTCAAGAGGCCAGTCTTTCAATGGAGAAGCCTCTACCTAAGCTGCTATTATACTGGGTGATCCCCAGAAGACCTAACCTGGGATTTGGGGGAAGAGGAGGGAGAATTTGCCCTTTCCCTCCCAGGACTTCCACTCTCTGCCCACCAGAGGTGAGGCAGCTCTTGCTAAGCCCCTCTAAAAACAGAGGTCTTGCTACATTCTGCTCCTAGAAAAAGGTGCTTACTTTCCCTAAATTTTATAATTGGGAGGGGTATTTCTTTGTCTAAAAAAAAAAAAAAAAACCCAAAGAAATTATATTCTTGACAGATTTTTAAAAATTGAAATACAATTCACATGGCATAAAATTCAATGTTTTGAAGTATAGAATTCAGTGGTTTTTAGTATATTCACAGGGTTGTGCAATTTTCATCACTGTTTAATTCCAGACATTGGCAATACTGCAAAAGAAACACTCCACACCCAGGAGCCATCATTCCTCATTGTCTGCTCCCTCAGTTCTTGACAGCCAACAATCTACCTCCTAGCTCTATGGAGTTGCCTATTCTGGACATTTTATATAAATGGAGTCACAAAATATGGTCTTTTGTGTCTGGCTTCTTTTTTTTTTTTTTTTCTGGCTTCTTTTACATAGCATTTCAAGGTTCACCCATGTTGTAGCATGTGTCAGTACCTCATTGCTTTTTATGTCTAATTAGCATTCCATTGTGTGGATACACCACATTTTGTTTATTCATTCATTGAGGGACATGTGGATTGTTGCCACTTTGTGATTACTATGAATAATACTGCCATAGGCATTCCTAAGCAAGATTTTGTGTGAACTTATGTTTTCACTTCCCTTGGGTATACATTGAAAAGTGGAATTGCTAGGTCATATGTTAAATCCCTGTTTTAACTTTTTGAGGAACTGCCAAACTATTTTCCAAGGTGGCTGTCCTGTTATTACAATCCCAGCAGCAGTGAATGAAGGTACTGATTTCTCCCCATTCTCCACAAAACTTGTTACTGTCCTTTGATTATACCCATCCTAGTGAGTATGCAGGGGTACCTCACTGTGGTTTTCATTTACTTTCCTCTAATAATTAATGATGTTGAGCATTTTTATATGTGCTTATTGGACATTTTATATATTCTTTAGAAAAACATCTAGCCAAATGTTTTGCCCATTTTTAAGTTATCTTTTTATCGCTGAGTTGTAAGAGTTCTTTATATATTCTGGATACCAGAACCTTATTATGTATATGACTTGCAAATATTTTCTTCCTGTGATTTGTCCCTGACAGTTTTAAGTCAAAAGAATAAAGTCCTGAGAGTCCAACCAACAAGTTTGCCCATTAGAGCAGAGGATATACAAGCAAATAGGAAATGGTCATCTTCATGCCCTCAGACTTCTCTGCTCCCACACGCACTCTTTGAGGTTGTTGTTCCTACACATGAATGTTCCCCAATCTCATTTGAGCCTTGAATGCCATTTAAAACTATTTTCCCCCACCCCTAATCAACCCCCTGTCCACCCTCAATGTCTTCACTGTCAGCAGGTGAGCAGCCATCTCCTGCAGGGACCAGAGCCCACCCTGCTCAGCCCACTGGACAACACAAGCTGCACCTGCACTCAGCCTTCTCTTCCCGCCAGCTCTCTCAAGTCACACAACCTCACAACCTTTTCTCTCCAAATTCTGTTTTGCAAACTTAGTGTCAGATCCTGCCACTTCCCACCTCCTCTGAGATGTTTTTCTACCAATTACTCCTTTTTCATCCAGCTCTCCCTCTCCTCTGACTTCTTCCTTTCAGTTTAGGTCTCTTCCTACCAAAGACAAGAACCTTCCCTGGACCCCATCACTCCATGAGCCACCTTGTACCTTGCATTTCCTCCATGGATAGACTTATCAGAAGGAAATAGCTACTCACTCAACCCTCCAGTTCCTCCACCGCTGACCACCAGGTTGCTACTGACTTTTCTGAGATCACTTTACAGTCACCAGCGACTCCCAAGAGGCCCCTTTCTGTCCTTTTCTGCCTGTCTTCTCCAGTGCCACTGACGGTGCCTGCCCATGAGGGCCCTGTTCTCCCTCAGCTTCCACCACATCGCTCTCCAGGTTTGGCTTGTACCTTCCTGATGGCCCACCTGCCTCAGGGCTGGCATTTCCTAAAATCCTCTACTGCCTACTCTCTGGTCTTGTGATGTCATCTCCTTCCCTGGCTCTGGTTTCCTAAATATGTGCTACGAAGTGCCCACATGCCTTCTGGCCGTAGTTGCTCTTCTCTGCTTGAATGTCCTGCAGAGCTGCAACCTTCTGGTGCTGCTGGTGCTGCTGCTGCTGGTGGTGGTGGTATTAATTTTGATTTTCCTTTTTTTTTCTTCTTAATTCAGGGATAGCACATGCTCATTGGAAGCGACCAAGGCATGTTTTCCTGTCTTCTAAAGTGGCTCTCTCCCTAGTGTTTCCTAAATTGGTTGGCAACATCACCTGCCCTCCAAGCTCCTAAACCTTATGCCTTCTTCCCCCAACTCCTCTCCCTCCTGCATATTAGTCACCAAACTATGTCAGTTTAAAAATGCCTCCCAAAGGGAATTCCCTGGTGGTGTAGTGGCTTAAGGCTTCGGTGCTGGCGCTGTCAACGCTGCGGCCTGGGTTCGATTCCCAGTCAGGGAGCTACCCACATAAAAAATAAATAAATAAATAAATAAAAATGCCTCCCAAAAATGTATCCATCTTTCCCTTTCCACTTCTCCTGCTTATATGCAAGCCTTCACCATTTCTTATATCATCCATCCCACCAGCCTCCCAAATGGTCTTCCTAATGTTACACCAGTCCCCCGACACACACTTCCTAGAAATAAAACCATCCTACTCGTGGTTTCTTCTCTTGTCCTTCCCTTTATCCATCCTACCTGTCTACCAAACTGACCTCCCACAGTCCTGAACGTGCCAGGCTCTCTCAGGACACGAAGTTGGTCTTTCCCCTTGGAAAGCCTTCTCCATTGAGCTTTTAAAACCCAGGTCAAATGTGAAGCCTTTTCTGACTCTCCTCTGGGGTCTCATGGCAGAAGTTAAGAGACAGTGTGATGCTGTAGTTAGGGGTACAGACCTGGGTTCAAACTGCGTGCAAATCCCAGCTCCACCGCTTACTTTCCAAATGAACTTCCTGTGCTTTCCTTTCCTCACCGTTAAAATAGGGCCAATAGTGCCTACCTCACAGCCTTCTTTAAATAATTAAATGAGGTCATGTACAAGACATTTAAAATGGTTCCTAGTGCATAGTAAATTGTCCATACATGTGAGCTGCTATTAGTTTAAAAGCATTTACCACATTTTATTGAAAGTAGCTGTTTCAAAGTCTATCTCCACTGTTAGCTCCATATGGATGGATCCGATCTTATTTCTTTACTTTTTTATTATGATATGTCACACATACATAATACATAAAAATCTACATGTACAATTTAGAGAGTAATAATTAAACACCTATGAAATCACAACCCAAAGAAAGAGCCGATTGCCAGCCCCCCACAGCTTCTTAAACCTCCCTTTGTGATGATAAACCACTTGCCAGCTTCTAAGAGGGGTCATTATCCTAATTTTGGTGATAATTATTGCTTTTCATTCAATTTTACCACTTTCTTAAGCAACCCTTAAAAATATAGGTTAATCTCGCTAGTTAGTTTTTCAACTTTCCATAATGCAATAGTACCATATGTATTATTTTATGACTTGCTTCTTTCATTCAACATTATTTTTGGAGATTTGTCTCTGTTGTTTTGTGTTGTGGTTCATTCATTTCATGGCCACACAACCCTCTGCAAGAATATACTGCAATACACATATCTATGATGTAGTTGAAAAATATTTGGGTTGTTCACAGTGCCCAGCTATTAGGAACAATGACATACAAACATTCTTATGCATGTACATGTGGACACTTGTAAGAACATCTCCAGCAACATGGACGGACCTTGAGACCATCATGCAAAGCAAAATAAGCCAGACAGAAAAAAATCCAAGAACCATAGGATTTCACACACATGTGGAACATAAAGCTGAAAGCAAAGAAACAAAAACTCATGGACACAGTCAATAGCTGAGTGGTCAGTGGTTATCTGAGGGGTATGGGGGAGGGAGGTGGGAGAGGAGGGAGGGGGTCTCAAATATATGGTGACGGAAAGAGAACTGACTCTGGGTGATAAACACATAACACAACACATAGATGACGAATTGTAGAACTGTACACGTGGAACCTATGTAATTTTTACTAACCAATGTCACCCCAATGAATTTAACAATTATAAAAAAGAAGAATATCTCCAGGGTCTATGCTCTAGAACTTGTGAACTGTGCACATCACCAACTTGTCTGTATAATATGCTAAACCACTCTTCAGTTTTCCTGATTTGCATTCTCAATTTGCATTCACACCTGCAGGGTAAGAGATCCTAGTACTCCATAACTTCACCAACACTTGGAATCACAAGACTTTAAGACTTTTTACTTTTGACAACTGGTCAAAAATAAATTGTATGATTATATTATCATTGACACCCTTTTCATCTTTTCATTAGCCATTTGGATTTTCCTTTATGAAGTGACTTCAAATCTTTTTCACATTTTGTCTGTTTCCTATTGATATAATAGTCCCTTGACTATTCTGGATCCTAATCCTTCAGCTTTATGTAAAGCAAACATTCTCTCTCCCTCTCTCTCTTTCTGGCTTGTGTCTTTCTTCTCTTAATGGTGCCTGATGGGCATAAATTCTTCTAATGAAATCAAATTTGTCCATCTTTTCCTTCATGGCTATTGCTTTTTGTGTCTTAAAAAAATGTATTCCCTTTCTTCTATTAGGTTCTGAAAATGTTCTCCCTTATTATCTTCCTAACATTATATAATTATGCTTTCACATATGTGCCTTTCATCCTTCTAAAACTGAATTTTGTAATGTAAGTTATGAGAAAGGAGTTCCAATTGTATTTTCTTCTATTTGGCTAGACAGTTGGCCCAGCACCACTTACTGATTTTTTTTATTGCTGGTATGCAATGCCTTTTTGTTCCATAGTTGTGTCTATGAATGCACTAGTCTGTTTCAGGGCCCTCTAAAAACCCACCAATTGCTTTGTGTAATGATACATCTATTCCTTTTAATGATTTGATTCTTAAATCATGTCATTTTCTCCAAGAGCATTTACAAACTTTTTCTTAGATTTATCCATATATAGTTCATAGTTTGAAGCTATTACAATGGCATTTCAAGATTTTTATATTTGTTCCTGGTATAGAGAAATATAATTTATATATATTGATAATATATCCAGCTACCTCATTAAATGTTCAGTAATTCTAGTGATACATCTGCAGGATTTTCTTTATATAGAATTGTAATGGCTACAGATAATGACTCTTTTTTTCTTCTTTCTTTTTCCTTATGTCTTTCTCCCTCTCTCTCCTTCTCCCTTTCTCTTTTGCTTATAGTGCTGGCTAGCATCTCCAGTACAATGCTAAGTGCAAATGGAAGTTACACATCCTCGTCTGTTCCTGATCTCAAAGAAAAAGTTTCGACCTTTCACAATTAAGATATTCATTGTACATCTTTTTGTAGATACTCATTATCAAACTAAGGACATTATTCTATTTTTTATTTTTATCATAAATGGATTTTGAAATTTATCAAATGCTTTTCTTGTATTTTTTTGAGTTGGAAACATGAATTTTGTCCTCTAATCTATTAAGGTGGTAATTTCCACTGATTAGTTTCTAATATTAAATATGGTCCAGACCGTATTCCTCTCTCATATTTTCCAGCTCTATCTCTCTGAGTTTTATTATTGATAATTTTTTCTGAGTTATCTTTCATTTTACTAATTTTTTTCTTTAACTGTGTAAATAGGTTGTTAAAAGTACCCAGGAAGGCTCCTGAGCCACTCTCCTTGCTTGAGCCCACTGCTACCTCTTTGGAGTGTACTTTCTCTTCCATAAACTATCTCTTTGTTTCACCTCTAAAAAAAAGTACACAGGAAGTTTGTTAGACACTTTTTTCACATTTCTAAATGTTCTAGGTGGTTATTCTTTAATTTTATGTCGTTTTAAAATACAATTTCCAGACTTTTATCAATGTTTTAAAACATTTTCTGTTTACGAATAGTAAACATAGTTATTTTATTATACATCCCTTATAATTCCAGTAGGTAAGTCTTTGTATAGAAGTCTGCTCCTGCTGCCTAATGCTGCCAGGCTACAGTTCTTAAAAAGCAAGTTTGTTTATATGTTTATATATTTTTTTCAAAGTAATAACCACTATATGTAGAGGGTTATATGCCCAAGGTAAAATTTCTGTATTAATTTTACAGTAACCCTCTGAGGTGAGTACCATTATTTTCATCTCCAGTTTACCAACAAGATTCCAAAACACAGGTTAGGCCATTGGTCCAGGGTTCACAGCTAATTAGTAGAACCAGGATTTGAACATAGGCAGACCGTCTTCAGAACATATCCTCTTTCCACTATGTTATTTTGTGCCTGTTAGTTCACAGATTGGCAAAAAGGTAGGTATTTGGTCATGGAAATGACTAAAGTTTTGAACATAATTCCCTGTCCCCTAAGGAAACATGATAAGAAAATGAACCCTACACTGATGCAATAATTCTAAATATTTCATTTTACCTGTCAGAAAGGTAGCCAAAAACCAGTGCTCCCAGCAGGACTCCAAGCATGAATGTGGGCTGGATCAGCCTTGCAAACCATTCTCGGTTACAGACCAGATTCCACTGAGTCACCACAGTGTTGTCCCATTCGCTCTTATCATAGATGAAGCCATCCAAGCAAGGAAAGCCACTCTTATGGCCAGCATAATCATAGTTCAAACTTGAGTTGTTATCCCTCCGGAATCTGTAACATTTTTGAAGCTCCCAGACCTGACCATCCTGTAGCTGCACAACAAGGTAATCTTCACGGTTTCTGGGAAACAGGGTCCAAACGTTTTCCATCCTCCACATCGAGACATTGTGGAAAAGAATATGAGTCATATTGCCTGGGGGTCTGCAGGTCTGCTTGGGAGATATGGTCAAAAACACAGAAGCCAAGTAGTGCATACCACAAGAGATATTCTGGAAGGCACATACAATATAGAGAAATATCTGGTATCTGAAAAAAGAATAAAGCAAGTTATTATATATGGTCTATGGGCTAAAAAAGAACATAGGCAAATATGAAGGGTCTCTAGCATGTTTAGCTTTATATACAGATGGTAGATACATAAATAATTATAGACATGACTGTATACACAGGTTAGTATAAAAAGGGTGCCAAAAATATATATACACATTTTAAGAAAGGAAAAATCTGTATTAAAATTATAATACTGAATATATACTGATAACAAAAGATGAATACAAGTCACATTTGACTTCTGGAAATTACAAGAGGTGCTCAAAGTGGTTACCATCAGTATTTATGTAATACATAGATAATATCTCTTAAAATATCTATACATTTTTGAACCCCAGTATATACATACATATTATATAACATATAATATAGTGAGGTGTGTAAATGTCTAATTATTATGTTATTTTGTATACCTGAACCTAATAATAAAAAAAAATACACACAAATACATACATACAAGGGCTGACAATTAAGTTCGCGAACTCGTCCTAGAAAAAGTGCTACATACTTCATTGCTGAGTATCACTATGGTCACCTTCAAAGTACTCCCCATGGGAAGCTGTGCACCAATGCCAGTGCCTAATCCACCCTTCAAAGCAACTTTGGAACTCTTTCTGGAATGGCCATTAGAGCTGTCACTGTATGACCCTTGACGTCCTGAATGTCATCAAACTGTCTCCCTTTCAATATTTCCTTTCTCTTCAGGTAAAGAAAAAAGTCTTCGGGGGCCAGATCAGGTGAGTGGGAAAGGCATTCCAATACAGTTATTTGTGTACTGGCTAAAAACTCCCTTACAGACAGTGCCAGGTGAGCTGGTGCATTGTCATGACACAAGAGCCATGAGTTGTTGGCCAAAAGTTCAGGTCGTTTTCATCTAACTTTTTTCACACAACCTTTTCAGCACTTTCAGATAGTAAACTTGGTTGACTGTTTGTCCAGTTGGTACAAATTCATAATGAACAATCCCTCTGATATCAAAAAAGGTTTTAGCAACATTGTTTCAACTCTTGATTTGGACTAACTTGATTTGGTCATGGAGAACTAGCTGACTTCCTTTGTGCACTTTGATGCTTTGTTTCAGGGTTGTATTGGTACACCCATGTTTCATCACCAGTGATAACACAGCCCAAAACATCGTCTTGCTTCTCCAAATGGTCTTAGCAAACTTCCACTCTCCTTTGCTTTTGTTCATCAGTGAGCTCCTTCAGGACCATTGCTGCACACACACTTCTCATGCCAAGATATTCAGTGACAATTTTTCTAACTGTTTCTCTATCGATGTTTCCTTGGTCTGCTATGCTTCTCACAGTCAACCAAAAATTTTAATGCACGATTCGAAAAATTTTTGCAATTTTTTCATCAGTTCTGCTCATTACTGGCTACCCTGACCTCTCTTCATCGGCGACACTTTCTCCCTGCTCAGAAAAATGTTTATTTAATCCATTTGTACACTGCCATTTTCTTCTTATTATCCCTATAAACTTGGACTAACATGTCCCTGATTTCACCTCCATTCTTGCCAAGTATAACAAGAACTTTAATGTTCGTCTGTTGCTCTAATTCAAGTTCCAACATTCTCATGATACACACAATAAATGCTTCTCAGCAAGACACCACCACACATCATCATGAACACAGCTATGAGACACAGATATATCAAGATTATGGAACCTTACCGAGTTGTTTGTACACACGCACACACACACACAGCTGTTCGGAAAAAATCCAGCCATAAATGTCTCTATTTTTCATATTACATGGCTGGATACTTTCTGGACAGCCCTTGTATAATATATATGACATAGTTCTATCTATTGAGAGGGCCTGGAAGCAATGACATCCCAATAGCAATAAGCATGCCCATTGCCCAGATCTTGATTTCTAAATACCACTCTTCATTAAAAGAAACCAGGAAAAATGGCTGATTCTAAGATCAGGAGAGGGAGAATACAAAATATGCGTGAGGCATCTTGTAATTTCAGAAAGTAAAGAAGTGTTCAAAATACAAAAACACAGGGGTAAGTCAAAGGGACACAGGAACCAATATGAAACAGCTCCAAATGGCCAAAGCTGAAACAATTTGAGCAACAAAATAAATTGCAAAGTATACCCCAAAGCATAAAATAAATACATGAGTCCATACTGTGATGGTTAAGTTTATGTGTCAACTTGACTAGGCTAAAGGATGCTGAGGTAGCAGGTAAAACATTATTTCTGGGTGTGTCTGTGAGGGTGTCTCTGGAAGAGATTAGCATTTGAACCGGTAGACTGAGTAAAGATGTTGTGTGGACATCGTATACCCCTCATATGATGTGATGAACAGGCACTTGACATTTGTGGCCTTCATTCACAAAACCATAACCCCAGTCTAATCATGAGAAAAACAATAGATAATCCCAGATTGGGGTACATTCTACAGGCTGCCTGCCCAAAATCTGTCTAAAGACTGTCAAGGTCATAAACAAAACAAAACAAAAAAAGCAAGGAAAAACAGAGAATCTATCATAGGCCAGAGGAAACTGGGATAACATGACAATTAAATGCAATGTGGTACTCTGGATTAAATCCTAGAACAGGAAGAGGACATTTGTGGAAAAACTAATGAAATCTATATAAAGTCTAGAATTTAGTTAATAGCAATATACCAGTATCAGTTTCCTGGTTTTGACAAATATGCCATGCTTATGTAAGACAGGGGTGTCCAACCTTTTGGGGTCCCTGGGCCACACTGGAAGAATTATCTTGGGCCACACATAAAATACACTAACACTAACGATAGCTGATGAGCTTAAAAAAAAAAAAAAAAAAAAAAAAAGTTGGTGCATAATTTTAATGATGTTTTAAGAAAGTTTACGAATTTGTGTTGGGCCACATTCAAAGCCGTCCTGGGCCACAGGTTGGTGTTAAACAGGAGGAGGGGCATACAGGAACCCTCTGTACTGTCTCTGCAACTTTTCTGTAAATCTAAAATTATTCAAAACTTAAAAGTTTATTCAAAATTTTAAAAATAAATGTAAAGTCTCCAAATTTATAGTTTCAAACTAACAGTGACATATTTTCTGAAATAAAAAATGGTCTCACAAGAACAGCTGTGCCAACAGGACAGCAGAGCAGAATATATAAAATCTAGGCTGCCCCACAAATTTCAAATCCCTAGAATTAAGAGTCAGAACAGCCCCTATGGGCAGGTTATTTCATGATTTAGATTTAAAACAGAATCAGTTCAGACAGCGAAAAACATTGCTATAAAACCATTATCATAGAAGTAGAAAACAGGTCCTGTCAGATCACACTGAGGCAAAATGACACTACTGATACATATGATCTTCATTGTCCTTCCCATTTTCAGACCTGACCACCCACCTGGTCCTGATGCCCCTCTCACTGGCAGGTGCTTCTGACCATCCTGAGCACAGAGGTTCTCAAACTTTTTGGTCTCAAGAGGCCTTATATTCTTAAACATTCTGAGGACCCTAAGGTGCTTTTTCTTTTATGTTGGTTATAGCTATAAATGTTTACATATTAGAAATAAAAATGGAGAAAATTAAAAATATTTATCAACCCATTTAAACATAACAATAATAACATATAGCTATAGTTTTCAAAACAAAATAAAAATTAGTGAGAAGGCACTGTTTTACATTTAAAACTTGGATTCATACAGCATCACTAATATTTCAGGAATTTAGATGGATTAATATTGGTTCCATAAGATGTTTGATGGACAAATTCTGGTTCATTTTTCAAACAGATGATAATACAGTCTATAGTTGAGTAGGCATAAGATTTATTCACAGCAAAAATTTAGGACAGGTGATAAAAAATATAGTTTAACATCTTAGAAATTATATAGTAAACACTAGTAAATTTCCTGTTTGATAAACATACCATGCCGAATAAACTAATGTCCCTTTAAAAAAAAAAGGAATTAAGCAAGAAGTTCATGAGAATGTTGTTGATCCTTAGACAAACCTTTCTTAATAAATTTGTGGATGAGAAAAATAAAAACTTGGATTCACAGAAGACAGCTCGTTTCTCCTCTCTGCATCTGCCCTCCATCTGATTAACTGGTACTACACGTCATATAGCCTCTGGAACACACTGCACTTTCATGACAGAATGAGAATAAAGAAGGCAACTAGTGTGTAAGTATTACTATGAAAGTAGTTTTGGCCTCGCAGACCCCAGAAATCTGCAGATCACAGTCTGAGAACTGCAGGTCTGGCCTAGTCCTTCCCCTCTCTCCACCCCTCCTAGTTCCCCCCACACTAACAGCGGCCTTGACCCTCCTCTGCCTGCTCCTCTCAGGCCCCCTCCTTCTCCACTGTCACTCATTTCCTCTCCCCATTCCTTTCTTTTCTCTGACCACAATACTGCAACTGAAGTATGG
Organism: Lyroderma lyra; assembly: GCA_004026885.1. Lineage (NCBI taxonomy): Eukaryota > Metazoa > Chordata > Mammalia > Chiroptera > Megadermatidae > Lyroderma > Lyroderma lyra. Next base: position 71,942 of record PVJL010000827.1, read on the forward strand.
TTCTGTTATTTACACTGATTTTTTAAAAGACACGGGATGAATGTTTTCTATTTCGCTATAAAACCAACCAAAAAAAAAGTCCCATAAAACGTTGAGTGAAGCCCCATGAGGGTAGCAACTGCGGTTCAGTCACCTTAGTATCTCCTGCAGCACCTATCACGGTGTATGGTGCAGTGTATGTAGCATGTCACGGAACACCACGCCCCGGCCTGAAAACGAACAGCACTGAGGTTAATGCAGCCTCGGTATCACTGGTAAGAAGAGGGGTTCAGGAGGCCAGCGTACCCAAAAACATTTTGACTGGGTTCCCTGTAGGTAAAAAAACTGGATGTGTCTGTGTCTGTGTCTGTATGCAGACATTAAAAAAGGAGCAAATATACAGGCACATGTTCATATAATACTGAATATATTATGTACGTTGAAATAAAAGTGAACAGTTAACACCTCTATTTTTCATATTACATGGCTGGATACTTCCCAGACAGCCCCTCATCTATACATACATTCGTATGTAAAATGGGTGGTTTTGTGGCACTCCAAAGGATCGTCTTTGCCCACCTGAAGGTGAACACACCCCACTCTGGAGACTATCACAAGTGACAATACTAGGCAAAGTCACAAAAGTGGTGCTATCAAGTATCGAACTGGCAACCTGCCCAAGTCCTCGGGGTGACTGCCAAGCTGGTTCCTAGACACCATTCCTCACTTCTCACAGAACCTCATGTAGGTAAGCAGTAAGTAAAACGGAATCAATTTAAAGTGTTGTACCTATCGGGATGCCACAGGCTGGTGGTGCGGGCCACGATTTCAAATTGAACTCTGTATCTTGCGCTGGCCCTGGAAGCCAGTTCAGAGAAGAAAAACAGAAAGCAAAATGCAGGCAGGAATTAAGTGTCTTTTTTCTAGTAGTGAAGGCAAGGGAGGACACACAAATTGATATTTGGGGATAAGCAGCCAAGAGAAGAGTGTGGAGCCCCAAAACTTCCACCCTCAGGGCTAATAGGAGCCAGCTCTGTTTTTCTAGAAAAGGTGCCCCTGCCAGAAAAACAATCAGAAGTCAGCCTCAGGCTATTCTGTACAGAGGAGCTGGGCAGGAACAGCAGTCTGAGAAAATAAGCCTGAGTTGCTATGGCTCAATAGACCCCAAAAGGCTAAGATCATGGTTTGAAAGACTGGTGCTTGAATCCTTACCCTGCAGGTAACCAGCCCTCAAGCATTGGCTGCTGATGTCACCGTAGAGCCTCAGGGTCAGCCTCTGCCCTTGACCTGCACACACTATGCTACCTATGAGCACCTGGCATGGATGGTGGAGCCCTCAGGTAACAAGCTCCTGCATTCAGGAGGTATTTCTTCTTCCCCTAGCATTTTCTCAGGAAGCATTTCCCAGCCTGCAGGAATAATCACTAGCCAGAAGGGCTCTGTTAGACAAGTCCATCCCAGTGGTTCTGCTCTATCAGGCGGATTCCAGACAGGCCTGTGCTTAACACAGCAGAGGTCCTTCCTTCCCCACATCCCCCGCCCAGAGGACACCTGTTGCAGTGCTGTATATAACACCTTATTCAGCACTGTCTTGGTCACTGTATATTCTGCTACCACCTAACGTTGGACCATGCTCTACAGTTTAAACACGTTCACATTCATTATCTCATCTAATCATTTCAACATACTTCAAAGTTTGTGGGCTACCTGAGAAGTATTGATTGAAACATCGCTGCTTAGCAAATTACTCATACAAATAAAATGGAAAGCTAATCTTACTTAAGAAACCAGTTTGTATTTACTAACCTTTTTTTACATCAAGCACCTAAGTATCTCTGCTTTGCTACGTTAGACTAATGGGTATTACCATCTGTCCTTGAAAGTAATAAAACTCTACCTCGCTAAAAGTAACCACTACTCAACATCATTAAGACATCAACTCTCGGAGTTCCCTGATGGTGTAGAGGCTTAAGGCTTCGGCACTGGTGCTGTCGGTGCTGCGGCCTGGGTTCGATTCCCGGTCAGGGAGCTACCCACATACCAAAAAGCAAAAAAAAAAAAAAAAAAAAAAAAAGACATCAACTCTCCCAAAGTTAATTTACAAATTCAGTTTTCAGTGTTGTCTATAACTGCAAAACATCAGAAACCTAAATGTCCATCAGCAGGAGACTAGTTACATAAATTATAGTGAAAATATAAACACTGCCTAGGAAATGCCAGAGAGGGGAATGTGGAGTTTTTCACTAAAGGCAAGCTCCTGGGGTCTCATCCAGATGGAGACTCAGCCTCTCTCAGTCATTAGTATGGAGTTTGTAGTGGGTCAGCCTCTCGCTGCCAGGCACCACGGCAATGAAAACTCAGGCATCAGGTCCTCTTGAAATGAAATCCTGTTTGGGGCCTAAGAGGCAGCCTCTAATAAAACCACTCCTATATGAATATGAACATAAATCATACATAATGCACATATTTAGAATTCTTTAACTCCTTCCACCCCTGTAAGTTTTCACTACGACACAGCCCCTGCAAACAGCAGACAGGTTTTGCCTGTCTGAAGTTTACCTGCCAGCCCCTGCATCAATCTGGGTTTGGTACCTAAGTGGTCTCATCACCTGGAGCAGCCCCACCACTGAAAAGCTCACATTCTGCTCTGACCATGACCTCCCACCTTCCAGATACCCCCATCCCTCCCACTGGCCCCATTTCTGGAACCAACCAGGTGCCCAGTCTTTGGATCGCACCAGCTTCTCTAGTTGATCACCACCTTCCCAGCCTCATTTCCTTCCCCAGCTAGCCTGAACCCCACAGTCATGACCAGAACTATTCTCTGGATCTCTACTCACACCCTCTGTTCACACACATGCTTCTCAACAGAGCGCCCTCCCAGGCAGGCCTCTGAAGCTAGCATGTGTCTTCTCTGCCCCACCCCTAGTGAGCGTGCTTCAGGAGGTCTGAGGTGGGGTCCAGGACTCTGCACAAGCTTCCTAAGATTCTGACACAGATGAGAAACTGCCCCAGGAAATCGAATTCTCTGGTTTAACTATGCTGATACAAGGTGTAATATTTAACAAAATATTTAACAATTGTTATGGAGCAACTGGAATTCCTATAAACAGCTTGTGAGGGTGTAACTTGTTACAATCACTTGGCAAAAAATTGTTTGGCAGCTGACCACACATACACTGGGCAACACAGCAATCCCTCTCCAAGGTATATGGTGGATGAAATATATACCCAGGCACTTCAAAAGACACAAAAAGAAAGCCTATTCCTAATAAGCCCAATGAATAAACTATGGAATAGTCATGTCATGACATACTATACAGCAATGAAAATCAACAAACTACTCTGACACACAATATGGGTGAATCTTACAAACACAATGTTGAACGGAAGATGCCAAAAATAGTACATGATATCTTATTCCATTTATATAAAGCTTATAAACAGGCAAAACTAACCTATGGTGCTAGATGTGAGGAGAGTAGTGAGTCTGGAGAGAGAGGGAAGGAGAGTGCTTGGGAGAGGGCATGAGAACGGGTGATCTGGGGATAACATGGGTGTGCTCACTTTATGATGATTTATCAGGTTGCAGATTATGATGTGTACTTTTCTGAATATATGGAATATATCAATTTAAAAGTTTTATATCTGCAAAACTCAAGGAGAGGGAAAAGTATTCAGCAATGCCCCTGCTGAGGCACGATTGGAATTGGGTGCCAAGGCACGCCCAGTCTGTCCACATGGTGCCTACCAGCTGGACTTCAGCCCTCAATGGTCACCCAATCTGTACTGACAAGGAGGTGTCTTGCTTGAACAACACCTTATTTACCCAAATGCCTATTGGAGGGCTCACCCTGAAATTTCCACAAGAAACGCAGGAGTTTCAAACTGATCTCATGATCCAAGCCCTCAGCCTGCTGCACCTGGAGCATAACTGTTTCTGAGTTTAGGACACCATCACCCACACAAACTGGAAATATGGGGTGTGGAGTATGGGTTTGGGGTGCTCCCATGGTCCCTCCCACTTCTCCTTTAGGCCTTAGGGCCAAGGGGTTCCACATTCTACATGTTACAACTGTCCTGTCCTCTCGGTCACACTCCCCTGCCTTAGTCAGGACCCTCACTATCTCCCACCTGGGCTCTTACCTAGTCTCCTCTGGTCACCTTGCCCCAACTCCTGCCCCTCTAATGCACCTTCCATCCTGCAAAGATGTTCCTAATACCCAGACTCCTTAGCATGACATTCACAAATGCTCTTGGGGATGATTGTAAGCTTATTGTGCACCCTCCTATTTTGTACTCCAGAAATAATAAACCACTTAGCAGTCCTCAATAGCCGTGCTAGTTCACATAAATGTTTTCTATGTGCTGGAATGATCCCGATCATTCACTAGATTTAAACTTCGCTTTCCCTTTTGCAAGGATAACTTCTTAAAGAAACCAAACTTTACTTCCGTAGATGTCTAGCATGCTAGCATATCACCCGCTCCCTCACAAAGACTGTTGTCCATCAGGTGTCATCCACATGCCAACCGAAGGCCCCTCCAGGAAAACAGACTTACAATTACCACGAAGCACTATGCCCAGAGCAGGAGAGACACATTAAGGGAAAAAGAATCATACAGACACGATAGGCAGAAAACCCAGTTGCAAGGAAAAGCAAAGATGACCAGCAATCTGCATGATGGATTAAAGAAAATTACTTTCAATCCTAGACTTACATCATTCTGTATAAAGAAGCATAACTGGTGGCACTCCGCTGTGGTTAAGAGCATGGACTCCAGAGCCAGACTGCCCAGGTTAGAATCTTGACTGTTACTTACCAGCTAAGATCTGGACAAAATCCTTAACCTTGCCGTGCCTCAGTTTCCTCATCTGAAAAGGGGTTGTTGTGGGAATGGAGAGACTTAATACATGTAAAGCACTATGGCACATTGTAGATGCACATGTTAGCTATTATGATGTTCATAAAGTGAAGTCATAAAAGACGAGCCGAAGAAAACACCATTTATATCCATACATATAAGTCCCCCACAGGCTCTACAGTCCAAGTCTGACAGTTTAAACCATCTCTCCCCTTCTCCCAGGACAACTCAGAGATCCAGGTTCTTAGATCCCCCAACACAGATGCCTGAATCTCAGTTTCCTCAGTTCCCTCTCACACGGGGCTTAAGCCGTGAAGTCTATGAAACTTCAATATGGTTCCAGGACAAGTCCTGGAACTGCTTTTTAATCCTTCGTAGAGGTCCTGCTTTCTTCTCCTAAAGGTGATTAGGATAATGTTTCCTCAACCTAGAAATGACTGATGAGAAATGAGAGGCAATTAGGGATCTCCTTAACACTTCCCTAGGTTTCCTTAAGAGAAGGCTAATATACAATAATCTGTCTTTCTATTGATAGACAATGAAGAGACCATTAGAGCAAATACCAAGGAAAATATGGAGTGCTGCGTAACAGTCACGCTGTTTTCAAACCTCCTCCTGCCAGCTTTGGCTCGTTACCTTCCTACAAGCTGCTTTCACAATCAACCCCTTGCACCAGGATGGGCACTCAGGTAACAGTAATAGCCATGGTTTATGGAAAACTTACTGAACATTAAGACTTTTCTACACATTACTGTGGCCGGCTCAGAGTTGTCTCCCAAAGTCCATTCTTCCCTCTTCCACCATGGTGAGCTACAGCTGACCACAGGGGCGAGGACAACAGAAGCCGCCGCCTCGGGCACAGAGAGGGAGCCCGTGCTGTGGGTGGCAGAGCTGTTTCACCCACCCGGCTCCCCCAGGGACACCATGGAACAGAACCTGGCCTGGACAGTGACTGGAGAGGAACAAACTTCCAATTGAGGGATCTCTCTGTTATGTAGCACCTTAGCCAAACACTAATACAATTACCTTAGTTAATCCCAAAATACAAGGGGAAAGAATGGTATTAGTACCTCCTACCTCATCGGGTTACTGTGAGAGGCTGCATGTAGAGTCCTTATATTAATGATAAGCACTGATAGTACTATTCTTACCCCCATTGTACAGATGAGAAAGTGGTAAGGAAAATGCTCAAGACCCTATAGTTAATACGTGGTAGAGCCAGGAATGGAACTCAGATATCCAACCCCAGGGCTGATCTTTTACCCCTCGGCTTCCAAAAGAAAAAATTAGGTAATATATAATTACCTCGGCCTGGCCGAGTCTCAGGGTCGGTACTTAACTGTGCTCAGGAGAGCATCATGGTGGAGAACATGAGCTGTGGAGGCCGAGGACATCCACCGACATCCAATCCTGCCCTGCGGTCCCTAGACTTGCGATGCAGGCGCAAGCCCCAGTTTTCTCATGTGTAAAATGAGAGTGATACTACCAATGTCACAGGGCTGTGGTGAAGATCAGAGAAGGTAAGATGTGCAAAGAGCTTATGACGGGGCTGGGCACCCCTCGGCAGTCATTAAGGCAGGTGACAGGAGGAAGCAGCGGGGAGCTGGGGCCGGCCCTCCTGCACCCGCCAGCAGCTTCCTGTCTGCGGACACTGGAATCTTAACCAAAATCTGTGCGGCTTGCCACCCTGAAGAGCAGCACCGCATCGCTTCTGCACCACAGCCCTGGGACGGGGAGGAAAGGCAGGTATTACAACAATTCCCATTTTGTGGACAGGAAACAGACACCACGACATCGCAGAACCGCGCGGGAGGTCAGAGGCAGGCCCAGACTCCCACTGAGCTCCAAGCCTCGGGCCCGCGTGCGGTGTGGCACCGCACTCGGCTCCCTCCCCTCCCCAACAGTCCGGATGAGACAGAGGAGCGTTTCTCCATGAATGAATGAATGAATGAATGAATGAATGCAGTTTTAATATTTTTATTAACTTACCAAACGGTAAGAGGGTCTCAAGCGTACAAAGGTTAAACCTAGGTCCCACCATGAGATACCTGTGGGTCTTTGGCCCTACCAGCCTCAGTTTCCCAATCAGTAAAGATTCGAACACCTCCTTCCCAAGATCCCAGTGGGCACCACAGGAAGCACTGTGTGCAACCAACCAGCTGGCACACGCTAGGTGTCCACCAATGACAACAAACTCCGATGAACGGCGGTCCCTGGGGTAACCAGGGCGCGGCGGAACCGGGCTGCAGGCCTCAGGGCGTGAAGGAGGACCCCGCTGGGCGGGTTAGACAAACGGGCGGCCAGGAACAGGCACGCCTCCATTCGTGTGAGCGGCCTCCCCGCGGGGGCTCCCGACTCCGGCTCCCACAGAAGGCGCCACCCGCCCCGCAGCGCCCTTTCGTTGCCGAAGCCAGGCCCTGCGTCCCGCTGCTGGCCGCGGGGAGGTCCCGCCGACAGCCCGGGAGGCCAGGCCCGGCTCAGCGTCCGGGGTGCGGACGCGGGCCTCCCGACTGCGCCGCACAGCGGGGCGGAGGTGCTTTCCGACCGCCGGCGCAGCGCGAGAGCCCCACTGCAACGGAAAGCAACAGACCCACCGGCGCCCACCCACGTGGCTCCCGCTGCCCTCTCCCTCCCCACCCCGCTCCCTCCTACCTGCCGAAGTGCCCCACGCGGTCAAAAATCTGCTCAAAGTTGCCCGACTTCATGGTGCAGCCGTGCGCAGCGCTCCGAGGCGGGACGCCTCAAACTCCCCCAGTGCGGGGGGCTGCCGGGACCCCGCCCCGCGCAGCGCGGACGGCGCCGCCGCCTCCAGGAAGCCCTGGGGGCCTCCCCAGCCTTCGGTGCCCCCGCGCGGGGCCGGGCTCGGCTCCTCCCGCTCTCACTCATTCCCGACCCCCGACCCCCACCCACCCGAGCAGCCTCTGGCCTCTTCCTCGCCCTTCTGGGTCCCAGAGCCCGCCGGCTGACTGTGGACACTCACTGTGTGCGCGTTGTGGCCACTCTGGAGGGAAGCCTGGGCGGCTCCGGAAAGGTTCACCCGACAGCCCAAGGCACGAATGCTCTGAGGCTCGGATTCAATCCGGAGGCGACAACAACCTAGGATGTTCACAATGGCACGCCTGATAACCATGGCTCTCGAAATTTCAGGCTTTCAGTCTGCTGCAGTACTTGGTTTTATATGTGCATTTCTGGACTCCACTCGTGAGCACAAGTACCGCTTTCGCTGAGAAGTCCAACAGTTTGACGGCCAGAACAGGGGTCTGTCTAGAGACAGCATAGAGAATGGGTCCTGAGGACCCTAAGAAGTGGCAGCATCTTGCAGGAGTGTGTGAAGGATTTTACATTAACCAAAGGGCAAAGAGAACTCCCTGGGTGGAGAGTTAACAAACTTGTACTTGAGTGAGATTTGAAAGACAGGAAAAATCCCATCTTCCAAAATACTTCCCTCACCTACTGTCACAGACTCTGAAAGAACACCATTAAAGATTCACTTCTGTTTGCTCTGCATAATCCTCTCTAGACCTTTTCTTTGGAAATGCAAATAGAACTGGATTGATGAATTCGTAAGTAATAAACAATTTAGAACGGACTTCTTTTTTATTAACTAGATTCCTGCCAACTAGAGATTTGAGGTAGGAAATGCTGGGGCGGTACAACTAGGAGGGGGAGTGGGAGGAGGCGTTCTGCCAAGGGCTGAACTTAGGAGGGAAGGTGGGGGCCACAGGCACCAGTCAAGACCCTATATTGCTTCAAAGCATCAAAGGGAGAGTTACCTGGAAAAGACAGGAAGGAAATTGAACTTTCATCTGCTATTCTAATTACACCAGATAGAAATGCCACAACATAGATAAAATGGATAAATTCTTTTAAAGACACAAACTACCAACACCCACTAAAGAAAAATTAGATAACTAGAATAGCTCTGTATCTATTAAAGAAATTGAAAATATAGTTTGAAACCTTCCCAGAAAGAAAATCCCAGGCCCGAACATTTAAGGAGGAAATAGTACTGATTTTGCACAAGCACTTCAAGAAAATTGAAGAGTAGGTAATATCTCCCAACTCATTCTATGGGCCAGCATTGCATTGAGAACAAAATCAGGCAGACTGAAGAAAACTACAGACCAATACACTTCTTGAACACAAATGCAAAAATTCTTAAAACTGTAGCAAACTGAATGCATCTCTATATAAAAAGGACAATAATACATCATGACCAAATGAGGTTTATCCCAAGAAAGCAAATGTGATTTAACCTCTGAAAATCAGTTAATATAATTCACCATATCAACAAACTAAAAGAAAGACCCTATGATCATCTCAATAAATAAAGAAAAAGCATTTGATAAAACCCCAACATCCTTTGATAATAAAAACACTCAACAAACTAGGAATAGAAGTTTTCTACCCACTAAGGAAAATTCTTCAACTTCCCAAACACCAGATGGATGACCTGCAACTTAATTCAATTCTGACACTAACTACCTGGAGTTAGCATCAGATCCCACAAGATCAGGGCTCAGTCTTACAATCTGTCCCCTCCTGCAGATGCTAATCACAGGCTCTATCCAGGACTCCCATGCTTCCGATCAACTGGCTGTTAAGTCAGGGGTTCCCACACCCCCTCCTTAGGTGGAATAATTTACCAGAACAGTTCACAGAACTAAGGAAAACATTTATTTACATTCACCAGTTTATTATAAAAGATATTATAAAGTATACAGATGAACAGCCAGATGAAGAGGTACATAGGGCAAGGTACGGGAGGAAAGGAGCACGGACCCTCCATGCCCTCTCCAGGCACGCCACCTTCCCAGCACAGTGATATTCACCACCCCAGAAGCTCTCCAAGCCCCATAATTTAGAGTTTTTAATGAAGGTTTCATTACATGGGCATGGTTAATTAAATCATTCACCACTGGCAATTAGCTCTACCTCTAGACCTTCTCTCATCCCTGGAGAGCAGGGAGTAGGTCTGAAACTTCCAACCCTCTGGTCATGTCTTGGTCTTTCTGGAAACCAGCTCCCATTGTGAAGCTACCTAAGGCCCCCACCTACCACTCATCTCATCATCACTCTAGAGATTCCAAGCATCTTAGAAGCTCTTGGGGCAGGAATCTGGGACTAAGACCGAGTGTGATAACAACCGAGTGTGATAACAAAAGATTCTCCTGTCACCCCTATCATTCAGGAAATTGCATACATGCCTATGATAAAGTTTAATTTCTAATTAGGCATAATAAGAGATTAACAACAACTAATAATAAAATAGAACAATGATAATGATATACTGTAATAAAAGCCATGTGAATGGCTTTGGGGCCGTTATTTTTTTGTTTTGTTTTCTGTATGTGGGTAGTTCCCTGGCTGGGAATCGAACCCAGGCCACAGCGTTGACAGCGCCGAAGCCTTAAGCCACTACACCACCAGGGAACTCCTGGGGCTGTCATTAAGAAAAATAGGGGTTACTTGAACAAAAGCACTGCAACAATTTTGTGACAGTTGATCGGACAACCAAGATGACTACTAAGTGACTAGTAGGCAGATAGCAAACCAGCATGGACATGCTGGACCAAGGGATGATTGCGTCTCAGCAGTTGGCATGAGATTTCATCATGCTCCTCAGAACAGGCAATTTAAAACCTACCAATTGTTTATGTCTAGAATTTTCCATTTAATATTTTCGGACCGTGGTTGACCACAGGTCACTGAAACCCAGAAGATAAAACTGCGGGGAAGGGGAGATTACTGGGCATTAATGACTCCTGGACTTGTATGTCCCAGCTGACCTCAGCTCAGCACTCCAGACGTGGGAATACCTCCACCTTCTCCATGTCGCCGTCAGCCGTCTGAAAGCCACCTCAAACTTCCCGTGGCCACCTTCAATCCGCTCTTCTCCAGCACTTCCCAGCCCAGTACACCACCCTTACCCAGCGGCTTGGGCCAAAACCCCGGGGCGACCTCCTCTACTCTCTGGTTCTCACACTCCACATCCTTCTCCATCCGAAAATGCTGGTGGTTCCGCCTGTCTAAGACAGCCTGACTGAACGCTGCTCTCCACCCCACGGCTAAGCTTCCCGTCCAGACCACGTCTCTCGCCTGGATTCTGCAGCCTCCTCCTAACCGGCCTCCTGGCTTCCTCCCTCTCTCCCCACACCGCCGGCAAGTGCTTTTTCAAAGGGTAATTCAGATCAAGGCGCTCCCTACTCAGCAGCTTCCTATTGTCTTAGAACAAAGCCCCAAGTCCTCAGCAGGCCCTGGCAGCTCCTCTGACTCCTCTCCTACCTCTTTCTCAGCCACACGGAGCCCCCTGCTCACACTCTCACACCGCAAACTCGCCCCAGTCCCTGCACTTCACACCTGCTGCTCCCTCTACCTGACCCTTTCTTTTCTTTGCACTTTGACTTCCTGTTCATTTTTCAATGTAAGATTATGTCCCCCCAAATAAACCAGCCACAATAATAAAACAAACAAATCACCACCACCACCACCACCACCACCCCAGGCTGGAACTTTTTCTGTAACTTTTATTTCACTGCTTTGCTGAGATACAATTGGCATACTACACTGTGTAAGTTTAAGTTATACAAAGTTATTTGATAGACTCGTGTATATATATATATATTGCACAATTATTACCACAGTAAGTTTAGTTAACAGTCACGCTCAGAAAGCTGGGAATAGTCAGGGGAGGTCCAGGCAGGCCTTCTCATGGAGAGCTTGATTGGGGTCACAAAACGATTGTGATATGAGTTTAGGATTGAAGAACATAGCAAGTGAGGATTCCAAGAGTTCTAGGGAGTAAACATGCTTTCTATCGAAAAGAGTTCATGTTTATTTACATGCACTTGGGATGGACAATAACCTGTTACTTGCCTGTCACATTCCATCTTCTTTCATGATATCACCCCTTGAATAAAGAGCACACAGTTAGGAGCCTGTGACCCCCAAAGTTTGGTGCAGCCCCGAATAAGGCAATGACAGATGATATCTGAAAGATCCCTCTGCCCAGAAGTTTCGGCCAGCCTGCTGCAGGCCACTGTCACAGTATCCCAAGTTTCCTGCTTTTAGCATGAAGTCTTTTCCCATGAGAGCACTAGCTTCCTTTTCATGATACCAAACACCCACTCATCCTTCCTGGTTCAGCCTCAATGAGGCGCCTCGGCCGTGAAGCTTGCCCTGATTCCGGCTCCCAACTCTCCGACTTCTTGCCTCAGTCTCTCTCCCGTCGGGAACTGACCGTGCAGCTCCCTGAGCACTCACCTCCTCCAATGGCTGCCAGCCCCGAGAGGGCAGGAGCCTCATCTTTTTGGTTTTGCAACCCCAGCACCGTACCCTGAAATAAGTGCTCAATAGATGAAGAGTATGATGTAGTAGTAAGGTCGTTGAACTTGGAGGTAGGTGATCAGGCTAAACAGGCTCCTGGGCTGGTGATCTAGGGCAAAAGACTCACCTCTGACAAGAAGGCAATCCCTCCTGCCTTCCCCCCCACTCCAGGTTTGCCAAGTGAGCTAAGGCATTGGAAAACCCTTTTAGCCAGAGCAGAACCCTGAGGGAAGGATATCCGTGGACACACTGGTCCAGCCCACTAATTTCACAGATGGTAAAACTGAACCTCGGATGTTTCTTTTTTACCAAAATTCATAATCCTTAGTACCAGTCTTGCAGGAACTTTTTCTTAGAGTCTGACCTCGAAGTAGGAATCTAATAAATTCACGTTGGCAGGGGTTAATAATGGTTGTTGACAGCGTGAGCATACTTGTCCTAGAAATATTTGCATTTCTCTTAAGGGACACACAGTAGTGGGATTTCTTTCAGGTCTTTGAGCAGACTAGGAGAGAAGTATGTTGGATGGGACAGTTTCTAGGTCTTTCCCAATTTGCATGATGTCTCTCTAGACCAGTGGTTCTCAACCTTCCTAATGCCGCGACCCTTTAATACAGTTCCTCATGTTGTGGTGACCCCCATAAAATTATTTTCGTTGCTACTTCATAACTGTAATTTTGCTAGTTATGAATTGTAATGTAAATATCTGGTATGTGTTTTTCGATGGTCTTAGGAGACCCCTGTGAAAGGGTCGTTCGACCCCCAAATGGGTCGCAATCCACAGGTTGAGAACTGCTGCTCTAGACTCTTGCATTGATTACTGGAGAAAAACTACATTAATGGTGATTTCCCACAAGTACCTCATGCCCCTAAATTTGGAAGATTCATGTTTTTTAAATATGAAAACTAGAATGTTAAGATCCCACCCCACCCCCAGGCCCAAAATCAAGCAGTAACATCTTCAATGAGATGAAAAAGTAATCAACATATTGGAAAGAATCTTCAAATAATAATAGTAAGGGAATCTAAGGTCACCCTAGCAAGTTATATGAACTTGGGTAATTCAGGCTTTCTCCAATTGGGTAATTGAGAGAAAGTAATTCCCCCATCTCCAATATTTTAATGTGTGTGTGTGTGTGTGTGTGTGTGTGTGTGTGTGTACACAGATCAAAATTCAAAAGGGGGAGTTCCCTGATGGTGTAGTGGCTTAAGGCTTGGGTGCTGGCACTGTCAGCGCTGCGGCCTGGGTTCGATTCCCAGTCAGGGAGCTACCCACATACCAAAAAAAAAAAAAAAAGCAAAAAAAAAAAAAAAATTCAAAAGGTACTGTGGTAGTATAGGAAGTATATATTTGGTCTTTAGTAGCCACAACTTAGGTCATTGTTTTGTTCAATAAACATGTTTTGTTGTTGTTGTAATAGTATTTCTATACAGCGTCCTTTGAGTTTATGATGGCACTCCTCCATGAAATTTGGACTCCTTCATGAAACTTTTGAGTATGGTCAAATAAAAAGAGAATATAGACATTTTGGAATCACAGTACTGGAAAAAAGCATTAGAAAAATCAGTAGATTTTTACATACAAATTACTTTACTGATCACTGGGGGCACAACCTTTAACACATAGTCCCTGTCTTTAAATAGCTTTGTTACCAATAAAAACATTTATCAGACTCATCTAGGCAGAATTGAAAGCTAAGGAAGTTCAAAACAGGTTTAAAACTTTAGTAGTCATGTCTTGTTTTTGTCATAAGGTGACCCTACACCTTCATTTTCATAAAATATTTTCTTCTGGAAGCAACTGTCTCACCTTGTCTTCAGCAGCACAGATCCAGGTTTTGTGAAGCTTGACATTTATACAATCTGCAGGAACCACTTTATAGGATTAAAAAAATATATGAATGCAAAATTATTCAGGATAAGAAAAAAATCATAAAGCATTACAAATTTCAAAAAGCTGCCAAATACCAAAAAGATCACAAAAAACTAACCCAATAGTTTTATTACTGAATACTCTGACACTCTCTAATTCTTTTCTCCTCCATGACATTGTTTGCTGGATCAAACCTTACCTGAAGCGAGAACCTCTGGACCTTTCAGTTAGAAAGGCCATTATTCCTTTGTATTGGTTAAACAATTTTGAGTTATTTGCAATATAGACTACTAATTCATGCAAAGCTATATGGAAAACTGATAACAAGCTTTAAGAATAGAGAGGCCTCAACTCATAAAGAAAAGCACTTGCGGATTTATCCTAACTTGCAAAATATAAACTAATTTGTGCAATCACACAGCAGTTCCCTCCAACAGCAGAAGGTACTTAGAATCATTTAATTCTTCACAGCATGATAAATATAATTAAACCAGACAGGACATGTGGGAGAATAAAAACATGTGTAAGTTCAGACAATAAACAATAAAACAAAAAGATTATTATTACCTTTACCAAATATTTAGTAATTAGCCTTTAATGGGAAATGTTACATGGCTGCTTAGAAGTAATCATTGCTTAATCATACTGCTTTGTTTCCAGTGGAATAAAGTAATAGTCAATCTGTGAAAAGATGACAAAAAGGTGGGGAGAAATTTAATTGACTAAAAACTGCATTTGCTTCAAATTCATTAAGTAAAAGCATTGGAAAGAAGCAAGCAGAAATCATCCCATGCAACATGCTCCGGTAATGAAGCTTTGAGACATAAATGTGCTGTGGGCTAATGGCAAGAGCCCTGAGAGAAAATCCTGTACGACAATTTGCCGTATGGGGAAATGGTCGTTTTGCAAGTGTGTGAACCTCTTCTCACTCTCTCATGGGTCTTCTAGTTTTAAGTATCTTTCTTATGAATACCATCCTTAAACCAATGACTCCCAAATGTGTATCTCTGGTCCTGAGCTTTTCCCTGAACTCCAGTTTCTTGACATTTGTCCTAGGAAGTCTGATGGTCACTTATCCTTAATATTTCCAAAACAGATTTGGTGATACTGATCTCCTCTCTAAAGCTGCTCACCCTCAGTGTCCTATATCCTGATGACTACATAGTACCTTCAATCTCTTAGTTATTTAGGCCCCAAACTTTAGAATCTTCTTTGATTCTTCTTTTTCTCTCACATACTATGTCTAAGCATCAGCAAATCATGTTACTTTTACCTGCAAAACATACCCCATTCCAACCAGTTGTCACCTCCATCCTGGCCACCACTTTCTAGTCCAAGCCACTTAACACTCAACAATTGTAATGTCCCCGCTTCCAATCTTCCTGCTTTGGTTGTCGCACCCTCACCCCAAGTCTATTGTCTATTCTTAACACAATAGCCAGGGTGACACTTAGAAAATACGAGAACTCCTACTTTATTTATTTTTTTTATTTTTTAAGTTCATTTTTATTGTTAGACTTATTGGGGTAACATCTGTTAGCAAGAATTACATTACGTTTTTGTTTTTTGTTGTTGTTGTTGTTGTTGTTTTTCTTTTTGGTATGTGGGTAGCTCCCTGACTGGGAATCGAACCCAGGCCGCAGTGCTGACAGCGCCAGCATCGAAGCCTTAAGCCACTACACCATCAGGGAACTCCCGAGAACTCCTACTTTAAAGAAACTCTCACAAGAAGACATGGACTTGAAATGTTATTGTTTGAAATAAAGAAAAATGGGAAACAACCCATTTTTGGATATGTAAGGTGTGGCCCATTCCTAGGAATACTATGCAACAGAGGGGAAATGAAGTAGATCCATAAGGGAGGAATGGGAAGATCTTAAAAACATTTTGCTACATAAAAATGGCAATTTAGGAAAATAGTTAAACAAATGATGGTGCATCCATACAATAATAATGAGTAGGTAGAACAATATGTACTAAATGGAAAGATGTTTAAATATATTGTGAAAAACTGAATAACTGAAATGTCTCTTAATGAAAGGAATAAATTGTCTTTTATCTGATTGACATGTCTTTTAATAAAAGGAATACAGGTATGTGTTTAAATAGACCTCAGGAAGGATACACAAGAAACTGATACAGTGGTTTCTCCTGGGGACCATGGGGTTAGGTGAAGAAGAGGACATTTGTCTTTTACTTTCCACTCTTGGGCACTGCAGAATATTTATGATAAGCACGCATGTGTGCATGCACATACACAGAGACGCACAACATACAACACATGTATGCGAGGGCTGTTCAGAAAGTACCCAGCCATGTAATATCACAATGTTACATTGACAATGGCTGGAGTTTTCCCGGACAGCCCTCATATGTTTTCCTCTGGCCCTTGAAGGTTAATTGGTAGGTGCATATCTTGTTTTATGTATAGAACTTCATCTGGACTTTATATTGGTGCAAAGAGTAAGGTAAGGATACATTCTTCCAAATGACTGGCAATTGTCCCAACCCCGTGTACTTATTGATCCATTTTTTTCTCCACTGATTCAAATGCCACCTATATCGTTAGCTACATTCCTGTCGCTACTCTTTTAATTTTTATCTTCATCAGCATTTTTTTATTCTGAAAATGTTTAACCATCAGAAGACGAATTTGTCCAGAGAGGCCCCCAGAATGCTGAAACAGGGATCCCCAGCCTTCAGCCAGAGCAGCCAGCACAAAGCTGCTGGGATTGTCCAGCAGAAGACAGGAGTGTACTGCACGCAAACATCGCCCTTTCTATTTCCTGACGTCTGCCCTGCCGCATACAAACGTTCATGCACAGATGGATGCCCCATCACTGCAACACGCAGACTTATATTGTATGCCTGACACCAGCCGAGAAAAGGCCACTAGTCTCTCACAAATATCCGAAGGAGGGGTGAGGTCACGTGACTTTCACCTAGCACTGTGATGCAATGGAAGGACAGGATTTAACCAATTAAGTGACCTTGAGCGTGGTCCTGGTGTTCACATGAGAATAGAATTTCTACTCTTCAAGGTTGTTTAAGGTTCAACTGAGACCATCATGTGTCAACTGCCCAGCACAGTATCTTAGTCAAAAGTGTTCATTATACTTTTCATGGAGAAAGCTTAGATTTCATTTTCAGACTCTGTGAAACTCTAGCCAACACAAATTCTGTCATTTAGAGCAGGGAGATCAGTAACGATTGGTGGTTGGTAGAGGGGATGGGGATCCATTGGCTTCACATTATCTTCCCTACTTTTCCTTTTATCACAGGCTGTTCTTGCCAAGTTTGTCCCTTGGTGGTTGTCCATTATTTTATAACACGTGCACATGAATAAAAAGTTCAAATGGCATGAAAGGCTGTTTTTAGCTTCCTGTGACCCCATTTATACTCCTCAGAGGTAGCCAATATTAACAGTTCCTTTGGTTTCCTTGAAGAAATTTTTCCTGTAATTTGCTCTTTGCACAAATAAGAGCAGCCCATACACACTCTTCTGTACCTTGCTTTTATAAAATAAAAAAAAAATGTCATATTACACCAACACTGAGTAATACAAAGTTAGACTATTTGGAAGATCTTAGACAAAAATGGGAGGAGAGGTGATGATTTAAGGCCCATCAGCATGTTTTTTTTAAACTCAAGTAAATTACTATTAATAGTTCAAAACATTTTCCCTTGTATTTGTGCTACATGCTTATAAAAAGTATTGACCAAAACCAAGGTACATAATGTATATACACTGCATCACTTATGTATTAGTTTGTTTTAGTAAAAATGTGTCCCAAGCTGCAGACAAGAGCATAATACACCAGGGTGTTTTCCAAATTTTTGTAATATTTCTGCCACAAGAGGGCACAACGTGACTGTGTATACCGTGTAAAATAACTGAGAAGCCTAAAAGTTTAATACTACGTACGTGACAGAATACACTGTGTCCCACTAATTGTTTTCATTTGACTGTTGTTTCTATATACTTTAATTAATTTTATTCTTTAAAGCAAACATAATTGAAAGCAGGAAATTTCCATCATTTCCTTCTGGAAAATCTTTTCTCAGACTAAAACTGGTTAAGTACAAACTTAACATCATTCTTCCCTGTTTAAAATACTGTGATTTATCTGTTTTCTGGAAGTCATTTCCTGTAGGGCCTTAAGAGAACTTTTTGCTCCAAAATACTATACATTCCTAGTTCTTGTTATGTTTCCTGTAGGCCATCACGTTTATGGGTTTTGTTAGAGCCTTGCAAATTAGCAGAAAAATTTACTAGCCCATAAATGTTTTATCAGCCTCATCTAGCTCCTTGGGGGCAGAATGGTAACAAAACAGCTGAAAGCACTATTCTACATAACTTATTTATGAAACTAATGATTATTATGCAACCAGTTTCAGGCTTTTTATTCTCTCCTTGAAAAGAGTATACAAGTAGAGTGAATGTGGGCATAAATGTAACCAAATAAACCTGTTGCCCAACACCTCACGCAATCTATGCCATGAATGGCAATGTGATACATCCCCAGATTTCACTGACACATGGAAATCACCCCACTTTGAGAAGTCTCACCAGCCCCTGCTCAAAAGAATAATTGGCCAGATGGTACCTCTTCCCTCCTCCTCTTCCTTGTCCCTCTGCTCCCCCTACCCTGCACTCAGAAAGCGGGTGGGCGGAAACTTGGCACACTCTTTTACAAAAAGGTTCTGATCTCTGGACTGAGATGGCTGCTTCCACACTCAGGAAGCAGGTGCCTTTGTGGTGTGTGGTACAGTGGTCAAAGTCACTATTTTCCCCCCTTTGCAAAGTCACTGTGTTTCTTTGTGGTTGCCATGCCCATTTCATCTTAGACTTCATGTTCTGTGCCAGCCTTAATTTAACGTGGCTGAGGCTAAGTGCCTTACCCTAAATGTTGGGAATGCCTACCCTTTTCTGTAAGAGGAGCTATGGTTCTGCACCCCTTTCTTTCACACCAGTTATGACTGCCCACCCACACTGGTCCACCTTCTAGAAAGGGGTGACAGATGAAGCTCACAATTCCATTCATAATGGAAGCAGATGTACCACAAAAGAGAAGCAGCCCCCTGTAGGCAAGAGTGCAGGCAAGGACAACAATGGAAAAGAAGCCAATTCTTTTTCAACCATCCACACAGCACTTCTGCCCTTTTAGTTCAAGGCTCTCAGGAAGTCAATGAGAGTCTGACTGGCCGCTGACTTAAGCCCTGCCCCATAATGCAAAGGAAGTTGGGGAGGACAGTGGACAGCTGACAGCAATAGGACAGGGTGGCTGAGACCAGGATCCCAAGCGGCTCCTAGTCCTGGGCTGCCAAGCAGCATGTGAGGATGCTGAAAATCAGAACTTCAAGACAGATTTCAGGGCCACTTTTCCCCAGTGGATGTACTGAGAGGTTGAGAAACGTCTCGTGAAAAAGTAAGAGCTGCACAAATTTTCTTTGCTGTGGGACTTTCAGAACCTGTAATGTGCCAAAACTTATATCTCCCAAAAGGAGATACTATTTCACCACAAAACCTGTTTTTTAAATAATGTCATATAAACCTAGTATTTTGAGTTACACACATGGGAACTGTTTATCTAATCATCTAATTTGTGCCAATTTTTCTAAAAGGAAATCTTGTTTAATCTTGAGTGACCAAAAATAATAATAATAATAATAAGATTGAGGAGTACCTCTAGGGAGTTATTAGGGGATTGAATGTGTCATTATCACTATAAGATTTGCAAATACCTAGGGTCTCAGTGAAGATACAAAGATTGTCTTTCCAGGTGCATCTTTATTTCAACAAGCCTGTTGGATATCACCTTGTAAGAATTCCTGGTTTCTAGAAACTGGTTCAGGGGTAGCCTGGCCCATGGTGTGATGAATGAACAAACAAAGGGACTCAATGTTTGTTATCCAAGATTTGAATGTCTGATATATCGGAGAGATATACCCAGCTGTCTATTCTTTTTTTTATTGTTATTATTAAATTTATTGGGGTGAAATTGGTTAGTAAAATTATATGGGCTTCAAGTGTACATTCTATAATATATCATCTATATATGCATTGTGTGTTCACCACCCAGAGTCAGTTCTCCTTCTATCACCGTATATTTGACTCTCCACCTCTTCTACCATCCCCTGGCCCCTGTCCCCCACACCCCGTGGTCTGTGGCCATGGAACAAGACAAACAAGCAGCTGTCTATGCTTAGTGAAGTAAAAGACACTGCCCTTGCTAGAAGTCATAGGCTACCCTATTCCCCTACATGTAAATCAGTACAAATTGATGACCTGAAAGAAGCTAAATTGATTAAAAGGAAGCAGGTTGCGGGCAAATAAAACCCAGGAAACCCTAAAATAACATGTCACTTAGTGTCATTATCATTGTCCTATTTAATAATAATTACTATGCTAACACGTGAGATGAGGATGCAAGGAAACATTTCGACTGGGTCCTTTGGCAAGTTAGGGAGTGTTTTTCCCTCACCTACACGTCTTCCGTGAGTCCTGCTGACATTGCTCTGCTGTGGGCCATGAGGGTGATGATGAAAGATGGTGTCCTCAGCTCGTTTCCAAGAAAGCAGGGATTGGCCAGAACTAGCTTCTGAATTTCAAGCAGAGAAAACCGACCTTCAATGTTCAGGGCTCAGGAATACATGACAGTAACTAAGTCCACATCTAATTCTGTTCATGTGATCTAACCACACACCTACAGATACTTTGCATCCAGAGAAACTTACTCTAGAGCCTGGTGTGAGTACCCGTGTCGAGTTGGCCCAAAACGTGACCTGCAGAGTTCTGACCTGGTACCACACTCAGTCATTTATTCTGGGAAGCCAAAGTCTGACTTCAAGACAAAAGAAAGAAAGAAAGAAAGAAAACAACAAAAAACAAACAAACAAACAACAACAACAGCAAAACAGAACTGAAGGAAAAAAATCCCTTAATCTCCTCCAGAAACCTAGGGAGAGGGAGGAGGTGCCTACCAATCCTCCAGGCCACACGGAGAGAGGATTTAAAGGGCCTGAGGGAAAAAAGTGCCATTATTCTAAGTGGAGAAGAAAACAGCTATTGTCTAACACTTAAACTTAAAATACTGTATAAACAGCTAACAGCTGTTTTTCAGCCTTTGCTTTTTAGAGCAAAAGCCAATAAAAGAAAAGACATTCTCTTTCAAATGTGGTTTTATTCAGAGCCCAGATTTTCTACAACAATTTCCAGCCCAGAAGTAGGTCCTGTTTCAGATCGTTTGTTTTGAAGACTAGAGAAAATGACCAAGTTCAGTCCAGAGTCGCAGATGCAGATGGAGGCTGAGCCAGACACGCTGCTATACCAAGGAGAAAATGTGTACACATCAGGGAGATGTCAGTGTTGAAAAACAGAAACAAGTACTCTCAAAACCCTCTTCAATAAGTGGATATCGAAAGGATAAAACATTAATTTTGTATGCAGAATTAGGAAATCAGATGCATCTCTGATTTGTTGTTTGATTTCAGCATCATTAAGCATTGAGGAGAGTAAAAGCCCTGGTCCATTTCCCCACGGTCCAGTGTAAAAGCCACCTGATAAGACCAGGAGGACTCTAATGAGCACCCATCTTGTAAATAAGGAAATTATAGGGGACTTTCAAAGGGATATTCATATGAAAAATTACTAGCTAAGTCTTATAATCAGGAAGCCAGAGGGATAAAATAACAGTGAAGGGAGGCCTGCTTTATAAACAGAGACTCAGAGATAAGGCCTTACTTATCTGCTCTTGGTGCCTTTGTTAACGCTGCTTGCTCCACCCTGAATACCAGCCTCAGTCCCTCAAAGGAAATCTTATACTTACTTCAGGTATATGCTCTTCTTCACTCATTGAAATGGAAAATTACTGTGTTTAATGTAAATTCTGTGAACTCCGACTCCTGCATTCCTTCCACCAGTTGCCTAAAAGAAGCCTTTAGGTTCTGTATCCCTGCGTGCTTATCGTGCTTATCCCATCAGCCAGCTCTCACCCCAATCGTAAGAGAGTCTGAAAAGCCTGTTAGTTGGGAGACCTTAACTCCTCTGAGCCCGTTCGGGTAGTAAAACGGGTTCTCCAACTCTTTGAGTGCCAGTTGACTTCCTTGGTTACCTGTGCTGCCGCAACACTATCTCTAACTTTTTTATTATATAGTGGGCTTTCCAGAAAAAAAACCCAGCCATAAATGCCTCTACTTTTATATTACATGGCCAGATACTTTCCGGACAGTCCTCATATGTATATGTGTGTATACATACAGGTATGTACATATATGAAGAGAGACAGAGCTTTGAGATGTCTTCTAATTATTTCTCACATCTTTATTTTACCTTAAAATTTGGAAGTGCAGTCTATGTCTCCTTCTGCATGTGTCCATCTGGCTGCTGTATCCATACAGCCTGACTGTTAGGAATATGTGATATCCATTCCCAGCATTATGGCAGAGCCAATCCTCAGAAGGCCCTCCTGACACAACCTATTAGATCCGGAATACAGCATGGTTTTTAATGTACACTGCTGTGCTTGCAAATAGTAACGGAATCCTCCAGAGTCCAAGGAAATGAGCAGTGAGCTGAAATCTAAGTAGGAGGTGGTAAGCATAGGACAAGATCAAACACTAAACCTTGAGTCCACTGCAAGGTGCAAAAGCCAAACTAAGTCTCCCACTCTAAGGCCTTACCCTTAAAGAGGGCTAAGTCAGCGCCCTGGGTCCTGGAGGAAGCAAATGAAAACCTCTTTGGAGTAAACGACTCCAGTTTAGGTCCTCAGGACTCCCACAGACTGAGCAAACTGAGTTCAGAATCAAAGATCACCAAATAGCAAAAACATAAGCCACCATACATAAGAGAAAGTGTTAACAGAAAATAGGGTGTCCTCATTCACACAGATGTCCAGGTTCTTGGTATCTCGAGCAAAGAATTGAACAAGACACACACGAAATTATAGACATGAAACAAAGAGATAGTTTATTGAGAGAAAGTACACTCCAAAGAGGTGGGAGCGGGCTCAAGCAGGAAAATGGCTCAAGAGCCCCGATTAACGAGGCTTTGGTACTTTTATTTGCTTCCATGTCTTCAGGGGAGACACCGCTGGGCCTCTAGATTGACAAGTCTGATTGACAAGGGGCCTGTTACATAACGCCTTCTGACTGCGCATGTTCTTTCCCAGAGTTCAGTCTGTTGTAATGATAGTAATGAACTCTGGGCATATGTATGTTATTACAATGATGGTATAATGAGGCCCAGGTGAGATGAAGGTTGTTATAACTCTCACTGCGCAGACTTTAGAAACTGGCTCAAACTGGTGGGCTTCTTGTGCCCTCTAACTTCCTTGTATTTGCCTGGAACTTCCTCCTGTGGCTGCCTACCCTGGGGCAGGGATTACTAGTGAAAGGGTGGTATCAAGGCGGGGACTATTCCAGCAGGGCAAGCCTCATGGGAGGGGTCCCGAGATTCCCCTACTCTATCTGCCTTCCTCACATTCTGTTTGAGAGACGTGATCCCCACAAATCTCCATGGGAAGCTGAGGGGCTGGCAGTCTCATCTTTATCTGCTTCCTGCTGAGGATGGTCGTTGTCCCTACCCACTGGGGATCCATGGAGCTTTCACCCTATCTGATCTAAAAGGGGAAGGGGTCTCGAGATCTGCCACTTTGACTTCTTTGGTTGAGTTGGGCTGGAAGCCTTATTGGGGTATCACTTGTATCCCGATGGTCCCTAGATTAGGAGAAATTAATTCAATTAATAGTTTAAAAAGCATTGACCCAAGAAATAGATCTCAGAGCCTTTGTCGCTGTAATGGAAAGTCCATTGAGCCTGCAGCCTGATGACTTGTGGCCTAGCTGGTCATTCAGGTGTTATCCCCTGTCTAGGTCCAGAAAGGCCTGGAAGGGATGCTTGCCTGTAGTGATTGTAATCAGCAAGCTGGAGACAGGGGTTACAAGTTTCGGAGCAATTATCCATGGGGGACAGTCTGTTTGTTTGTTTATTTATTTATTTATTTTGGTGATTCCCTGGCTGGGAATTGAACCCAGGCCGTGGCATTGAGAGCACTGAAGCCTAGCCACTACATCACCAGGGTACCCCATGGGGGACAGTCTGTTACTTGGGGTGAGGAACCAGAGAAAATTGATCAAGAAAGCAATTAAGGCTTTGGACTAGGACAAAAGTGAATCAAAGCTAAAGAACCAGGAAAATAAGTCATTAGTGAGGTGGGGGAGATGACTGCTTTGTTTAGCCCATATCAAAAGCAGAGACAACAAACAATACATTTATATTCCCAGGACTCCGATACTAGAATTATCAAATGCAAATTTTTAAATATTGTATGTAAAGAAATTCAAGATAGAACCATCTGTGTGTTCAAGTACCAAGAGACTACAAAATATGACAAAGCAGATTTGAAAAAAAGCCAAGTAAATTATTTATAAATGAAAAAATTATAATGGTTGAAAACAAGAACTCAATGGCTGGATTAAACAGTAAATAAGACACAGTGAAAAAGAGAATCAGGGAGTTCCCTGGTGGTGTAGCGGCTTAAGGCTTCGGTGCTGGCACTGTCAGCGCTGCGGCCTGGGTTCGATTCCCAGTCAGGGAGCTACCCACATACCACAAAATAAATAAATAAATAAATAAAATAAAAAGAAAAGAGAATCAGTTAATTCATGCGTCTAAGAAATTACCCAGAATACAGCACAGAGAGACAGGAAGATAGAAAATATAAAAGAAGGGGTAAGACATGGAGGAAAGAATGAGAAGGTTTAATAGACTGATCAGAGAAGTTCTAGAAAAGACTAAAAAGCATAGG
This sequence comes from Lyroderma lyra, assembly GCA_004026885.1. Taxonomy (NCBI): domain Eukaryota; kingdom Metazoa; phylum Chordata; class Mammalia; order Chiroptera; family Megadermatidae; genus Lyroderma; species Lyroderma lyra. Next base: position 96,792 of record PVJL010000827.1, read on the forward strand.
TGAGAAGGCACTATTCAAAGAGATAATGGATGAGAAGGCCCAGATATAGGAAGCATAATACATTTCATGCAGGATAAATTTTTAAAAATCTATACTCAGGCACATTGTAGTAAAACTGTCACATGCGAAACTCAAAAAAAAAAAAAAAAAAACGAATTTAAAGGCAACAAGCAGAAAAGAAGGCAGATCACCTACAATGAACCAATTAGATTGTCAGCAGATACCTTTTTACAGCAACAGAAACCAGAAAACTGCAGAATAATATTGTTAAAGTAATAAGAGAAAATAACCGAGAACTGCATGTGCAGCAAAACTACTTTCGAGAATGAGTGTGAAATAAAAAAATCTTCAGATAAACATATATAAACAAAAAATGCACACTATGAGGGGTGCTCTGCTTAAGCCCCTTCCTGAGCATCATACCAGAAACACTTTTTTCGTGGAAAAAACAGGTTTAAGTATGATGTTAACATTCACTTAGTGGAGTGACAAAGAGGGTTTTTCGTGTTCCTGACTCTCTGGGAATTCAGGAAACAATTGAGTTATTGGCGGTTTAAAATGTCAGAGAGCAGTAATCACAATGTGCTTCCCACTCTCAGTTACTGTAAGCATTGCCTGATTTTGAGGCTATACTTGAGTTCTAAAATGTTTTTCTAGGATATATGGTGCAGTTTTCACATGCTCGGTATGACTAATGCATTAGTCACAAGTTACAATATGAGAGACTCAAAAAATAGCTTGGTCTCTGGAATGATTCCTTCCCATCTCTTAGTTCCCCGACTCCAACCAAGCCTTGCCCCCTGCTGCTGAAATTGGCTCTGCTCTTGGCAGGAGGTACTTTCTCTTGAAGCCTTCACCTCAGTAAAAAGCTCTGTCCTCCATCTTGGGCAGACATTCCCCGCGCATTTCTCATCCCTTTCCCCATCATCTCTTGTCTACCTGTGGGAAAATGTGTAAGCCCAGCTACTAGGGGAAGTGAGAAAGGGGAGACAGAGGAAAAAGTAAGTGAGGTTGATACAACCTGAGCAGATATTTTAAGCTGTGTTTTTTGCAATATGGAAAAGCAGGAGCCAACCCAAGTATCCAACAATTAGGAACCAGCTAAGCATGTGAAAAACATGGAGTGTTCTACTGCCGTGACTGGTGACAAATAACACTGTCTGCACAGTGGCTACATGTGGATCATGGGACTACATCAACTTGTTTAAACTGATGTCATCCTCATAAACACAGAGCACAGACTCAGTTATGCACAGGGTTACAAATGAATAAGAATCATGCAGATACAGAGCTAAGAATTGAAAGAGGATATAGAGCTTCCTAATTTATTAGTAAATTTATTATCAGTGTTCATTAATAAATTCATGGTGAAAGGACTCTTACCTTTACCCGAATAGTATTTATTAGTAAATTTATGGTGGAAGTGTTTTTGTTTTTATGTTGTTTTTGTTTCTTCCATGATCCTTACATGTTTTTCATAGAAAAGAGGCTACGTTTTTATCTTAAATGATCAACTAGAAAAAACATGGTGAATTTATTAGAGTTTAAGCATGCAACAGAAGTCACACAGTAATTTCTACAAGGAAAGTTAACTATAAAAAATTATTAACAGGCAATTGGAGTAACAAGACGTTGGATAGTAAGAGGTAAACAGAACACTCAGGAAAGCAGGAATAGTAGACACAGAGCGCAGCTATTCCTTCTCCCAGGGTGGGGAGAGAACATTCGGGAAGAGGCTGCCTGCTCGCAGGGCTAAGACCTAGACCTCACTAGCGAGACTATGGCCGTGGCTCTCTGGACGGTGGGAAATTTCGTAGGGGCTGCACTGGTAAGACGTTCCAGAAACTAGCTCTCTAGAGTGCGAGGAAGCCACCCCTGGGCTGGAGTGCCATGCCCCAGAACTCACTGCGAAGCTCCCGAGTGGAGTGCCAGGGAAGCCATCCACGGGGAGGTACCCCACTTTTGGCCTCTTGTGGGGTTCCAGCTGAAGTCATTCACAGGGAGGTGCCCACGGCAAGGTGGGCACGGCAGTGGGCACGGCAGGAAGAGCTGTGCACCCTGCAGGAGCCTGACCAAAAGGGCCCACAGGAACCAGGAAGGGAAACCCCTTCCTCTCACAGTGTCCCTTTGGGACTCTCCACTGGCAAGGCTTGACACCACACGAGCTGGCAAAGGGGCACTGCTTATAGGGTCCGGGTCCACTTTTGCTGAGCTAGTATTAAAGGGTGAGTTTGGAGCTATGAGTCAACAAAGTGATAACTGGCACCATGAATACGCTAAGCGGGTGGAGCTGGGGCTGTCCATATTTTCGTGCCAGGCCGGGAGTCCGGGCTTTTCCTGACAAAAAGCCAAGCTCATGCAGGAAACCTGAGGTGCCAATCAGACAGTTGAGCCGGCTTATTCTTAACCGACTTGGGTTCAGTATCTTCTATGAAAGCCCACGGACTTTCCACAGTAACCATTTCTTGTCTGTCCCAAGGCAAGCTGGACCAAACAGCCCAGTAAGCGTTTGTGACCTTGTACCGTGCTGCCGATGTAAGTGCAAGGTGGCAAGTTCGCAAACTTCATTGCCAGATTTTGGGGATCATGGCAGCTCTGATGGCCGTTCCAGAAAGAGAGTTCCAAAACTGCTCTGAAGGGTGGACTAGGTGCTGGCCTCGGTCCACAGCTTCCCAAGGGGTGTACTTCGAAGGTGACTGTAGTGATATTCAGCGATGAGGGATGTAGCACTTTTTCTAGGATGAGTTCACGAATTAATTGTGCAACTCGTATGTAACAATACAAAAGTGGCTTTCAGATGTATTAAGGAAAATAATGAATTAAGAATACTGTAAATATGTTTAGCAAATAAATGTCCATCATGGTTTTAGAGTTACTATAACATACTCTTTGATAATGTAGTGACCAAGAACCTGGGCTCTGAGCCCTTATTATGTGACCTGGGGCAAATTACACCACCCCTCTGTGCCTCAATCCCCACTGTGAATTGGAAACAAGGATAGCACCTAATTCAGAGGATTGTTGGGAGGATGAAGTGAGTTAATATATGTAAGACTCTTAGGGCTGGATAGCACATAGCACATAATAAGCACTCTATATGTTGGGTATTAATATTAATATTTGAGAAGAGTGACACCTAAACCCACTTATGCTGGACCCCTCTCAAATTGCCTGCAATCTCTCCCACACTCCTTCCTTAGAAAGCTGACCTTCCTCACAAATTCTGCTCTTAACGGGCATCTGGTCACAGTGTAACGACTGTGCAGCCATCAGGCCCACCGGTCATGCAGGACACCAGCTTGCTCTTCTATCATCAACATTGGACGAAAAGGCCGAAAGCCAAAACAAGTAAACTGGTCCCCATATAACCGGTCCAAACAGCTTGGGGCCTGGCAGTACCAGCGGAAGAGCTGGAAAAGAAAAACAACCCAAACAACGCACAGGCTTGTCTTTGTCATGGCTGACCCAGCTCGCAGCCAGGCACGGAAACAGAGAGGCTTTATGAGAAAATGCCTTTCTTTCCCCACAGTAATTGAATCCAGTTGTGGACACCAGTGGAGTTTAAGAAAGCCTTGCCTCTTAGATAGATCTCTCTGGCTGAACAACCTTTTACTTCTGTTAAATTCTCGTGAAGCAGCGTGCTACGGCATCCGTGGACAATATACTCCTTCGGACCCTGGCTCTCACAGTCACCCTACAGCTATGCTGGGAATCCTTCAGGCTTCTCAGAAACTAACCCTCTTGGGTGGGGGCCAAGACAGCCCTTCTGGATACTGAATTCTGGTGTGTAGCAGACAGCACTTGGGGCAGTTTTGGGCAGCTGCATATTCAAAGGACCTTAGATTGACTACAACTTAATTCCTCTTTAGGGGGTCTCCTGGCCTGAACCTCCGTCTTTCTCCTGGAGAATCCCTAACGTGGAGGAGTTTGCTTGTGGCTAGGACAGGACGTTTCCGAGCCAGGCTGGCCTGTGCCTTTCCCCATGGCTGCTGCTGCCTGTTGACAGCGTTCTTCTCTCTGTTAGTGAAACGAAACAGTCCCTGTTCTAGCAACTGCCACCCACGTCAGGACAGCAAGTCTTACACCACCCAGCTGGAGTCTGGCCCTGGAGACCCCAGGGGCACAGATTCAACGTTCTTAGCCAGAAGTTCTTCAGTAAAGCATGATTTTAAAAAATTGTTTAATTGCTTTGGTGGTTTTACAATGATGAAGTGCCCCTTGTGAGAAGTGGAGTGGGATATGGGTTGGGAAGAGTAGGGTTTCTTTCATAGATGTAAGAGCACAGAGGTTATTGGGCGCCCACCGTGTGCACAGGACTCCGGTATGCGGACCCCACACCGGGTGGCACACACTCTGTCCTCAGGCACTGTATGAGTGCCCACCTGTCTTGTAGATTCTCCCCGGGAAAGGCTTTTCCACCCGCAACGGTCAGCGTGCTGGGCAGGAAATGGGTATCTCACTCAAGCAAGGGAGAGCTGACTAAAGGAACAGTCACCTTTCCCTGGTTGTGAGGTCCTCTCTGCCACTGGAATTTGGAAGGACTGGGATGGTCTAAATCAGTAGCTAATAAGCATAGCAGTTACGAGGAGAAGGCCAGTCTCCAGGTCTCCCCAGGGCTTGACCCTTTGCCACCTGCTGCCAGCTTGGCCACAGGCCCCCTTGTCACTTGGCCTATGTGGATGAGCACAAGGTACAAGCTCCCAGGGATGATTTCTCCTAGAAACTCCTGGGGACCATGTGGCTCTACTGTCACAGTTTCAGAGATGCAAGATGAAAAAGAAAGACATCAACACTGAAATCTGTGTTGATTTTCTAAAATTGAGTGGGAAAGAGAAAGGGAAAAATGAAAACAAAGGGAAATCACTTCTGTGAGTCAAATCCTGTTCTGTTTATTTGATCCCGGAGTTTCTAAACTAACAACTGAGCACCTAGTTGTGCTGCTCCCCCGGCGGAGCACCAAACATTGGGATGCCAGAGACGCAGCCCCAGGTCTGTTTCAGGACCTCAAACTATGACCAAATAGTCTGCTCCCCACCCCCATATTAATTTCCCAGGCTGTCGTAACAAATAAACATAAACACGGAGGCTTAGAACAACAGAAATGTGTATTCTCACAGCGCTGGAGGGTCTGAAATCGAGGTTTGGGCAGAGTCATGCTCCCTCCAGGGACTTTAGAGAAGAACCCTTCCTCACCCCTTCCTGCTCCCGGTGACATCGGGCATTCCTTGCTGTGCGGCTTCATTCCCCCCATCCCTGCCTTTGTCTTCTTCACAGGTCCTTCCCTATTCTCTGTCTGTCTCTCTTCTGTCTGCTCTAAGGGCCCTTAGCATTGGATTTAGGGCCCAGTGAATAGTCCAGATGATCTCATCTCAAAATCCTATAATTACTTATGCAAAGATCCTCTTTCCAAATAAGGTCACATTCACAATTCCCCAGGTCAGGACACGGACATACGTTTTGGGGCACCACCATTCAACCCACTGCACACACTCCATCTTCACGCTTCCCCCCCTCTGGACCTGGACCCTCACACTCAATTTAGAAACACGCTCGAGTTATCACACAAAGAGGAAAATCAGTTCTGTCAGGTTACCATTTCCTGCTGTGCCAGTCATCGTTCTGCTCCTCCTCTCAGCCTTCAAACGCCTCCCAATAGTGATCTGGTTGGCTACCTCTATTTCTGACTCACCATTTAATGTTTTTCTTCATTTGCTTTTTAAGACAATTTATTATGACACACATTTAAGCACAGAGAACATGTAGAGAACAATATGACCTCCTAAATGCTTACATTTGTCTCTCACTTATTTTTTTGGTGGTAAAATATGACAAAATTTGCCATTTTAACCATTTTTTAATGTATGATTCAGCGGCATTCATTGTGCCCACTTACTTTGCAATGCTTTGTACTTTGACGACTGTCCTTTCATAGGTCTCTCAAATCACCAGCTTCGCTCCTGCATCTTCTCAGCCCCTTTACCAAAGCGGACACTGCTGACCACCCCTGCTTAAAACACTTTTCTCAGCATCTTGGACTCCTGTTCTCTTCCAGTGAGACTATTTCTCTAAGTCCTTCCCTCCCTGTGCCTGAAGTCAGAGTCCATCAAGGACCCCCTTAGTTTTGATTGCTTCCTGGGAAATCTCCCATATTCTCATCCAGTGGTGTGGCTTCAACCAACTCCTCAGTGCAGACAACCCATTTAAGCTGAAGCCTGGCCTAAAAGCTTAAGCCTCTGAGTCCTCGGTGCACGTTTCCAGCTATCTTCTGATTTTCACCTACATGCCCCATTGATACCTCCAACTCAGGATGTCTAAAAGGAGACTCATGGACTCTTCCTTCAAATTCACCTTTCCCCCACGTTCTCCCCAGATGTCTATGTGACACCACCACCCTCCCACTCGCCCAGTGGGGAAATCTTGCATCATCTTTGCCTTCCATGCCCATTCTAATCCCATAACTTTTTTCTCTGCAGTAGCTCCCCCACCCTGCCCCAGCCCTGAGCCATCTTTTTCATTTTGAAACTCTCTTGTCTCCCTTCTTCAACCTGAAAGACTATAGTGGACCTCTCTCAGGTTGCCTCTCTATTTGCCATTCCATCTCATACATTGTAATACATTATTCTCCCTAAAACACAGCTCTGACCCCCCAGAATCTCCCACTATTTAAAGAATAAAGCCTGAACTCCTCCGCTGACTTCGCCACCCTCCCTGAACTGGCACTGACCTTCTCCTGACTGCCACATCCCCGTTGCTTTGGCCACAAAGTTGAACTGTCTATCCTCTAGACACATCCCACGCTTCCTAATTTACCTTTCCTCCATTCAAAATATGGGTTTCATAGTTTTCTAAAAGACCTCTTTTCTTTCTGTTAAAATATGAGTAACAAAATAAGAGATACTAACCAAAAAAAAGACTGCCAAATTCCACAAAGTGAATCACCCACCTCTTATTTTCTGTACCAAACAGAAAAACACCCCAGATTATTCTTATCTGACAGGGTTACAAGCAGAGCTTTGTTTGCTCATGGAATTCACCAGCTTGGAGTACAACCATCACCTTTTGAGAATTCAGACATTTTGCTGGTGACTCACCTGCCAGGGGAAGCATCAACTTTCCTGCTCTGAATTTCTGTAACAGAAAAGTGGCTCTGGTAGCAGATAAGATGGTTAAAAAAACAAACCAACCAACCACTGTCACTTCAAACCTGAAATCATGTGAGTGAGAGTTCTAGGAAGTCAAACAGTGCTAAAGACGTGATGCAAAAATTAAAAGGAAACTTCAGCCTGAAGAAGTAACTGGAGGCCCAGAGAAGACGGAATATACAGCCCCAGTGGGTGCTTATTTCTTAGGCATTTCAGTTCCAAGCCCTTGACCTTCCCAGAAGATGGCATCAGAATGCTTTTAAGAAGCCCACACACACCCCTTACCAAGCCAGCCACACCGAAAGGAAAGAATTCCTTTGTGAAACCTGGGTGTGGCATTCTTTCATGATTCCATTTTACAAGACCCAAGTAGTACATCTTTCTGTCTACACAATATCTGCAATTGTAGATTCTTCTTTTGGGCCCCCTCTCCATTTGGTATCCTTTCTGCCCCTGTGGCCATTGAGATGTTCAAAAGCAGCCTGAAGCTGCGGCTTCTGAAGACGCAAACATACTTGGAGCACTAAAAGCCCTCAGAAATTCAACCGAACACAAGCTTAGGGAACTTAATTTTTCTTAGCAAAGAAAGATATTCTGGTATATATACGACCTGGGCTTGAATTACTTGGTAGGGGCTACTGGTGTCACTCTGGGTAAGTTCTTTAACCTCCCTGAGCCTCAGTTTCCTCTTCTGCAAAATGGGATTAGGTAATTACTTTGCAGAGTTGCCTTAGGGATTTAAAATATTTATAATAATATGTAAAGAGCCTAGCTCAGGACATGGCACTGAAAATGTTCTCATTTATAGTGAAATTATTTTTAACACTGGAAATTTAGGTGAAAAGGAAAACTAGGTTGTCCTTCACTTAGAATCCTTTTTTGTGTTTACAAGACATGTGAGAAATTTTTAAGGAAAAAACAAAACAACGCTGTGTCGTATTAGATAAGCCAATACTATATGCCCTTCAGATCTGTGTCCACTTAATACTTTTATTTATTTAATATTCTTCTCAGTCACTCCTTAAGAGTGACTCTTCGCATAATAAAGTCCCTAATATTTTCCCCTGCTATATATACAAGGAACATCTCACAGTGTCCCGACCCGGGTGCTTCCGGGACACTCCCACTGTGGCTAGAAAAGGCCTAGAGTTTCCCCAAAGCGCCTCCTCTTCCGCCTTTCAGTTCCTGTAGTCAGCTCCGGGCTCCAGCAAAGGGGCCCGGATATGGCCAATCAAAATATCGTATTCTCCAGCGACACTCATTGGTTCACTGATGAGTGTGTGACCTCAATCCATCCAATGAGAGAGTCACTAGGGAATTGTGGGAGCCACGGAAAAGACACTCCCTCTTTTATGTGGTACACGAATCTGAGAGTGTGACGGTGAGGCGCTGCAGCCATGCTGTTACCGCATTTTCACTCCGGAGTTGCCGGGTCCTGTGCTGGTCAGGAAGCCAGCACGAAGGAAGGCGGGCTGTGCAATGGAGAGAAAGTTGAAAGGAGAATGGGATTTGAGCACAGGACGGGTCAAGTCCGGAGTTAAAATGGCAGAAGGGGCAGAAGATGAAGGAAATAAAGGGGGAATAGGGACAAAGAGCCTGGCATGGAAAGGGATGGATTACACAAGTAAGCAGAAGGAGGAAAAGGACAGGACCATGTATGCCTGAAACCTATGTAATCCTTGCTAACAGATGTCACCCCAATAAGTCTAACAATAAAAATGAATTAAAAAAAAAAAAAAAAAAAAAAAAAAAAAAAAAAAAAAAAAAAAAAAAAAAAAAAAAAAAAAAAAAAAAAAAAAAAAAAAAAGGACAGGACCAGCTTCTCTAGGCGATCTGGGGTCCAGCTCCTACTCCTCCAACTGCTTCCCTAGGTCCTTCTCCATCATAGAAATTCTGTTGATAATCATTAAAACACAACTTCTCTGGTGCAGCTCTGTTTTTGGAATTAATTCAAAGGAAATCACAGGAGTTCCCTGGTGGTGTAGTGGCTTAAGGCTTCCGCACTGTCAACGCTGCAGCCTGGGTTCGATTCCGAGCCAGGGAACTACCCACGTTAAAAAACAAAAACAAAGGAAATCATAAAGAATCTACACAAAGATTTATGTGCAAGGGTGTTCATTGCACCTTACTTAAAGAACAAAGTTGTGATCAATATAATTGTCGCACAGTATCTGTGCACATATTAATCCACTTCGTGTGTGTGTGTGTGTGTGTGAATATTCTATACACTTACCCAATCTGAAAGGAAATACACAAAAAATGTTATTCATGGTGGCTGTTTGATGGTGAGATTATGGGAGGCATTTATTTATCCATTTGTTTACCTATGTGTCCTAATAACTTGTGGAGTAAAAAATATATATATTAAGTGTAAAGACTTCAACCGGGGTAAAACTCAGCTGCTGCTGGCTTGTTGCCAAGGGCTTTTCTCAGGAGAGCCATGTAGGGTGCCAACCCTCACCCTATTCTCCTACAGAGGCACCACCTATGGCCCTCTTATGGGACCAACTTAGACCACAGCTGTTAGGATAGGACCTAGTGATGGCCCCAAAGCTGAACTTGAACCCAGAAACCACTCTTCTGCTGAGAAGGAACACAAGGCGCAGAAGGCCCTTACTCAAAGCTGGACCAAGTCACTAGCTCCTGTTTTCCTTCTAAGTAAACAGGCCACACACTAAAGAACAGCTGGAGAGAATAGGCACCAGCTCAAGGACCAGGTGTGCTGGAGTTCACCATTCTATTCTCGCCTCTTCCCCTCTCCCACCCTATGCAAGGAGAACTTGGACCTGGACCCTAACTAATTGAGGTCTGTTTCCAGGACATCCTCTGCCCTTTCTTTCCTATTCCAGGGTTGGTTCCTCCAGAGAGTTGGGTTAAGAGATAGGACAGAGAGGGGCAAAGGGTCTTAGCCAATGGACAACTGTTGTGGCCTGGTGGTGGTCGCTATTTTTTTGGTTAACCTGGACTGACTGCTGATGCCCTCTGGAGGCAGGCATCTAAGTGTTCACTTCCTCTGGGGGATACTGGTGAGTTCTTTAGAAAGGCAGGGATATAGGAATCCAGATTCAAGCCTTCCCTGCCCCTCAGCTCTCTTCACTGGTTGTATGTTCAACTGACTCTTTGAATTCAAGCTCCCTGGGGAGTAGGGCAGAACTGTCTTGGGATGGGGATGAAACAAATCCAACCACTTTCTAAGTAACATGCACTTAACTACAGGGAACTCATCCCCCGGGCTTGACAAACTGGGTGTGTTCAGACTGTCCCTTGCAACCCTTCTTTCTGCTTTCTCTTCTTTCTCCAAGAGTCTTCTCTTTTTTCCTAATGATGTTCTGGTAAATCATCAAATCTTTTTTGTAATCAAATGTCCAACTGGAGAATTAATTTTCACCTCAATCCTTATGAATGATTTTTCTTATAACCTCTTCACTAGAGAAATGCTATCCGCATTTTCCATCCTCGCAGAATGGAAAGGAATCGCCTGTCCTCATACCTACTACACTCCAATGACTCTCAGATTGACATCTCTGTCTCCTTTCTGGTCTTGTTAGGTAGAAGATGGTGGTTGGTAGTAACAGGGCCATATCTGTGTCCTCATAGAAATCCTTGGTTCTCTGACTCCTATGGATGTTGGCTCAGGTATTGAGGACTTCTTTGTCTTCACTCTTGGGTACTAGGAGCCAAGTTCAGGGTAACAGAGGGAGTTTACGAAATAGCTTGTTACATGTGTAAAGTAAATAAAGTTCCACTTCCAGAGCCTTCATTCCTTTGCATAGAGCCAGAATTTTATCTGGTATCATTTCCTTCTGCTTGAAGAACTTTCTTTAACATTTCTTATAGTACAAGACTGCTGGGAATCAATTTTTTCAGTTTCTATATGTCTAAAAAAGTTTTTCTTATGCACTGATTTTTGAAAGATATTTTTGCTGGGTATAGAATTCTAAGTTGACAATATTTTTCTTCCAGTCCTGCAAAGATTATTGTTTCTCTGTCTTGTCACTTGCTTTGTTTCTGACAAGAACTCTGCTGTCATCCTTATCTTTGTTTCTCTTTTCATAGCATAACTTTTTTCTCTGACTACTTTTAAGATTCTCTCTTTGCCATCTGCACCCAGATGCTCTGAATAAAATTTTGTTGAACCCTACAAAAAAAAAAAAAGCATTCTCTCTTTATCACTGGTTTTGAGCAATCTGATTATGATGTGCCTTGGTATAATTTTCTTTATGTTTCTCTTGCTTGAATTTCACCTTGTTGAATGCTAGATAATTTTTTATTTTTAAAATATTTTGAGTGTTTTTCTGGGACACAATTAAGTTCCTTGGAAACAATTTGATCTCTTCAAGACTTGCTTTTAAAAAATAAACAAATAAATAAATTTTTTAAAAGTAAAAAAAAGACTTGCTTTTAAACTTTATTAGAAAGGATCAGAGCAGTAGTTCGTCTAAGGTTAATTAGGCCCCATTACTGAGACAAAAACCTTTGTGAGTTTTCTACTCAATGCCCCACTAATTATAAGATTTTCAACTCTGGCTGGTGCGAATGAGGACTATTCCCTGTTCTATGTGAGTTCTAGGGCTTGTTACATGTAATCCTTTTGGGTGATTCTTCCCCTGACCTCATGTGGTTTCCTCACATGCACATGCTGATTAGCACTCAGCTGAAGACTCCAAGGGAACACTCTATAGAACTCCAGAGTTTTCTCTCTGTGCAGCTCTCTCCTCTCCAGTATTCTGTTCCATGAATTCTAGCCTCATTGGTCTCCTTGGGATCCCAGCTCCATCTTCTTTACTCAGAAATACTGCCGGGCTCTACCCATAGTCCTCTTCTTAGTGCTGTGACTGGGAAATTCTCTCTAGGCATTAAGCTGCCGGCAGTCATAGGACTCTCCTCTTTCCACTCTCTCAGGCATCACTATTGTTTACTGCCTGCAGTCTGAAAAATCATTGGTTCAAATATTTGGTCTGTTTTTTTTACTTGATTCAGAACCCTGGTTTTAGTGTGTTTTTTCTTAATTCCAGGAATCATAAATGCTAGCCGTTAGGTGGGCTTCAGAAGTCATCTAAGTCCACACCTCCCATTTGCCAGTGAAGAAAGTGAGGCAGGAGAAGGGACGAGCCTGAGTTTATGGCAGACCCTGAACTGCCCTGGTTTCCTGACTTCAGATGAAAGTGGTTTTGAAAGAAGTGAGCTCCCCTGAGAAAAGAAAGAACATAGGGATCTTCCAATCAAGACTCCCGTGTCAATGAGTAAGTAGGGTCTGTTGTTCTTGGTGTCTCACTGTCTTGCCCATTTCAACATTTGCCATGTTTTGTGTCTTTACTGATGTTGGGCCCTTACCTCAATTCCTGCACTGATAATATAGAGGCTTCCATTCCTTCCACATGTCCTCTACCAGGTCAGTCTCCTAGAATAATGGAGGAATATTATGGAATTTCAGAACCAGAAAGAGGCAGATAACAGACTCGGGATTGAGTTCATACCCCAAGGACTTCCCAAAGGAGCCTGAATATCACCTGAGTCAACATATCATTTTATAGATGAAATATATATATATATAGGGATCAGACAGGTTCGCTGGCTCACCGAGGCAGGACTAAGATCTTAATTTTGCATTCAGCTGCCCACCTGTGAAAGAGGATGCGCTTAAGTGTTAACCAGTGAGCTCTTAATGACGCTGCATTTTTAATGTATATTCAGCTCACTACATCATTTACCTACCAGAACCACTCCAATCCCAGCTGGAATTCTGTCTCAGAAACTTTTCCAGGTCTTTTTGTTCATGTTTTCAGAGCACTTATAATGGTCTGTTTTCCTTATTCATCTACACAGCAGGGTGAGACTTCCCAACAGAAACCCAGGGTCACTATGAGAGGAAGGAGGACAAGTGTCAGACAGAAGGAGGAGGAAGAAGGAAGGAAACAATGGAAGCAATAAACCCATTTCTCAGGTCATTTATAAAGCCTGTAATTTGGGTCACGTAGCAGATAAGTATCTATTTTTCTTTGTTTTAGGTATTTGTAAAGGAACCGCCCCCTCCCCACTTACTTTAACACAATGCAAAGCACACACTTCTCAGCACGTAAAGTCCAGGTTTTGATGCACGGGGAACCTTTGCTTTGCCTTGTTGATTAGTCACGACAATGGGGCCTTTCACTGCAGGATCACACGGTTCCGGGCAACGTGACCTAAGGGCTGGCAACAGCCCTGGGCAGCACAAAGGAACGGAACTTGTCTTTGTGCTGTGAATTGTGTTGTGAATGCAGTGTTCATGTTTGGAGTTACTTGCAATTCCTGCTCGGTTCAGAGCCCTGGCAGTGGTCTGAGCCACTCAGTGGACTGCTTTACCCCCTTCCCCACACCTCTGCAGTTCGCAGTGGCCCAGCTGAGCCAGGCTCGCAGAGCAGAGGAGGTGGTGGGGCCAGGCCCGAGTCCTGGGGAAGCATGTAAAGAAATTCGATGCCAAAAAATCAGTAAACAACAATAACAACAAACGCCCCTCTGTGCATATTGTGGGCATTATTTTAACTTCTTTTATAAACCTGTACATTTTTAGAGAGGTAAATTAAGCAGAGTGGAGAATTTCCACATAGATAGAGTGGGAAAATGAAATTGGGTCATCAGGAGGAGCCTCACGGCAAAATATACTTTGTATCCAACTGAAGGAAGAATGATTTCAAACATCGTCTGTACAGGCACATTTATTGGATGTTACTTAGTACTCTCCACACTGCCCTGTAGGGCGAAGTGAGGCCTCCAGGGACTTTTATCTCAATCCACAGGAAAGGGCCTCAGTTTGGACTGGAAGGAGGGAGCAGGAGACAGCTGAGCTGCAATGATTGTTTTTCACCTCTTCATGAGGGCAGTAAAATGCTAACCAGGCTTTCTTAAAACAGCAACCCCAAAGCACGTGGAGGTCCTGATGTGCTTTCTAAACCATCCACAATTCATCATGTCCAGCAGTTTGAGGCGCTAATTAAAAATGGTACTCATCATATGGACTTTATTGAACAACTACTGTATGTACTCCGGACACGCTGCTATCCTCCATTTTCACAGTTTCACTGAGGACCCGTCACCAGGAACTTCCAGAAAGCCGTGAGAATATTGATGACAGGATATATGTTGTTTATCAAATACTTACTCTGCACTGAGCTCTTCACATGCAGTATCTCATTTAATGCTGATAACAATACCACAATCGGGCTGGCATATCCCCCGCATTACAGAGAAGCGCACAGGCTCAGAGAAGTTAAGGACGTGACCCAAGATCAGACACCTAGAACCAAGGTTCAGACCCAGGCATCGTGGACCCATGGACCATGCACTTATCCCTCAGCTTTTGTGGGTAACAGGAACCAGGAGCAGGAGGTAGAAGAAAGGAGAGGTGTAGAGAGTGGGGCCATGCTGAAAATGAACTCAGATGACAGCTATGAATCTCCCAAAGCCAGAAAGGAGAATTCCCCTCCAGGGCAACAAATTGAGAGACTGTAGAGAAGAAAAACAAACAAACAAACACCCTATGCCAAATGAGCAGAGAGAAGAATGTTGCTGGCAGAATATCAGTGAGCCGCTGTGGTGTACGCTCTTTGTCTCTCCTCTCTGGCTCCCCTAGCAACGGTTCAGCAACATCAGCCTTAACCTGCAAACACGCTGACCTGACTGTCCCTTCAGGCGGCGGCATCGCTGCTAACCGGGCCGCGTGCTGATTTCTGCTCCGTTAAGCCAGGGGAACGAGTATCCTCAGGGTCTGCCCCGTGGACAAAGGCAGAAAGAGAGATGTTTAAATTTAAAGGTTAGGGGAGAAAAGGAAAGTAGGTTCTAAATTGTTCTTTGAAACATTGAGCTTCGAACAAAATCCTGACAATTCACCAGGACAGCAGAAGGAAACAAAACGCAAGGGGGAGAGAGAGTCTTATTGAGGCTGTTCTGCCACAACATATTGCTGCTGCCACGTTTTTTCTAGAGTGTCTGGAAATATCAGTCTCTGAAATGCATATGCATTATTTTTCGAGACGTGTGTGTCTACAGCCCGAGGGTTGAAAAACAAACAACTCTATTGCCATGAGCTCATGCTGGAGTCTGTGTAAATTGTTTCCCCTCCTTATGTATAATGTTTCTAATTAGGACTATTATGGAAGATGAGCTTTGTGGGCTGGTGAATTGGCTCTTTGTGCTAATTGCAAACAGAGGGCTCTGTGCCGGCCTGCACCGGCTGACCTGCTTCTTAGAAACATCCATAGACAGGGAGGGTACCCCCCAACCCCACTCGCTGATATCACTAGTCAGAGAATTCACCTGAGGGCACATGCTCTCCCCCCATCATCTCGCCTGTCGTTAAGAACAGTCCATCTTTCCAAGATATATGAACAGAAGATGACTCTGGTTTCTGGTTTGCCCTTTTATTCTAATAATACCTTTAATTAACAAAAGTCCATCTTCAGGTCATTTGTCTAAGAGGTGACTATTTACCTAAAAGGAGTAAAGTGAGCAATAAACTCTGGCTCCTCCCTCTGCATCAAGCGTTTTAGAAATGTCTCCCTTTGCCGTTTGTGGGGTGAAAGTAGAGGGCTCTGCCTCTGAGTCCTTGCCCCGAGAGCTTGAAGAGAGGAGGTACCAGAGAGTGTGAATCTCCCAGGCTTGAACTCTCCCTGCTCCCACCTCTGACATGCTTCTCTGTGTAGGTCAGAGACACTTAAGAAATCAATCCTCACCCACCTGAGAAGCTGATGGTGAGCAGGTAACTCTCTTCTACAGGTCAGCGTCGGTCAGTCTCATTAGTGCCAAGCCCTGTGCCCTTCCCAGGTCGGTTACAGTGGGCAAGGCATGGAAACACAGCACTGGCTCACCTTAGGGGTGTCCTCATCTAGCAAAGCATTTCCATCGTGGGACTTGGAGGATCCACAGTACCTAAGAGGTGCCAGAATTTCAAGGAAGATGGGGGCTGACCCTGAAAAACCTCCCCCAGGGGTTCTGATAAGCTCAGATAGGGTCGCAGCAGCGGCCTTGGGCAGGCTTCCCATTTCCTCCAGCCAGCTGTAGCCCTGCCTTGTCCAGACCTGCGGAGTCAGAATTGTCCAGCCCACAGAGCAAAAGCCACATTGGAAGAAGCCCAAGCTGGGGCCCGGAGGCCTCACACTGCCAGGAAAAAAGGCCCCATCATGGCTGCCCCAAGGCCAACCCCAGACATCAGGCAGATCCTTCTGTCTGCCAGCCAGCTGGCAGTTCCCTGGGGACAGGGAATTGAGGAGGGCGGTGAGTCTCAAGCCAGCAGGACGTGGGGTGCGTAGGTCATCCCACTGCAAACCAGGCTGAGGGGGCAGCGTGAAGCACAGAGGCACTCACGCCTGTGCCCGGTGGTTCCCCGAAGCCCTCTGGATGCCCTTCCCATGACCTAGTTTTCTACCTGGGCTGAAACGAGAAAGACAATTGAAGCACAGTGAGTTTTTCATAAGCTAAATTCGTTCAGTTTAAAGAACTGCCGTTTATCCTGGGACTACGTTCTTTCCTACTTGTTTTGGTAGGAATAAAGTACTTACTTTTACACATAAGAAACAGATGGGATAATGTAATAGATGGTAATAGTTTAGGGTTTGCTTTTAAATGTTCCTAGTTATAAAAATAAAATAGGGCAATACTATGTTAGTCCTCCATTTTGAGTGTTTGTGGGTTTGTTTTGTTTGTATGTATACATTAAGGGTGGATACACATTCTTTGGCACTTCTCCCACTGAGAGGTGCATCTGATTTGACTCGTCCTGAATATGGGCTGGTGTTAGTGCTTACCTGGCTGACAAAATGGCATGGACGTGACGTCTAGAACTTTTAAAAATAGATCAGAGTTGGTCTTGCAGCTTTCTCCTGGGTCTCTTGGAACACTTACTGTTGCAGCCCAACTGCCATGCTGTTAGGAAGCCCAAGAAGCCATAATTAGGGCAGGCCTGCATGGAAAGGAAGCAAGGCCCCTGGCCAGGAGGGCGGGATGAGCTCTTAACTGACAGCCGGCATCGACTTGCTAGTCACGGAGTGAGCCCTTGTGGAA
This sequence comes from Lyroderma lyra, assembly GCA_004026885.1. Lineage (NCBI taxonomy): Eukaryota > Metazoa > Chordata > Mammalia > Chiroptera > Megadermatidae > Lyroderma > Lyroderma lyra. The sequence goes on from PVJL010000827.1 coordinate 113,969, forward strand.
GGGGGTCCTGAAGCCCATGTGCGCTCCCACACCTGGTAACACACGAAGCCCGGCCCAAATTGCAGATTGCTCGGGAAAATAAATTATTTTTGTTGCTTTAAACCATGAAGTGTGGGGATGATTTGTTACACAGAAACAGATAACCAGAACAGCTTGTTTGTTTGAGTAGTTTGTGAAATTCATGTCAGAGAAGCACTGGCTCACACTGTTTCTTTAACATCTGTGCTAGGCAGAATGATGCCCACGTCCTCGTCTCCAGAATCTGTGAATATGCTACATTATGTGGCAAAAGAGGAGCGAGGTGCCATCCGAATTACAAAACGTGATCCATGTCTGCAGGAGATCCCATCACATGGGGAAGGCGGTTCCTCTGCAGCCTGTGGGCTGAGAAGCCCCCCGCTTCCACTGAGGACTTTGCAGCCTGTGGGCTGAGAAGCCCTCCGCTTCCACTGAGGACTTTGCCTGGCCGCTGCTCGCTTGTGGGAAAAAGGGGCAGCCTGCCGCATTGACTGTTCACTATTTTTTCGTTTGTCTCATGCTTTCATTTCATCTTTTACTTTGTAGCAGTGAAAAGTGTTTTTTCTTTATGAATCTTTTACCCAAATCAGTACTTCTTATTTACTCTAGGAAGAACTGGGAGAAAGTTCTTTGTATTTCTTTGAAGTAATAATATTTAAATTCTTGCTGAAGGACTAAGCCATCTGTGTTCCTTATTGAAAATTTAGAGGACAAAAAACTGCTTATAATCCCAGGATTCAGAGACAATCATTATTAATAATTTGGATGACCAAGATAAACCTGTCTAGGTTGTGATGTATTATATTATCTTTTTATTTATATTGCTGGGTTCAATTTGTTAATGTTTTGTTCGGGGTTTTTGCTTGTATGTTCATGAGAAATTTGGGTCTGTAATTTTATTTTTATTATGTCTTTGTCTAGTTTTGGTATCAGGGTAACGCTGCCCTAATAAATTGAGCTAGAATATGTTTCCTCCTCTTCTGAGTTCTGGAAAAGATTGCATAGAATTGGTATTATTTTTTCCTTAAGTCATAGTAGAATTCACCAATGAAAACACAGTCACAGTTTATGTTATTGAAAGTTTTTAACTACAAATTCAATTACTTTACTTGTGATAAATTTATACAGAATTTCTATTTCTTCTTGGATCAGTTTTGGTAATTTGTGTCTTTTATGATATTCCCACACTATCCTTTTAATGTCTGTAAGATTGGTAGTGCTGTTCCTTTTTTCATTGTTGAGTTTGATAGTTTGTATCTTCTCTCTTTTTTTGTTCAATCTAGCTAAAATTTATCTTTCTAAAAAATCTTTTCAAAGTATATACTTTTGGTTTAATTGAATTGATTTTCTGTATTTTTCTCTGGTTTTTTATTTCTTTGGTTTCTATGCTGATTTTTATTATTTCTTATCTTTTGCTTACTTAAGTTTTCATTGTTCTTTTTCTAATTTCTTAAGGTGACTTGCAATAGTTTTTCTTTTTTATTTATTTATTTTTATTGTTAGACTTATTGGGGTGACATTGGTTGACAAGAATTACATAGGTTCTAGGTGTACAATTCTACAGTGCATTGTGTGTTTTTTTCTTTTTCAATATAGATATTCAATGTTAGAACTCCCTCCAACCACTGCTTTAACTGCATTTCGTAATTGATATGTTGGGTTTTGTTTACTGTAAATTCATGTTTTTAAATTTTGTTTTTGAGCACATTGTTGAATTTCCAGATATTAGGATATTTCACAAGTTTTCTGTTGATCTCTATTTTAACTCGATTGTGGTCAGAGAACATCTTTTGAATAATTCCAATCATTTTAAATTTATTTAGATTTGTTTTATGACTTAGCATATGATCTATCCTGGAAAATGTTTCATGTGCACTTTTTTATTTTTATTTTTTATTTTTTGTATGTGGGTAGCTCCCTGACTGGGAATTGAACCCAGGCCGCAGCGTTGACAGTGCCAGCGCCGAAGCCTTAAGCCACTACACCATCAGGGAACTCCCCACTTTTTTAAAAATGTGTATTCTGCTGCTGTTGAAGTAGTTAAGTGTTCTCTATCTACCCTTATTCATTTTCTATCCAGTTATTTTGTCAATTATCAAAAGTTGGGTATTGGAATCTCTAACTATAGTTGTGGATTTGTCAATTTCTTCTTGCAATTCTGTCAGTTTTGCTTCATATATTTTAGAGCTCTGTTGTTAGGTGTGTATACATTTAAAATTATTATATCTTCCTGACTTATTTACATTTCTATCATTTTGAAATACCTCACTTTTTCTTGTTTTAAAGTCTATTTGTCTGATATTAATATAGCCATTCCAACATTTTTATGGTTACTGTTTACATAGTAAATATTTTCCATTCTCTTATTGCTCATCTATTTTTATCTTTGAATCTAAAGTTTGTCTTTTATAGACAACATATTATTGGATCTTTTTTATATTCAGTGTGAGAATTTATACCTTTTCATTGGATGATTAGCAATGTAATTTAATGTAAATCTAATTTGATGTAATTATTGATAGGATTTAATGTAATTATTGATAGGATTGTCTGTCATTTTGCTATTTAATTCCTGTATGTTGCAGATGTTTATTGTTCTTCCGTTGCTCTTTTATTGTCTTCTTTTGTTTTAAACAAATATTTTAAGTGTAACATCTTTATTCTATTGATGATTTTTAAAGTGTAGTTTATTAGTAATTGCTCTTGGAATTAAAATATACATTTTACTTGATAACAACCTAGTTCAAGTTAATACTGACTTAATTCCAGTAAAATATAGCTACTTTGTTCCAATATAACTCCATTCCACACCTTCCTTATGCTACTATTGTTTATATATTATACATCTATGTGTTAAAAGCTTTAAGATAGTGTTATAATTATATCTTTACAGGATATTGTGTTCTTTTTTAATTAAGAGAAGAAAAAATATATTTACAAGTCCTTTATATTTATCCATGTATTTGCCACTTCCTGTGTTCTTCATTTCTTCTTTGGATTCAACTTACCATCTAGTGTTACTTCCTTTCAGCCTGAAGACCTTCCTTTAGAATTTCTTGTAAAGCTGGTCAGCTAGCAACAAACTTAGGTTTTATCTGGGCAATATCTTTATTTCACTTTAATTATCAAAGGAGAATTTTACTAGATATAGAATCCTTGGTTGACAGTTTTTCTTTTTTCTTTCAGCAATTTGAATATATCATTCTACTGCCTTTTGGTCTCTGTGGTTTCTGACAAGTTTACCATTAATTGCATTTTCTCTTGTACACAATTGACATTGATGCTTATGGTCCAGTAGTAACTCAGTTCTTGACTAAAGAATTTGACTAAGGGTCAGGATAGAAGCAAAGCAAATAAGAGCTTATTAAACAAAAGTATACTCCAAAGGGGTAGGAGCAGCCTATCCAGAGAAAGCAGCCCTGGTTTATGAGCTTTCTTCTTTTATAAATTTCTTATGTATCCGCCAGAGTGAGTGTGGGGCTTGTTTTTCTTCCTGGGGTTTGTTTTTTCCTGAGGGTTGTTTTTCTTCCCAGGGTGCGGAGGTGGGGGTGGGGGGGCGTTTCACTCCCAACCTGTTTTTTCTACCTCACCATGAGTCATTTTCTCTCAATGGCTTCAAGATTTTCTCTTGTCTTTGGCTTCTAATAGTTTGACTATGATGTATCCAAGTGTATATCTCTTTTTATTTATTGTACTTGGGGTTTGTTGAGCTTCTGGGTTTGAAGATTAATGTTTTCACCAAATTTGAGAAATGTTCAGCCATTATGTCATGAAATATTTTTCTGCCACTTTCTCTTTTAGCCTCTGGTTACATGTATGTTGTTACACTTGATGTTATCTGAGCAGTCTCTGAGACTGTTAATTTTTCTTCAGATTAAATAATTTATAATGATCTTTATTCAAATTCACTGATTCTTTCTTCTATGACCTCCTTTGGTAGATTTTTAAATTCCTATTATTATATATTGCAACTCAACATTTTTATTAGTGTTTTTATAAATGTCTGTTTCTTTGTTGAGATGCTTTTATTTGTCAAGTCATTGTCATTATACTGCCCTTTAATGCTTCTTCCTTTTTTGGGGGGTGGGGGGTAGCTCCCTGACTGGGAATTGAACCCAGGCTACAGCGTTGAGAGCGCCAAAACCTAGCCACTACACCACCAGGGAACTACCCTGTCCTTTAATTCTTAAGCCATGATTTCCTTTACTTCTTTTAGCATATTTATAATACCTGCTTTAAAATCTTTGTCTGATAAATCTAATTTCTGGGCCCTCTCAAGATCCATTTCCATTGTTTGCTTTTTTCCTTGAGTGTGAGTCACACTAGTTTTGGAGTACGATTCAGATTTTACATTCTTTTCATGTTCATAATTTTTGTTGGAAACTTGACACTTTAGATAATATACTATAGCAACTCTGAAATTCTGATGTCTTTTCTTGAGATTGTTATTATTGTTTTTCTTAACTTGCCTGAACTTAATCTGCAGAACCTGTGTCTCCTGCAATGTGTGGCCACTAATATCTCCGCTCAGTTTTTGTTTTAGTTTTTGTTAATTCTTATGTTTAATTTTTAGCCTGGTACCCTAATTGCTGTCCCTGTGTCTGCATAGTTTTGTGTTTAGTCAGTGACTGGGCAGAGGTTCTGCTCAAATACCTTCAGCTTTTAAGATCCATCTTATGCTGATGGATCTGTGTGTGGGTTGAGGGATGCATCCAAAGTTCAGTCAGTTTTCAAGTCTGCCTACTTTTACTTCCTTCCAGGCTCTCTTGATTCTCCCCTGTACATATGCATAGTTTTCTTGTCAACCAGGGATGGATGGAAAACTTATATAGGTTTTCTATGGCTCTGTCATTTCCAGGATTTCCCCATTAAATGGCTCACTCCAACCAGGACTGCAGTCTCAGGCAAGCAGAACTGTGAGATTTCCTATTCAATTTCTATTGAGTTTGCTGCTTTTACTGACAACACTGCTGAGAGGGTTTTCACCTTCCATTCCAAATCAAATCCACCACTCTCTGACAGTGAGGCTACTGGTTTTCAAAGCCAGTATTACTTTGGTTAAATTATCAGGTTGAATGTACTGGGGGCACAGGGAGGGAGCAGCTCTAGGCAGGAAGGCCAAAGACTCTCATCATCTTTACATAAAATTTTAGCAACTTTTCATGACTAAATGCGTCTCGATTTGTTGTTTCCCTTTGGTTGATTTCCAAAGCCCTAAAATTGTTGTTTTATACATTATTTCCCAGTTTTACATTTTATTTTGGAGGAGGGGTGAGAATTTGCTAATTCCTTCACTCTCCCAATATATACTTATAAAATGCAATCACATTGTACATCCTGTTTCCTAAACTGAAAACTCTATCTATTCTAGATTCTCAGTTTGATTTATACATTTGATGATGTGACTTCCTTTTGTTTTTTTTTAATTCCCAAATTGAACTTTTGGGATCGTCTTCTTTGACCTAGAATCCCTTTAAAAACTCAAAGAAATTTTAAATAATCGTGGAGACTCCTAATTTGGGTTCCTTAATCTCTAATGGTGGGAGAAATTAGTTACAGAGATAAGGAGGAGCAATTAATACGTTATTTTGAATAGTTCAAAAATATCACATGAAAATTGTACAATTACCAGAGGTAAGGCTAAGCTAACCACAATGTCTTTTTTGATGTTTTGAGTTGGAATTACTTCCACTGAAAATAAGAATTCTGGTAATCTTATGCTGATCAGAAATTTTTGTTGGTAGTTATAAATAGCACAGGTTAACAAAAGTGGGAGGGTAAGCCAATTATTACCTAATGAAGCACTTTATTTTAAACATGGGTGTAGGTCCAAGGGAACAAAGTAACAATCAAAGGGACCCTTGGCAATAAATTAGATGGCCACCTCTTATGTGGCCCAGACCTCCCTGGTTCAGATGAGGGAACCTGAAGCCAGTCCAGTAGGCTACATGGCAATTTAATAGCAGGACGCAAACCTATGGGCAGTTCAATTTACCCTTTAAGCCTAGAAACATATTACAACACACAGTACACAGTCACTGTCAGTTAAGTCCTATGATTTAAATCATATAAATGTAGACGAGTGCTATCTAACAGAACTTTCTGCAATAATGGACATGTTCATATCTGTTTGTCCAAACTAGTAGCCACTAGTTACATGTAGCTGTTGAATACCTGATATATGGCTAGTGAAATTGAGGAACTGAATTGAATTTTTATTTAACTTAATTATAGTGGCTAAATGTTTGGGAGAATGAAGATACAGACATTTGTGCCATTCATAGAATTAAATTTCTCCTTTAAACTATTCAAAGTATAAGGCAGTTATTTTCAAACTTTAAATCACAGAATTCCTTCCTAAAAACAAATTATTATTATTTTTTCCCCAAACCAATTTAAAATGTAAAATAGCAGACCTAATATGGAGATAGGGCTGGAGCCCAACTGCTCTCTCCACCACTTTCCACCTTTATCAACTCTTCCTGTCCTGACCCACCTGGGCCCTTGGGCACCTCTTCAGAACTCTAAGACTGCACTGAGCATGGTGTGGAAATCACCAACAAAAAATGCAAGACAATAGACCAGCAGCATGTAATTCCCCTAACAAATACTTACTGAGCAGCACCTGGGAACCAGGCACTGATCTGGACGTTACAGGAGTCATACAGGAAATGTGGCCACTGCCATGAAGAGACAAGAAAGGACAGTAATGTTTCTTAATTACTTCTTAGCCAGATGTGTCCATATCTTATCTCAATTTGTCATTGTATTAGCCCTATGAAGTAAGTATTATGATCTGCATTTCACAGTCCAATACTTTACGTTTCTATTGAGAAATAACTCGCCCCAAAGCACACACACAACTGGTCAGGAGTTGGGACCCAGGTACTCCTCACCCAAAGCTGAGTTATGCCCCTCCAGGGCTTACAACCCAGAAGGGGAGGTTGTCATGTCCCTGGAGGCTTACATGAGCTCCTTTGGGGACTGGAAATGTGAAAAATAACATTACTCTATGAAGGTTAAACTGCCGAATGACTCAAAGAGGAGATATTCACAAGCAGTTCCCAGACCCAGAAGCTTCTACCATCACCAGATAAAATATACTTAATGTCTAAATAAAGTTGTTAGATGGGGCCAGGGGTGGGTCAGCCATGAAAGGACAGGAAAGGCAAGGCCAAGGCAGATAAAGACAAGGCAGGCATGAGCAGTGTCAGGGGACTGGAACTTGGCTGAGGAGTTGAGTATTTCTAAAACCCAGACACAGTCTCCCAAGGCGTCTGGCTACAAAATGAATATATCAGTGTGATACTGTGATATAATAAGAAATATATATTTGGTCTTCATTTCCAGTTTCTGGCTAAAGCTCCTAAAACCTTTGCAATTTTCTGAGCGACAGGGGTGAGAGGAGTATCTTTTGGTACCATATTCAGTTTGGGACCCCAGTTCCTGACACAAGAGCTTCTAAGGCCTTTGGAATCTCCAGAGTGTAAGAGTGTTCCCTAGGTGGCTGGGTTCCACAAAGACCAAAATATGATTTTAGCCTCACTCCCCAACCTCCAGGGAGAGGAGAGAGGCTAGAGACTGAGTTAGTCACCAACAGCTGATGATTTAGTTAATTATGCCTACATAATGGAACCTCCATTAAAAACTGAACAACAGGGTTCAGAGCTTTCAGGATGGGAAACATCAAGGTGCTAGAAGGGCGATGTGCTCAGAAAGGTCATGGAAGCTCTGTGGCTCGCAATCCCCACTATACCTTCACCCTACGCGCCTTTCCACTAGCTATACCTGACTTGTATCCTTTAAATAAACTGATAATAGTAAATAAACTGTTTTTCTTGAATTCTTCCTGTGAGATGTTCTAGCAAATTATCAAACCTGAGGAGGGGGTCATGGGAATCCCTGATTAATAATAGCCAGTCAGTCAGAAGTGTAAGAAGCCTGGACATACAATTGACTCTGAAGTAGGGGTAGTTTTGAACCCTTAAACTGCGGTCTAACTTCAGGTAGTTAGCATCAGAATTTAATTAAATTGCAAGAAACCCAGTCGGTGTCTGCAGAGAACGAGAATTCTTGCTATGGAAAATGTACACATTTGGTGTCGGTGTTTTGGGTATAAATGGATCATAATAATCAGCCTCTTGAGCTTAAAGCCAGAGAATCTTCTGATCTTCCAGCTTGCCAAGTTCTGTGTCCAGGTTTGCTATGCCCTCTCATGGGTCACCTGCAAGAGAAGGACATGCCAGCTGCTGGACACTTTCTCTCCTCCTTGATAATACCTGCCATTGTAATTCTTCCAGAGGTCCTGACCACTTAGCTCAGCCACACAACCATAGATTATACTTCTTTTTCACCCAGGAGCCCTCTTTACTTTGCTGATCCAACCCCAGAGGTGAGTGGGAGCATCTGATGAGCAAGCCTGTAGCCTGAGAAGTTTCTATCATTGGACAAGGATTTCTAGGGGTGAATTTTAAAAGTAGCTACTTACAGTGACCTGTATTATTTTTTTTGGGGGGGGGTTGGTTTTTTTGTTTTGTTTTGTTTTTTCTTTTTGTTTTGTTTTGTTTTTATGAAGTTTTGACCACAGGGAGTGAATGTGCTGACTGAACATTGAGATGTGAGATTCGGGTGTTAAGTGAGAGCAGAGCTCATTGACTGCATGGGCTCAGAGGTTAGATTCAGCAGACTTCAAAGCAGCTATTGTAAGTCAATTGAAAGGATTAATGGAAACTACAGTGACAATGACTCGATATGGGGGTTCCCTGGAGGTGTAGTGGCTAGGCTTTGGTGCTCTCACCACTGCAGCCTGGGTTCAATTCCAGGCCAGGATCCAACCAAAAAATAAATAAATAAATAAATAAAAATAATGACTCAATATATGGAGTCTCAATAGAGTGATAGAAACTACAAAAAAAAAAAAAAAAAAAGAACCAAATGATACATTCGTTTCTGACATAATAGAGTAAGGTCAACATATCCTATCCTGGAAATTATAAATATGGACAAAACAGTCAAAACACATGTAACATTTACTTCTTAAAACTGAGGAACCCTTTGTTCAATCAGAAGTATAGATGGGAACTCACCTGGTAAATGGAAAAAAGGTGGAAACCCCTGAGGGGGATGCAGAGCCCCCTCTATGCCCAGCCTGACTTGCTGCTTCCTTTGATTGGTCTGTAGAACCCCCTTGAGAACTACAGTAGAGAACCAATAAACTGGCATTTAGGGTTCACCTTGGACTCTTGGGGCCTTTAAAGATGAGGGTTGGGTTCTGGATTATCTAGTAATAATCCCATCCTCAGCTGGCATTGATTTAATAGCTCAGGGAATCTCACTAGAATCAATACCTCCAAAGGCCTTTATAGAAGTTTGTAGGGACTCTTGGGGCGATTTACTGATGAGGGGTGTTGTTGGCCTGCAGTGGATAAGGACCAGAGTTGCTGGGCATGCTAAAATATGCAGGACTATGCCCCACAATGAAAAATTGTCCTGCATCCTTTGCAAAGTTTTAATATCCTTCCAGTCATTCATTCATTAGGTGAAAAAAAAAAATGTTTAAGACACACAGACCAATGGAACAGAATTGAAAACTCAGAAATAAATCCACAAATTCTAGGACAAATATTTTCGATAAAGGAGCAAAAAACATACAATGGGGAAAAGACAGCCTCTTCAGTAGATGGTCCTAGGAAAACTGGAAAAACATATGCAAAAGAATGAACCTGAGCTGTGAATTCTCACCATATACAAAAATTAACTCAAAATGGATTAAAGACCTTTATATAAGACCTGCAACAATAAACTGTATAGAAGAAGACATTGGTACTAAATTTATAGACCTAGGACTCAAGGAGGACTTCATGAACCTGACCTCAAAGGCAAGGGAAGTAAAAGCAAAAATAAACGAATGGGATTATATCAAACTAAAAAGCTTCTGATAAGGGTCTAATATCTAAAATATATATAGAATTAATATGACATAATAACAAAAAACAAACAACCCAATTGAAAAGCGGGCAGAAAAACTAAACAGACACTTTTCCCACGAAGAAATACAAATGGCCAACAGACATATGAAAAAATGCTCATCCTCATTAGCTATCAGGGAAATGCAAATCAAAACCACAATGAGATACCACCTCACACCTGTGAGAATGGCTGTTATCAACAAGACAAGGAATAACAAGTGCTGGAGAGGGTGTGGAGAAAAAGGAACTCTGGCACACTGCTGGTGGGAGTGCAAACTGGTACAACTGCTGTGGAGGTTTGTCAGAAAATTGGGAATGGAATTACCATATGAACCACCAATTCCCCTTCTGGGAATTTACCCCAAAAACTTAGTCTGCAAAGACTTATGTACCTCAATGTTCATTGCAGCACTGTTCACGGTGGCCAAGACATGGAAAAAACTGAAGTGCCCTTTGATAGATGACTTGATAAAGAAGCTGTGGTACATATACACAATAGAATATTACTCAGTCACAAGAAAAAATGAAATAGGGCCATAGGTGGACCTTGAGACCGTCACGCAAAGCGAAATAAGCCAGACAGAAAAAAACCAAGAACCATATGACTTCACGCACATGTGGAATAAAAAACTGAAAGCAACAAAGACGAAACAAACAACTCATGGACACAATCAATAATTTAATGGTTATTTAGGGGCAAGGGGGGAGGGGGGAGGAGAAGGAGGGGGTGGGAGGGAGGGGGAGCCAAATACATGGTGATGGAAAGAGAACTCACTGGGTGGTGAACACATAATGCAACACATAGGCGATGCACTGTAGAACTGTACACCTGGAACCTATGTAACTCTTGATAACCAATGTCACCCCAATATGTCTAACAATAAAAAAATATTTTTATATTAAAAAAACTTTATAATTATATGGACCTATAACTAAATTCATTTTACATATAAACAAAAGGGTTTTTTTGCATTATTTCACTATACACTGAATTGCTATGAATGAAACTACTACTTAAAGTAAATTGTACTTTGGCGTTTTATTTTTTAATTCATCAAAAATAGTTCATCATTTCAGAAAGTCTGATCACTAACAGCACCATGGCTTGTGGTATTTGAGTCATAATACAAGACCTTGCATCAGTCTGCATTTTCTCCCTAATTCATTGTGGCTTCTAATGCAACCATGACAAACATTTACATACTACAATACTTATTACTTTATTATAGGTTACTTTCCTTTTTTTCTCTAGGGCATTGTATTAACATTGATACGTTATCAAATTATATGTATAAGTCAGTTACTTTATCTACGAATTTCATGATAAAGGGCATTACAAAACTTCCTATTGTATGAAAAGCGGGTGTTGGGTCTGACAGAGTTGAGAACCACTTACTTAGACAGTATTCCTATCATTTCCACCTCCTCTCTAGTACTTTCATTCAATAGGGGCCCAGATAAAACATTAACGAATAAGAGAAAATATGGGCTGAGTGCAATTAAATGTCAAAGTCAATGGTTCAGATGGGCATCTAGGAAGAATTCGAAAAGGTTGCTTAGTGGAGGCAGGAGTGATTAGGGAGGTTTCATGGAAATAGAACTTAAGCAGGACTTCAGTGAGGAGGGAGGTAGGACTTGGAGGACAGAGGAGGGGAACGTCTCCCAAAGCTTTGCATACAGGGGGGACTCTACGCAAATTGCTGAATGCAAAGAGGAGGGCGCCTTAGCCTAGATGTCGTGCAGCACAAGCCCTGTGACCACGGGGGCTGTTGTGCATGTTCTGTTTCCTGAGAGGCTCTAAGGGATTTCATCAGTTAGTTAGGGATTTCATTGTTACAGCGCTTTGGTGGTTTATGTTTATTATCACAGCCTGTCACCGCTACTAAGGAATGAATGTTTAATTTTCTGATTAAAGACACTAAAAATAATAATATGAGAGTCATTCATTTAAATATAAAGATGGTAGATCCTGGTAATAATGGCAGGAGACACTCAATTTGTAATAAGCCACTGCTTTTTAACAATAAACATTTCCAAACACAATGCTTTGAATGTGGCTCTGGTTAGTTAGACCCCCCATATCTGGATGATTTTGACAGCAAATACTAAAAAAAGAAAAATAAAAAAGAAAAAGAAAGAAACAATTTTTTTTTTAAAATAAGGACATTTATGTCTTATAAGAGAATTCCAGAGATGGGCAGTTGCAGGGATTTGATGCAGTTCTTAGCGTCCTGAGATGGCTGCCACAGTTGCCTGCTTATGTACAGAAGTCCCAAGGTAGAAAATGCAATGTTTGCGTCTTGATTATCCTTTTAAGCTTCAAATAAATCCTCCTAGAGTACCCTGAGAAGGTTTTTCCTCAAATTTTATTGGCCAGAATTGCATTACCTGTCCATGCTTGAACCAATGGCTTGGCAAAGGGAATGACCAATGTGTTAGGTTTGGTCCAATCGATATTCATCTTGTGGAACTCAGGAGAGGTCCAGCCTGCATGGAAGGAGATGGCCACCCTGCACAGCATGAACCAGTCAGGCTCTGACAGCCAGGCGGAAGCCAGGGACTGCTGTGGAAGAGGCAGCAACAGTGCCCACACGACCAGGGACTTCCAAATTGTTTTCTACAGTTCTTCAGAAGTACAGGGAAAAGGAGTCTTTTGGTGGAATAAGCTTGGAAGGGGGGACTAGATCACCTTCCTGGAATTCACAATGTCATCAGCATATTAAAGACTATGAGAAAGCCTGTAGTTTGTGTTTAACCCAGAAATTTCCAGATGTGTTTGACCATGTAAACTTTTGTTTGTGAAAGTCTATTGGACAATCCAGTCAAAGTAGTGTTCCAGATTGGATATTGGGTATTCATTCAGCTTCCATAGCAATATTTTAAGTTGGATTTAAGTGTTATTAAGTTTTATGTGCAAATGCTTTTATAAGAAGAATTTTAGACAATTTTAGTTTTGCATGTTTTGCTATTTTTTTTTTAAAGAGCATACATAAAAATGTTGCAGAATTCATTTATTACCTTCCCTGAATTAGAAAGGGTGTGGCAGCTGTGCTAAGCTGGAGACCAACTCATTTTTTTACTAAACAAGATCTGGTGAAAAGATCTAGGTTGTGGATCCATTGTTTCCATTACCTAGGCTTGGAGCAAACAAAAGTTAATTCTGTTGCCCAGGGTGAGTTCCAGATAAGATGTCCAGCCCTTCTACTATTTTGTTTTCCCACAGAACACAGGGACCAGAAAAATCCAAAGAGACTATCCAAGTCACATGATACTTAGACCACTCCAAGGGCAACACAAGGGTGAATAGTTTCAAACAGTGATGGTATGTGGCCTCATGTAGGTCACTAACCAATTAGGAACGTTTCAGTTTAGGATGTTGTTCCATATGCACAACCCGGATCTTCTATAGCTCAGTTTGCAAATGTATTGAACGTTCGTTATATGTACAAGGCTCTGGGCATTTCAAAGGTGAACAAAATTGGAAACACAATCCTTGCTTTAACAAGTACACCATCTAGTTGGTGTCAAGATACAAGTCCAAATGTTAAAATGCTAATAGAATAGCTAAATGATACAGGGCAACTGCACAAGAAAAGTCACCAGACAGTATTGAGACACACCCTGAATTTCTGCTAAAAAAATTTATTTTTCTTCTTTTTTTGCAATAGGTTTGCCACTAAGAACTGAGGCGTTGTGAAAACTACTGCTAAATCTAAGCCAAAACAGGAAAGTAAAAGACTCATATCAACATCATTGTCATTGGACACATAGATTCAGGCAAATTTACCACTACTGGTCATTTAATCTACAAACGTGGTGGGATCGACAAAAGAACCAGTGAAAAACTTGAGATGAAGGCTGCTGAGATGAGAAAGGACTCCTTCAAGTATGCCTGGGTCTTGGATAAAATGAAAGCTGAATGTGAGCATGGTATCACCTCTGGTGTCTCCCTGTGTAAATTCAAAACCATGACCATCAGTGATGCCCCAGAACACAAAGACTTTATATCAAAAATTGATTACAGGCCCATCTCAGGCTGACTGTGCTGTCCCGATTGTTGCTGCAGGTGTTGGTGAATTTGAAGCAGGCATCTCCAAAATGGGCTGACCCATGACCATGCCCTCCAATTTCCACACTAGGTGTTAAACATCTAATTGTTGGTGTTAACAAAATGGATTCCCCTGAGCCACCCTACAGTCAGAAGAGATACAAAGAAATCGTTAAGAAAATCAGCACCTACATTAAGGAAATTAGCTATGACTCTGACACGGTAGCATTTGTGCCAGCCTCTGGTTGGAATGGTGACAACATGCTGGATCCAAGTGCTAATAACATGCTTTGGTTCAGGGATGGAAAGTAAGCCATAAAGATGGTGGTGCCAGTGGAACCACGCTGCTTGAAGCTCTGGATTGCATCCTGCCACCAGCTTGTCCAACTGAGAAGCCCCTCCAGGATGTCTACAAAATGGTTGGCATTGGTACTGTGCCCATGGGCCAAGTAGGGACTGCTGATCTCCAACCCGGCATGGTGGTCACCTTTGCTCTACAACTAAAGTAAACATTACAACTAAAGTAAAGTCTGTTGAAATGCACCATCAAGCTTTGAGTGAGGCTCTTTCTGGGGACAACGTGGGCTTCAATGTAAAGAACGTGTCTGTCAAAGATGGTTGTCATGGCAATGCGGTGGGACAGCAAAAATGACCCACCAGTGACAGCAGCTGCCTTCATGGCTTAGGTTATTACCTTGAACCATCCAGGCCAAATCAATGCAGCATACACACCTGTGCTGGGTTGTGACACAGCTCACATTGCTTGCAAATTTGCTGGGATGAAGGAGAAGATTGATTGCCATTCTGGGAAAAAGCTGGAGGAAGGCCTCAAGTTTTTGAAATCTGATGATGCTGCCATCGTTGATATGGTTCCTGGCAATCTCATGTGTGTTGACCATTTCCCTGACCAGCCTCCTTTGGGCCATTTGGCTGTTCATGGCACAAAACATACGGTTGCATGGGTGTCATCAAAGCAGGGGACAAGAAGGCAGCTGGAGCTGGCAAGGTCACCCAGTCTGCCCAGAAAGCTCGGAAGGCTAAATGGATATTAATCCCCATACTTGCCACCCCAGTCTAATCCGTGGTGGTAGAACAGTCTCAGAACTGTTTGTCTCAATTTGCCATTTAAGTTTAATAAATGAAAGACTGGTGAATGATTACAATGATTCATAAAATCTTCAGAAGGAAAGGAGAATGTTTTGTGTATCATTTGCTTTTTCTGTGTGTGGCAATTTTTAAATTATTAGTTTTTAAAATCAATACTTTCTAAAAAAATTTTTTTATTTTTATTTTTTATTTTATTTTTTTTCTTTTTGGTGTGTGGGTAGCTCCCTGACTGGGAATCGAACCCAGGCCGCAGCGCTGACAGCGCCAGCACCAAAGCCTTAAGCCACTACACCACCAGGGAAGCCCCTTTTTTAAATTCTTTTTTTTTAAATCAATACTTTTTAATAGAAACAATTTGACCAAAAATCTGTCACAGAATTTTGAGACCCATTAAAACAAACTTTAATGAGAAAAAAAAAACATACGTATTTTCTTCTGTCTGGTCCTCACTAGAAATAAAGAACACGTTACAGACAATCGTACAAGAACTTTTCACATAATTTAGTTGGCAAGAGCCTCCACTTAACCCATAGTTCCCTTTTGGATTATCTTCATATGAAAATTCCCATGAATTTCAAAGAAGAAATGACATACGAAAACTATGTACACAAATATATTACAATCAATGCTAAGCTCCCTGTTCATGCCCAGAGAGCTTTTATATACATAGTGTGGGTGGAGAAGCAAATATAAATCTATTCCTTGTTTATATGGAAAAATGCATAAAGACTTTTAAACCCTTGGAAAATTGTTTTATTTAAAAAATATTTTTTTGATACATGGGTAGAACGGAAATGCTCGTGATTTAAAAAGCTTAATAGGTTTCTACAAATACCTTAGGGGAAAATGCCTTTGGACTTTCTGGACCCACCTCTTTGGCTCTGTCCCATTTTCACTTGGACCTGCTCTTTGTTTTGGCCTTGTAGCCCATGCCTTGCTCAATTTGGATAAAGATTCCAGCAGTTTTCCCCAAGTGGAGAATTTTCTGGAAGGGAACTTTGTTTTATTGAAGTTTGGACCCAGATTGCTCCAAGTCCATCCTGCCTCCCTGCCATGACATTCCCTAGCAGCCTGAAGTCCTGAAACTGCCAGACTCACCCATGAAGGCTGCTCTGCTTAGGGGGACCCCTCCTGCTGTCCACTCACAGACAGGGCATCTCTTTCTCTTTCTCTCTTCCCTCTTCTTCCCTTCATGGGCCAGACCTCCCAAACCTAGCACATAAAGGCTAAAAGGCAAAATTCCAGAGTTATTTTTGTTCCTGGCAGTCTTTTTCATATGAGTGGTCCAAAAGTATTGGCAGTGCAGGAGTTCTGCCAGTCTCTGGACTTTGCCTTTGATGAGATCTGATCACTCAAAGTTGGAAGTACAGGCAGTAATTCATGAGAACCATCATGGGGAAATGGAGGGATTATGTTCTCTTTGGATCCAAACGAGGTGGGTGGCTTCCACTTCATGCTGCAATTGCATATCCAAAAGGGACAGTTGTCACTTTTGGTATAAATGGAATGGAAGCACAATTTAATGAACTTGTTGTTGAGGTAGAAAAAAAAAGTTGATGTCACCAAAACACAGTGAAGGAGTGCCTCTTACATAGTCCTCTGCTTATAAGAGTGTAAGAGTAGTCTCCAACATGAAGGGTGGTGTCCTTCTTGGTCTTCCTGGCCTGGTAGTTTGCACAGATGTAGCTGTCATCTTCTGTCAAAAGAGAGATCATCAAATGAAGGAGATAAAGCGTATTAACTCTTATTTACACTAGGGACACACATTCAAGCTCATCAAAATTGCAAAGGGAAGAGAAAACCAATGGAATCCACATTTATTAAGAGTCTTCTATGGGCCGGGCACTCTGCTGGGCACACCACATATTATCTCATTTAATCCTTAAATTCTATAAGGTATATGCTATTTTTGGCATTTTATAGATATTAAAACAAAATCAGAGAGGTTCAGTAATTTACCCAAGACCACACAGCTCAGAGATAGAAGGGCTGTGTTTCAAGCTTAAGTTTGTCCAAAAATTCATATTCTTTCTATCATGCCATGTCAATATAGCTGATGTGAAGTGAATATTATGACTCAGTAATTATTAGGGGCCATAAGTGGGAATTAGCCCCGTGAGATTTAACCAGTTCCATGTGGTGAAAATATAAGAGGAAACACCATGAAATAACTCTTGGGGACCCTTAGTTAATCAAGGCTTTTCTGCTCTTGGACATGAGAAAGGAATCTCCTCTCAAAAAAATGTTGAGAATGGGGATGAGGTTTCCCCAAACACTGGAGGTGACTACAAATCTCTACTCTCCTAGTCTCATCTCATCATCCTCACTGGTGTTCAGTAAACTAGTACCACGGTGCCAAGAGACACACAAAGGTCCAGGAAAAACATACAATTCAGAAAAAGATTATCATTAACAAAAGCTAAAAAAGACTTTGTATTTCATGCTTAATAAACAAAAAGAATTTTTTTATTTATATAACCTATTTGCTTCTGCCTACTCTCAAAAGAATGAGGTTAACTTAGCATTCAAGCATATGGTTGCCTGACAGAAATATTAGGATTGAGAACCCCTAAAAAATGTCGGTCAATGGAGCCAGAGGCCATGCAGAAAAGAGGAGGCTCAGGCAGCGCAGGAGAAGAGACAGAACCGGACTCTCACTGCGAGGAGAACCAAAATGCTTTTTTTAAAGAGACAAGACACTACTCTTTGTCAGACTGGGACATACATAATTTAGATTGCTCAGAGTGACTTTTCATAAGGCCAAGAAATATGGGCACTCTCATGTACTATTGGTGAAGGTAAACTAATATAGCCTTTTGGAAGGTGATTTGGGAGTATGTATGGGAAGAGTGTGGTATAAGTCAGTGGTTATCAAATTTGAGCATGCCTTAGAACCACCTGGAGGTTCATTAAAACACACATCTCTGGGCCTCACCCCCAGAGTTTCTGACTCAGTGGTATGAGGTGGAGTCTGAGAATGTGCATTTCTATCACGTTTCCAGATGCAGCTGATGCTGCTGGTCCAGGGCCCACACTGTGAGGATCACTCAAGTAAGTGCTTAGGAGCTTGGCTCTGATGCTTATCAACTGTGTGTGTGACTTACACAAATTACTCTGCTCTCAGTCTCAGGTCTGTTTTTTCATTTATTAAAAATGGGGACAATAACAGTGCCCACTTCGTGCAGTTGTGGGAATTAAATAAATTACCATAGTTTTCCATGTATAAGATGATACTTTTGTCTAAAATTGTTAGACCAAAAATGGGGGGCTCTCTTATACACAGGTGCAACTGGTTGATTTGATTTCTTAATGGTAGGTTAGAAAAGTAGGAGTCGTTTTATACAGGGGGATGTCTTATACATGGAAAAACACGGTAATATATGTAAAATGCATATAGGAAGTGTTTGGTAAATGTTATCTCAATAAATGTTATCATAATTTAAAGTGCTCGTTCCTTTTAACTTGACAATTCTATGTCTAAATATATATCTTGAGAGAAATATTTACATTGCAACTAAGATAAAATAAATTCATTGACAAATACAATTTAACCAAAGTGACTCAAGACAAAATAGAGGAGTTCCCTGGTGGTGTAGTGGCTTAAGGCTTCAGTGCTGGCGCTGTCAGCGCTACGGCCTGGGTTCGAGTCCCAGTCAGGGAGCTACCCACATACTACAAAAAAAAAAAAAAAAAAAAAAAAAAAAAAAAAAAAAAAAAAAAAAAGACAAAATAGAAAGTCTATATAGCTCTATATCCTTTAAAGTAATCAAATTTCTAATGAAAATGTTTCTCATAAAGAAAACTCCAAGTCCAGAAGGCCTCACTGGTGTCAGCTACTATGTTTTTGTTTTTTTTTTTTTTGTATGTGGGTAGTTCCCTGGCTGGGACTTGAACCCAGGCTGCAGCATTTACAGCATGAGAGCTGAAGCCTTGAGCCACTACACCACCAGGGAACTCCCAGCTACTACATATTTAAGGAAGAAATAATCCAGCACTTAACATTGTGGATAGGTTCTTAGAAACTGCAACTTTAAGTGAAAGAACGTATAGTGAAACCAATTTTACCATGGGCTAATTGATCTAAACAAAAGTTAAGTTCCTACAGCATATTTCTGGTCACAAAAACATTTCCAGACTTCTAAATAAAAACCCAGGAGTTCCATGGTGGTGTAGTGGCTTAAGGCTTCGGCGCTGGCGCTGTCGACGCTGCGGCCTGGGTTCGATTCCCAGCCAGGGAACTACCCACATACAAAAACAAAACAAAACAAAACAAAAATGATACACACAAAAAACATAGAATAAAAACAAGTAAGATCATTCTTTCCCAGCCCACTTATCCCAGTTCAGGGTCACAGGTGGCAGGAGCCTATTGCAGCACCTCCGATAGGCAGGAACCCACCACAAACAGGCTGCTTCTCCATCGCCGGGTGCACTCTCACTGGGACAATGTGTTCATAGACACACGAGTTCACCTCACGTGTACATCTTTGGGATGTGTGATGAAACCAGAGGACCTGGAGAAAACCTACACACACACGGGGAGAATATGCAAACTCCACACAGACAGTGGCCCCGGCTGGGAATAGCCCTTTTCCCCCTCATCAATGTTATAACAAAATGACATTGAATGAAACGTCATTCAAGCACCTGCTGTACAAATATCACACAAACTCTTGTTTCCCAGATCATTCTATGAGTCCTGCATAATGCTGATACCAAACCTGACAAAGAAATTACAAGAAAATTACAGACCAGTATCTTTCATGAAAATTGATACAGAAATCCTTAACATTAGCAAATCAGAAAAACAGTAATATTTCATGACCAAAATCTGTATTAGTTTCCTGTGGTTGCTATAACAAATTACCACAAACTTGGTGGCTTAAAACAACAGAAATTTATTCTCTCAGTTTATGCAGTACTTGCAGTGCATAAAATGGTACAAATATCAGAAGTCTTTGGCAATTTCTTTTAAAGATATACATCCATCCTATGACCTGACAATTCCACTACTAGGTTTGTCCTAAAAAGTGAAAACATGTCCACAACAAAATCTATACAAAAATGTTTATAGTAGCTTTATTTATAATAACTCCAAACAGAAAACCCAAATGTCCATTGACAAATGACTAAACAGTTATACTTAGACAATGGAATATTATTCAGCCATAATCAGAACAAATTACTAATATACCCTACATGGATGACTCTTAAAAACATTATGTTGTGCAAAGAATCCAGACACCAAGAATACAACGGTATGATTCCATTTATATGAAATTCCAAAAAGACAAAACTAACATATGCTGATAAAAATTAGAGGAGTGGTTGCCTCTGTGTGTTTTTTTTTTTGGGGGTGGGGTGGGGTACTGACTAGAAAGGAGAATGAGAGACCCTTCTGGAGTGATGGAAATGTTCTGTGTCTTGATTTGGATTTTATTTACATGGATTTATAGTTTTCAGAAGTCTTTGAACTGTACCCGTAAGATCTCTGCATTTTATAGCTTATGAATTATGTCAATATAGAAATTTAATCATACAACTCAAACATGGCACTTGCAACTGAGTTCAATCAAATCTTTCCAACCTTGTTTAAGATCTACAGCCTTCAATTAATTTAGGTTAATCGTGCAACCAATACAGGTAAGTTTGTTGTTACGTGACAGCATTTGCTTGGAGGATCCAAATCTTTCAAAGAGGAGTTTCTAGGACCAACCAATGCGTGTAAGAGAAATGAATGCAGAGCACAAGACCAGAGGAAGGCAAAAGCCTAAAATGTTTGTCTTCTTAATCCCAAGTCTGCCTTCTGACATGCTGTCTGTGAATTGGACCTATCTAGTTCATCTTCCCCCACAACCACAAGAGATTCTTCTAACAGCAATTTCATCACTCAGAAATTCTATCTTCCACAAAACACTTCAACTCAATTCACCCAAGTTCTTTGCTACCATCTACCAACATTCTGTTCATGATTACTTATGTATTCTCCAAGAAGCAGCAAGCTTTCTCTCCAGCTCTCTCCTTTTCCATCTGAGCCCTCATTAAAATGGCCTATTTCTTATTTCTAACATGCACATGAAAATTCTTCTAGCCTCTACCCATTACCCAGCTCCAAAGCCCGTTCTACATTTTTAGGTACTCGTTACAGCAACACCTCACTTCTTGGTACCAAATTTTATTAGTCTGCTTGAGTTGCTATAACAAAATACTATAGACCGGATGGCTTAAACAAGACATTTATTTTCTCATAGCTCTGGAGGTTCTGAAGTCCAAGGTGAAGGTCTGGCAGGGCTGTTTCACATGGTGGCTATCTTCCTGGTTTACAGGTGTCTGGCCTCCTTCTTGCTGTGTCCTCACATGGTGGGGAGTGCGGAAGGAGAGACCAGGTGGAGGGGGAGCGGGTTTGGATGGGGAGAGAAAGAAGGGAGAGGGGAGAGCTCTCTGGTCTCGTCTTACAAGGACACGAATCTTACTGGGTCAGAGCCCTACCCTTTAGACCTCATTTAACCTTAGTAATGTCCATAAAGGCCCCATCTCCAAATATAGCCAAACTGGAGATAAGGGCTTCAACATGAGAATTGGTGTGTATGTGTGTGGGGGGGAGGGGCACAAATATTTAGTCCGGCATGCTTCTTTGTGTGAAAAATTCAGCAGCAGTTTCTGAAAAAAAGGAATGTGCTAAATACATGTTAATGCTTTATTTAAGTCAACATTTTCATTTCTTTTCCCCGCATTATATTCTCATTTACATCAAATGAACAAATCTTGTTAAGTTTGTGTGTTGTCATCCAAACTGGCTTTCTACTGCCTGCTAGATAAAAGGATGCTACGCCAGCTTTCAACATGCCTACCTCTAGGCAGCTGAAAGAAAGATGGCTTCTAAAGCATGTTAAGTATGGCGAACCTGGCTTTTTTCTCAAATGCAATTTAGATTGTTCTTTTAGGGTGATATTTTATCATGACTTTTGCAGCCGAAAATATAAGAAATGAACCTATTATAAAGGAAGTGATGCCTATTTCCAAAATTACATTCATTCATCCCTGTCCATATACAAATACAACATATTAAATGACCAGGAATTCTATGCCAGTGTGCAAGTGATGCTAATGACTTGCTATATTAATTACCTGCTCTGTGTTGGGCATTATGCCAGCTGCTGGGAGTGCAGAAGCAATAAAATCCAAGCCCTGTCCACAAAGAACTTACTCAGCTAGGGAGTTAAACCCATACTTACAAGTTATTCTCCCCAGAGCATATGGGGTTTGTCAGTCATCCACTTTCTCTTACCAGGTAGCTGGTTAGAAAGGCAGCTGTGGTCAAATAAGAGTTTTCCCAGAGAAGCTCTGCCCTAGAGACAGCACAGCTGGAAAAACACCTGTGCCAAGCAATGGAGCGGTTGTATACGTGCGATACCTATTTTAAATATAAATGGAAGTTTGGTGTTCGTCACTTAAACATTCTTCAATTCATTCCATGATGCCAATGACTATTGGAATAGCCACAGAAGATTCATCAAGTAAATTATAAGGGGCAGCCAGGTACAGCAGAATGTTCTCATAAAAGGAGAAACTCCCAGGGCCACTCTACCCACAAAATGCTGCCTATTTGTTTTTCTAAAACATCACTGTAATTTTCAGTTTTTAAAAAAGGACGTTTCGCCTAGAGATGTTTAAAAAAAACTGTAATTTTGCTTCTGAGGTACTGGCGAGCCTTGCCTCTGTGGTTGTGTGACATCATAAACATCCTGAAGAAAATAACATACGGCAGCTCCCAGGGAGACTTTGCATCTCTGCAGGACAAGTGTCCTCTGCAAAGCTTCTAGGCAAACAGATCAAATTGTAACACAAAAAGTTATAGCAAGAGTTTTTTCTATACTTAAAAAACCCACACAGAAACAAAGTCAATTAAATTTTATTACAACCAAGAATATAAAATAAATGCAATGTAATTTATTTTAGTTTTAACAGTCATTTCAAGGAGGATGCCAGGACAACTCAAAAGCGGGTAACACTCAGCTCCAAGGCAGCAGCTCATCCTGCACCCCACGGGAAGGCCTAGGGGTGCAGCTGGCTCTGTGCACACACCGCGCAGCAGAGTGTGGGAAGCATACACAGTTGTCTCAGTAATTGTGTAACGAGGGAGGCGTGCAGGAAATGACTGAAAAAGGAGACAAGGGCAGGTGCACTTCACAAACAGGAATTATGGGAAATACAAACTAGGCAGTTTAGAAAGGATGTACTACATAACATATATAAAAAGTACTTTAAATTGCTGTTAAAAAGGACATCTTCAGTCCAGGTTTCGTGTAATACTTTTAGTGTCTACACAGACAAATCTTTAAAAAAATTAAATAGTATTAATTTACTAAATATTTAGGAGATAACAGTGCATTAAGGATTTTTTTCATATAATACATACATATCACTCCTTTGCAGTGATAGCATAGAAGAGTAAGTATGGCCTTAGTACAACACATTTTTTAAAAATCCTAAAACAATGAACTTTGCTTTATATTTATGACTATTGTTAAAGGTTATGGGGACCTAAACTACTATATTTTATATAAAATACTACTTATACTTGAATCCTTGAAGCCTCCTTTACTCTAACTGCCATTTCACTGCCTTGCTCCATTCCCTACAAAGATATCACCACAGATCGAGTTTAGGGTTTGCAATTTCATAGAGTTCTTCCTTCATTGTACAGTTTCCACTACATAAATGTATTCAAAGCACATTAAGTTGCAAGTCTTATTGTCCAACGATTTTTTTCTTTTCTTTTCCCGTTAGCAGAGAAAGCAGTATCATTTTAGAGGCATATTAACGAGCAGTTGCTTCACCAAGAATGAGGCAGTGAGAATGCAGGTAAATGTCATCCCTTTCCATTCTTAAATGTAAATTATGTTTACAAGAGCAAAAGAGTAGTGCAGAAGGTCAAAATTCTAAATACTAAAGTTTTAAAACCACAAAGATATAAAAATATACATGTCCTTGGTTTTTGTATCTTACTGCATGATCTACTTCATCACAAGGATTGCTTCGGCCTCACAGTATCAGCCCTGAGCCAGGCCACCTTACCCTTAGACTCAGTTGTCCTAAAACCCTACAATCCCCTTTCCCAAACACACACCTCACCAGAAAGCTAACTTGAAACTGATTTGTAATTTGGAGAGCAGAAAACCTTCACTTTGATTCCTCCCTTCCTTCCTTTCAGTAACCTCAGCTGATTTGGGGGATTTCCATATGCTGAGGAATGCCCCCCCCCGCCCCCGCCCATGTTCTCAGGGAACATGATGGTAATAAATTTTCAAAGAGAAATGTGGTCATTTGGGGACCAAAAAGGTAAATTTTAACCTCAAAAAGCCTCACAGTTCTCCTTTGAGGTCCCACAGTTTTAGGGCCCATACGTGTTAAAGGCTTTGTTCCCCTTTACAGGGAAAAGGAAATTATGAACCAAAATTATTTCAAAGAGTGATGGGTGCCAGCAGGCATCACCAGCTCTGAGGCAGCAACACAAGAGGAAAAAGCCAGTACCAAGGCAGGGACCAGAAACGCAGTCTGGTGTGTGATGGACTATCTGGCTACATCCTGGAGAACACTGCACTGAGCACAACTGATGAAGCGCCCTTACAGTCTCTCTACATATTCTGCCAGTAAAATTCACTATCTACAAGGAATGCAAGGTAGCCCTGTGATCATATAAGCACGCATCACAAGAACTGTTTATCAAAGTTGCTTACAAAGTATTAAGGGGCACGGCATTTTGGTTCATGCACATATTTGAGTATGTCTTCTACTAAATGTAAGTTCCCCTTGAGGGAAGGATAGAGCTTCTATTTTCATTCTAATTTCCTATAACCAACTTTAAATCAAGTGTGTTCAGCCTACCAAGGGCCACTCAATTGTACAAAGGCTGCTGTGAACATTCCAAATATACATTAATGTCTGTTGTGATATTTAATTGCTGGTTTTCTGGAAGGTAGACAGACACACAAACCTCTCCATAACACTGTTTCTTAAAGAGCATAATTTGGGGTAGTAACCATTTAAGTGTATTTGGAAGTAAACAAAAGAACTTTCATATCCTAAGATGGTTTCATTTTATAAGCCAACCATCCCAGGACAGCTTCCTGTCATGGAATCGACCGTGATCTCCTAAAGCAACCGGAAGTGTGCCTTGCTCTTCGGTGTCTTCCCTCCAGCATGGCACCGGGCACGTGGTGAGGGTGCGGTGAGCACCTGGTAACAGTAACTCTGAACAGTGAGGCTTCAGGGCACAGGACAGAACTTCACATACGTAGCTACATTATGCAGAAGGCTAGTAATTTTTCACTTTAAAAAAATGGAAATGACCATGGAGACAATCAGAAATTCCTTCCAATGGAGCATGTCAACTGTTTCATCTTCAATGGTGGCGAGTGTCACTATATAGCCTTTATTATTAATAAGCACTGTTATGCTGAAATCAGTAAGGTCCTTGCTGGCTACAGTATCACATCAATAGTGCAAAATGTATACTGGCTTCTGTCTGAAATCTTATTTTACTTGTGTATGGACCCAGAGTATCATAACCAGGTAGATAAGTTCATAAAGAAGAGTAAAAATAAAAATGCATATAACTTGCATATACAACAATTAGCTATTTCTTCTAGTTCAAGAAAACATTTAAAACAAGGCTGGTGCTGCTAATAGCATTCAGAAGAACACAGATTTCTTGTCCATTACATTACAATGGGAGCTAAGTCTACATTTCCTTGTGACTCTGGGGAATGAGGGGTTCCTTACACTGGCTGAGAAAGAACTCGGCCTCTAATTCATAGATCACAGAAATGCAAATATGCACTTTATCTAGTATAGTAATACACTATCTGCCCATAGTCTTTTAGGCACAATTATTAGTTTTCTCCTAGGGGCAAAAGAAAGCATTCAGTGCAATGAAAGGATTCTTGATAGAATTAAGTTTCAGTAATAACAGCAAAATTATGCATACACAGTACGTTATTTCAAAATGAATAAAACCTAAATTTCTAACATGCTTTAAAAATAGTCACTCTATATCTAATGCAAATATGAATGGAGAACACTGCTCTTTATTTTAAAAGCAGATTAATTTGCAGGCTTCTAGTTGAGTACTCCTGATTATGTAAGAAAGTTACTCAAGCTGACCCACATGTGAAGAAACCAACAGTTCTTTAGAGAAGCCAACTTTATGTACAATATACACTAAATGTTTTTCCTTCAAAGGGAAGTAACACATCCTTTGATCAACATTACTCCTTAAAGAAATCCTAGTGCAGTTAATATTCCGTTTAGCTTTCTGGTGTGGGTCACCAGAGGACTGTATTTCATCAAAGCTCCTGAACCCTTTTTAAGGTAGACTTAGCTACACGAAGGTTAAATTTATAATTCTTAGTTACTGAATACTATTCAGAATAAGATGATTCTGGGAACTAAGTTCCATATGAATGATTATATAAAAATTACCACATACTTTAGTTCTTCATAGCATAAAGCATAGTAACTGCAAAGATCTAGGCTGTTTTTGGTTGTAGGTTCCCTCTGTCCCACCACTCATCTTTTTATTAGACCTTCCCTGAAGCTAGATAAATAAAAACATAATAGTAAAGTACTTTGGGACAGTAACAGTTTCTGTTTAAGACTTCTGTTTAAGAGCAAAACAGTTATATTCTGTGAAAACAACGTAGTGCTTTAAAAGGTGCGTTTTTCCCGTTGTTAGGTAAGTTCATGAAGTATAAAACTATACACCACTGAAGTCCTGATTCCAAAACATTAAAATCCTATTAAAAGAGCTTTGAAAAGATAAATCATAGTGATTGCTACAGCATGAGAAAGGTGCACCAGGAAATCCTTCAAAAAAGGCTGAAGGTTACAGAAGTGCTAGGATTAGATCAGACGCTTTATCAGGAGTCACAATGGAATACATGCAGGGAAAGGGGGCTGGGGACACTTCACAAAAACCTTCTTTAAGTGAATAAAGAAGAGACATCAGTCAGTCCTGCAGGATACTCAGTATATAGTCTTCCTCCTAAGTGGATGAGTTTTAAACAGCATCACAGTTTGCATTTTTGGTTCTTCTCAATGCAGACATCATATTGCTGGAGCCTGTGCTCTGGGCTGCGGCTGTCAGTACCGGTGGGCCTGGTGAGATGGGTGGTACTGTGCGCTCTGCTGAGATGAGGAGGAGTAGCCTAGTGTGCTCTGGGACTGAGAGGATCCCTGAACGCTGCTTTGGTAATTCAGGCGAGAACTGGAGTGCTAGGAGAAGGAAACAGGAAAAGGGAGTTACTGGTGACAGAGAGGTGTCAATCACCATGGGATGGAGAAATGGTCCATTTTCATCAGAGGCACCTGGTTAAGGTCCATGGTAGCTGACAGATAACTTAGTCTGTTAATGCATTTTGCTCATTTGAAATCATAGCCTGCCATCACTGTAACCACAAGTTCTGGCAGATAAACAGAAATTTGGCATATTCAGTTAATGGTATTCATGTCTATTAATTTTCCATTATAAACAAAGCTGTGATTAAGAAATCATTTTTAGAGAAAAGAGCTTTCAAGAGGTAGAGGCTAGAGTGACAGTGACATCAGCAGGACAACATACATGATAAAGCAAGGCAAGGTTGGGCATGGCATGGCAGCAATAAGTGGGTTTTATAAACTTTGGGTCATATTTAGAATAAAAAAACTTTTAAACATGAAAATGTCATCAAGAGATGGCAGAGACAAATGTATTTCAATTCAGTGTGCTGTATTATTGTTAAGTGAAACATTTATCTTCATAGTACCCAGGGCAAATAACGAAAAAACATGTAAAAGGAAAATTCATCTGTAGACTACAGTGAGTACCTGGCTACGCATAAGTATAGCTGGAACCAATGTCTTTCACTTCACTTAGAAGGCTGGTTCTTCCTGTGAGCAAAGTGGGAAAGAATATCCACAATAAAGCTATTACCTGTAGCTTAAATGTAAATGAGTTTGAGGCGGCACTAGGGGTTTAAGAAAGGACACATCGACAAGGTCCCCACCTCAAGTGCAAAGGCCACCAAACTAGACTGTAACATCTGGTCCAAGACAGCAGGGTAATAAGAGAGGCTTGGTTAAAAACAACTCAGCTTTGATACTTTCTGAGTTATGTAACTCTGACTGTGTTGGTGTAAGAAGTCTTTCAAAATCCCACATTCTAACTGTTTCATTTTGAAGCTTATTGTGAAAAAATGTTCTCTCCACTCACAAGCCCTGTAATTGTTAGGCTGGCCATGACTACTTTCACTTTGGCAGATTAGACAGAGCACACTAGATTTTCCATACTAAAGAACAAACATGCTGATGACCAGAGAGCTGCAAAGGAACTCCCCTATACAGCCCACACCTCATGCTAGTCTTTCCAACTAAGTATCTGAGGCAGCTATCCAGTTCATTGGTATGCTGTTTTATTTTTAAATAAATAGCACAGGATGGACAAAGAGAAGTATTTTGAAGAACTCTTGAATTTGAAAGGGATAAACATAGTAGTTAAGTGATCTATCCACAATTGACTATAATCAGGTTACTATAATACAATCAGAGACACAAAGATGGGCCAGTATACACTAAAGGTTTATTGCTCACATAATAGGAATAAACCCATGTTAGGGGGAAAAAGTGAATTTATGATAAAATTCAAATAGGTTGCATGACCTAGTGTTTTTAGTGGGTCAAAAGGAAACCTTGATTAGTTTAACTGGAACCAACTGGCAGTGTGATGATATATATATACTCCTTGCTGGTAGGGAGCCTTCCAAGAGAAGTTTTCAGAGTAGCAGTTTTGCGAAAACAGTTAGTTTGTTGAGATATTCAAAATGCAAAGCCTGCTTAGGCAGCTATTTATTATGTCTTTCTTGTTAATGTTTCTCTTGATTCCAGTTCCTATCAGTGAGTTTATGGCTCCCTTGCCTGTGGTTTTGTTTTCTATTATCTCCTAATCGTTCCTCCTCCAGAGGGAACCACGGTTTACTGGTTTCTTTTTACCTTTAAGTTTCTCTTCCAATCTTCTCTTTTCTTAGCTTTTTGCTTCCTTGAAAATGGTTATATTCTTTTGCAACATTCCCCTAGAGTTTTCACAAGTATTTTTACCTCTCTCCCCAAATACCAATCCTTAGACATTTTTTCTTTAACTTCCCGGATCAATGCAATTGTTTTCTTTTCATCAAAATAACTTTTAACAAAAAAGTATTTTAGTCTCAAAATCACTTCTAGTGAGATTTAGTGGTAATTTCTAAGAAGTCTCAATCTCAATCCCTTTCTCTTCTATGTTTATGTGGCTACTTACTGATTATTTCCTCCCACCCACATCAAGTCTTTCTGAAGAACACAACTCATTTTGTCCAAAACAAGCTACCACTCCTCTCCCTTTTCAATTGCTTATTTAGGTATCTTTTTCTGACCCAAAGCTGATAGGCAGTCAGTCTATGGGAAAAATGAGACATTTTCTTTGAGGAGGGAAGTGCCTCCCTCACCTCTCTCTCCAGGGTGTCAGGATACACAAGTCAAGAGAGAAATATCTTCCAATTACATGAAATATGATAAAAATCTTCATTTTCATATATGCCCTAGAAACAGAATTGTACAGTTTGTACAGTCTAATTTCAGAGTTAAATACTATGTCATTCTAAAAGGATTTATTTCATAAAATGTACAAACATTAAAAAGTACGAAATTCAGGGAGTACCTGATAATCTGATGGCATGACAGGCCCGCCTGAGTTTGCGCCTGAAGGCCCTAGCCGGGGCTTCTTGTTTGGAGGCACCTGATTAAGGCCGGAGTCCTGGCTGTGCTGCAGCCCAGCTCCGGCCCCTGCGGCCCCAGCCCCGGCCCCGCCCGCAGTCCCGTTGGTCTGGGTGCTGTTCTGCTGTGGCGGGGGAGCCTGCGGAGGGGCTGCTGCCTGCTGTGGAGGGGCTGTGGGCTGCTGATGTTGGTTCTGTTGCTGCTGCTGATTCTTGTAAGGAAAAAAAAAAGCAAGCTTGGTATGGAACTACAATAACGGGAAATTTCTTTCATTACTTGATATGCACGTGTGACTGCTGACCCAACCTGCAGGGCAACCTCTGTGAGACACCAAAGCTCCTCAAATGACTGGAGAATGGAGTAGCCAGGGAATCCAGCATCCCCAGGGGTCAAAGTACTGAGCCCTGAGCAGGACTTATTTTCTAAAGTTCATTTAGATTGCACAGTGATCCTCCAAACCAGACACAGGCATCCCACTGAAGACCACAAGGCATACAAGAAATAGTTCTGCACTCATTAAAACAGCTCTAATAGTCTTTTCAATAATGATTTTGGAAAAGTAGAGGGGTGTGGGGAGGAGCTTTATATCTCCAAGTAAGATTAAGGACAGAATGATGTTTGAAAAGCAGCCTACAGAAAGTGAAGATAATGATGCTGAACAAACAAAAAGAGCAAGCATGAAGAATCAAGGAATAAAACAGGCTATAAAACAAATCAGGAAGTTTATTTATCTGTAAGCTTATTACCTTTCAAATTCCAAGTACACCTACAATGAAGTAAATACATAATTAAATAAAAGGTGGTTAAATACACAGGGATTATTAAATTAGCTTTCCTTTGTTCTCCCTTACTTTGTGCAGTTCATACCTTATCACCTTTCTCTTCCGGTTCATCTTCATTTAGGAATTCTCGTTTGGGGTATGGAATCTGGCAGCCAGCAAACACACTAAGAGTCATTAAAAAGAAGACTACATGTCAGAACCTAAAATCTACGACATCACAGGTCTTGTTAATTTAAAATTCCACTTTTTTTTCTTATTTTCCTACTCATTGTCTGTGGCTGGTGTTTGCTGGATGCCTCCCAACACAAGTTAATTTAAGCATTAAAGAAAATAACATTTCGTTGTCTGAAGTTTTATCCTAGTGGCCACGTTCAATAACAAATCTTAATGACTGTTAAGAGAGCTGACATACAAGGGCTGTCGAGAAAAACATCCAGCCATAACTGCCTCTATTTTTCATATTACATGGCTGGATACTTCCCACACAGCCCTCATATATGACATAGAAGTTTCTCCACACAAACTTCATCAGCAATAAAAATAAGTGAATTTGTATTTGTTTCAACAATGAAAATAACTTTTTCTCAAGAAAAGCTCACCTCTAATAAATCCAAGCACAATTTATATATGTGGGTATATCCAAGGATAGGGAAATAAAGGGGTTTGGTAGCATAGTGGCACACTGAATTTTAAATTCTCAAGTTTTCTACTGGTTAGTTTGGAACTGCTCTGGCTGATTGATCTATAAAGGCCTCATCTGTGCTCAGCTATGTTTTTATCTGTAAAGCTGATTAACGGTTACTTGTAAAATAGTTGCTTTCATTCACAACTCTCTACAGCTTTGCCTGTTTCAAAATACAGGACCTTTCTCTTGAGTAGTTTTTCTCAATACAAGCAGTATTAATGAAGAAAGTAAAATACTTCCAGTAATAAGTGCTCTCTTGCTTTCAGCCACCACCTGACATCCTCAACTGGGAGCAAAGGACATAGAAAAGGTAGGATACATACTCTAATGTTGGCAAGGGGTCCTCCTGAAAATAGGGATCCTGCAGAGCCTGCTCTGAGGTAATTCTCTTGGTTGGATCCATAGTAAGGAGTTTCTGAAGCTAGAGTAACACATGAGAAATTGACAGCACATGAAAAGGTTGTTTCCAAGTCAATGTTTTGACTTTTGTATTAATGTCTAACAGAATTAATATCAAATGCCATTTTGCATAACTCACAGCACAATTAGAACACTACACACATTTATGTGAAATGGGCAGGCATCATTGGTTCTAAAAGGGTTAAAGCCCTTTTAGAATTTAATTTTTGTTCTGCTGATAAATCATTGAAGAAAAATAAGGCTATAAGTCAAGGGTGACATCTTAAAAGAAAAATATTTAATTATGCTCCAACATCTACCAATTTCTTTTCTTATGAAGACAAGGAATGGCTGGGATAATTTCTGGAAAATGAAATGAGGCTTTAAGAGCTAAGCGAAGGAGCTGACTCCCCCATCTGGGAAAGATGCACGTACCAAGAGAAACACTTTGCTGTCAGGCTTGACCTTGTGTTTTTCCATGTACTTTATGAGGCTACTGTTGGCGTACCTGCAAGAACATAACAATCACACATCATTGAGAATGGTCACACCATTTATATTTTTTAATAAAGAGCTCCAAGACTGGTTTTCCTATAAGGTCAAAGTATGTTTTTACACCATCGTCTTCTGATTAAAAAGGAACACATAACCAAATACTGCTAAATGTGTGAAGTAATAGGAATTGCTATACACTGCATGCAAGAGTTTACGCTGTTACAATCACTTTGGAAAATAATTATGCATTAACCATTAAAGTTGAAAATGTGAACATCTTATGACCTGGCAATTCCTTTCCTAGGTACATACTCTAGTCTCAGAGAGATTTTTGCACATGTATATCAGGATACATGGACAAGAAATGTTCTTGGCAGCATTTTTGTAATAGAAAAAAACTGTAAACAACCCAAATGTCTATCTACTAAAGAATGGGTAATTAAATTGTTATGTATTCACAGAACGGAATGTTAACAATCATAGAAATGAATACCAAGGTTGAATGGGGAAAAAGGCAAATTGCAGAACAGTATAATGCTGTTTACATAAAAAGTTCAAAGACATACTTAACAATAGTTTATTTAGAGATACATACATATGTAGCAAAACTATAATGAAAAATGAGGAATGATAAATACAAATTCAGAATAGTGGCTACCCTTTGGGAGGGATGTGGACAGGAAGGGAGGGTACAAAGAGTATTTCAGTAATCTTAGTAATGTTCTATTTCTTCAGTTGAGAGGTGAGTAGATGGGTAATCATTGCATTATTCTAAATAGACTACATACCATATTTTCATCATACATATTCTTTCCTACATACAAAATATTTATATTTAAAAGGTAAAAAAATAGGTAATATATGTGCATGGTTGAAAATTTAGAGAATGTACAAAAGTGTGAAGAAGAAAATTAAAATCACTTGTAATCAAGCCATTCCATGATAAAGAACCATTGTCAAGATTGTGATAATTTTCCTTTGGCAACATATACACACACACAGTAGACTCTCTGTTAGCCGGAATTTAAGCAACCAGCACTCTCAAGCAACTGGCAAAAAAACTGAAGAAATACTACTACTTTTATTCAGCATAGGTGTTGGTTAACCAAGCATCTATTGACATTTATCTGGGATCTACTAATCCCCATGGGTGCCAATTAATTAAGAGTCCACTGTATATATGAATAATACAAACACTGAGGGATTTTTCTTTTGTTTTTATAAAATTGGAATCATATGGTATAAATTGTTGTCACTTTGTTACTTAACTCTTTCATAAACATTTTTTTCTTGTCAAATGCTCTTTAAACTTATTTGTAGTGGTTGTATATCTCCTACTACTACTATTATTTGACAACAGTTATGAAATGTAGGGACTTGTAGGTAAATTACACATTGTAGGTGAGAATCAAAGACCCTGACTCAGTCATTACCAGTTGTGCGATCTTGGGCAGTTAATCAACCACTACAAAAGGCTTAGATTCCTCATCTGAAAAATGAGGATTATAATTATATCTATCTTACAAAGTTGTTATGAGGATCATGTGAAGAAATGTAGAGCAAGGGCCTGGTACATACCAAGTATCAATTAGCTACATGTAGCTGCTCTGATTGTTTTCACAGAATAAATTCTTGGAATTATTACATCAAAGGGTTATGTATATATGCCTGCCAATTTCAAAGCCCTTTTTATGTGCTCTGGAACCTTGCTATATAAACCTGGCCCTCCAATTAGTAGCACAGACACCTGAGAGCCTCCATCAGAAATGCAGATTTTCAGGCCAAATCCCAGATTCTGAATCAGAATCTGCATTTTAACAAAAGCCTCAGGTGATCTGTAAGTACATTAAAGTTTGAGAAGCCTTCATTTTCACTAGCAGCATACAAGAGTACAGGTTTTATCATACCCTTGCCAACACTGGATGTTTTCTCTGGATATTAAATCTGGATATTAAATCTTTGCCAGGTGTATTAACTTAAAAAAATTTTTTTTCCCTCCAATACTAGCAACATTTTTATTGCCAAGGTAGCCACTAAGTTTAGTAATGGGTAGAAACATTAAAGTTTATGTTGAAATGGATGGAGTCTAAGTGTTTTTTGTTTCTATGGTGAATCAACTCATTTCTTGAGTTAACAACAGACTCCAGGTTATTTGTTTCTATTATAACATAAAAAGTCTTGAACCTAAGCAATCCTATTGCTCAATTCCCATTGTGGCTTCTTCTTATCTTTCCTATATTAAAATTAAGCTGAATTGTTTGTCATTTTCTGAATTATCCTCTTCCAGATTTGCTACACTTTAGGAACTGAACGGTTTTCAAAGCAATTCAAACTCTTTTTATACATTATAAAGCATTTTATCAGACCATGTTTATTTGAACACTCAATCCTTAAAGTCATCTTAATGATTTCCTTTGAATTCTATTTTGATGTTGTCTTCTAATGAGCTAGTGCTGACACGTAAGAGAGATTACAGAAATGTCTATTGTTATCCTTCCCAATTCACTTAGAGAATAAGTTTTGGGGTTCCTTTCTTTCTATCTGATATAATAAAAACTAATTACTCTTTTATGTTTTATTCCATTTAAAATATTTTATGGAATTTTTTCTTTATTACATTTAACTTCAATGACTTGTTTTATATTAGATTTAGCTAATTATTAATAAATCCCATTTTGTCTTATGTATCAGTAGTCTGCTTTTATGTGGCTAGAATAGTTTGCTTAGGAAGTATGGGCTCTTATCTCTAAACTCTTTCTACTCCTTTTCTAACTGAATTTCACTTATCTTTTAAAAGTTCTCTCCTTTTATTTCTGGTTGTTTTAAACACTATCACTTTTTGTAAAAAATTTCCTTTGATCTTTAAATACTAAGTTAAATATTAAGTAGTTTTATTAATTTCTTCCATCTTTTATATTATTAGAGTATCTTTAATTACTTGAACCACTTTCATTGAATACCCACTTGACAAGTAACTAATGAGCACGTATTATGTACCAGGCCCCGGGGAGGCATACAATGGTGTGTTAGAGAGACATGATCCATATTACCAGAGGGAAAGGCAGATAAGAATTAAAAGCTAACTGCAGTGCTTAGTAATCAGCGTGGAGAGAAGCAGCACAGAATGCTAGAGGAGTGCCACGAGGGAGCATCTCACTCAGACCTGGAAGGCCAGGGGAGGACTCATCAGGCAAGTGATGCCTAAGCCAAGACCTAAAGAATAAGTAGAAAAGATACAGAGGAGTTAGTCTGATGAAATGGGTGGGAGGAAAGTACATCGTAGACTGAGGGAAAGGCATGTGTAAAACTCCAGGGGACTAAGGAAGTTCAGGGTTTTTGAGGTCCTTAAAGAAATTCATGATGTCTAGGCTACAGAATACAAAGTGGAGAGTGGTTTAGAGATGAATTTGATGATGCAGAAGCCAAGGCTTTGTTAGCTGTATTAAAGAACTGAGAGCAGTGGTGACTTACCATAATCGAATTCACTTTTAGCAATGATTGCAGTATAGACAATAAGCTGGAATGAAGACTGGAGGTAGGAATACTACTTAGGAGGCCACTGAAGGATTCTAGGTGAGAGTGGTGGTCTGCACTTTAATAATGGCAGGGTAAATGGAGAGAAATACAAAGATTCAAAGGATATTTACAACAAAGAAGTGACTGGATTTACTAACTGTTTGGACCCCGGGGATGGGGGCAGGGGTTACAGAGAAGAGAATAAGATAGAAGGATCAGGGGTATCTCTCATGTGCAGCTTCAACAATCAGGTGAAGCATGTGCATTGAGTAGTATCATAACATACCATAAGCATAAGACAGGAAATACAAGAGGAGGAGAGGTTTAGGAGGATAAATGATGAGCTCAGTTTTACACATTTATTTTTAAGTATTTAGGCAACATTCAAGTTGGGATTCCTTAAGGTAGTTAGATAAATGGGTCTGAAATTTGGAAAAGAGATCTGAGTAGGATATATAAATTGGGAGTTATGAGTATAACTGGTGGTAAATTGTGGCCATCAGAATTATGGAGACTGTCCAGGAAAAAGTCTAGAGTGAGAAGAGAAAAAATTGAGCAATATCATTGCTTCTTTTAAGAAATGGATCGGTACAGTATATAAAAAAGAGAAGATTAACACTCTCTTTGACAAAGATGAAAGAGGCCCCTTGAGTTTGAAAACAGGCATCTAACCATACTCTTTTCTTTCTTTAAAGAGATGGGTGGAGGACCCTACCAAGGACTGTGAAACAGAGGGGCCAAAAATGACAAAGTGCATTCTCGCCTTTTCTTTACGATGTCTGCTTTTGTTCCCACGAGCCATCCTGTCCTGGAATTTTTCCATTAAGCTATCCAAAAGAGAACCTCTTCCAGTTTTTCCTCTAAGCATGCATATTTGTAACAAACTCTTTGCATGCCATCACCTTTCCTCTCCTCTTGTTTCTACTCAGTGGACATGTCCCCACCAGTTACTCAGATCCCAGGCCATGTGTTCTTCCTTTCTGCTCTCCTTCCTGGTTACTAGCCCAGCATTTCAGTCATCAGTCAATACTCAGATAAATCACAGTTGTGGCCTGGAACTGAACCCTTTATCATGCTAAAACAGAAGAGACATTTAAACTATTGACCCTTAAATTCTTAGAAGTTTTTAAATACTACTATGGGACTAGTCCTGGCATATATGTGAACAACTTCTGGAATATGTTCTTTAAATCATAGGCATAGTTAATATACTAAAATCTATGTTTGCAGTTTAAATAACAATCTACATATGGTTTCTTAAAGGATGAATTTAAATATTCGCCATTGAAGTTACTACATATATTGAATATGGAATTACTTACGTTGTTCTTCTAAAGTCTTTTTGAAGTGTGGGGTATTCTGGCATCTTTCTAATATCTTCCCAGTCTTTATCTTACAAAAAAATATTGAATATTGTTATAGAAAATAATATACTAGTTACTTTAAAGTACATAATATACTAGTTACTTTAAAGTACATATTAAAAAATACTTAAAATATGTTTTTAAAAAAGTGATTTCAAAATATGACTCAAATATTTTGAAAAGGAAAATAAATTACCTGCAGGAAATCCCATGACACTAAATATCCGATCTAGTTGATCATGATGAAAGGGATTGCTTGTTTTTATATCTTCCTGACGACAGTGAAAAATAGGTTCTGAAGTCAACAATTCAGCAAATATGCAACCTATTGCCCATATATCTATGAAAAAACAAGTTTTTGTACACATTTATTGTATTTCTTTGGCTATAATTCCTGGGTATAATCACTACCTACATATAAAAATACTCTTCAGTGAAGCAATATGCAAAGTACAAATGTATTAAGAAAACCTATACATGAGACATGAAGAGCTAATCATCACACAACACACTAAAAGTCAAAGAAAAAACATTTACTTGTATATTTCCTGATGAAGATAAGCTTGGGAAACTCAACTCAGCAAGCAATTAATTTACTTTATATTTAGGCAAAAACCTGTCTAACCACTATTAATAATTCAATTACGAAAGCATTCCATTAATAAATATAGGACATAATACTCAAGATCGCTAAAACAGTATCCTCATCACATATGGCAATATATTCTTTTAAATCAATCAAATGCATAATGATAGAGCACAATTTCTGAGTTGTGAGTCTAGACCAAGAGTACAGACCACATAAGATGATCTGTAAAAATTCAACTTTTTCCCAGAAGACCACCAACTTCAGCTTTTCAACAAATTGTAGGTCTAGTAGCTGATGAGTAACCAGCAGACATCAGTAGATATAAGTGTTATCTAAACATAATCACTGAGATGTTTCCCCAACCCTCTAACAACTCAGGATAAAGTTAGACATCTTTAAAAGTTTTATTATGGGAGTTCCCTGGTGGTGTAGTGGCTTAAGGCCTTAGTGCTGTCAGTGCTGCGGCCTGGGTTCGATTCCCAGCCAGGGAGCTACCCACATTAAAAAAAAAAAGGTAAAATAGTTTTATTAAGTATTTCAAATCACAGTTATAGATTATTCTATTTGGATTTTATA
Source organism: Lyroderma lyra (assembly GCA_004026885.1). Classification (NCBI taxonomy): domain Eukaryota; kingdom Metazoa; phylum Chordata; class Mammalia; order Chiroptera; family Megadermatidae; genus Lyroderma; species Lyroderma lyra. The sequence goes on from PVJL010000827.1 coordinate 152,300, forward strand.
CTTTGAAAAACTAATTTAGATTCTGAGATGATATTATATTCACAGTGCTGTGCCAAATATCAAGTGAACTAATTTTTTGTGAGATGTATATTCACACTTACCCACTTAAATTCTGTTTAATAAATGTTTTTAAAAAGCTAATAATGCACAGACTGTGGTAGAGTATAGAAAAGGGTAGAGTTTACTAGTCTACTAAATGTGGAAACCACATTCTGTAGACAAGCTAAATAAGGAAAAAATCTACTTATATCCATTAGCTAGAATTAGTGTTTGAACACCAGTTTATAAAAAAAGCATGTAGTATCATGTCATCTATCTGACTCCATTCAGGAATGTTTCCCTCCACATAAGTTAGCCTTTTGGATAATGGGAACATATCTCTTCAATAACTATTTTTTATTATACCACTACCTGCCATCTTAAGAGGCTATAAAATATTAATATAATTCAATCCTTTTTAATAACATAGGAGTGTCATCTTCATCACCAACATTCATCACTAAAGAGGAAAGCAGCAACACTGCTCAGTGTCTACTTTTCAATTCTTTTCTCTCTCCCACATCATGTGGGTTGTCACTCTTGCCCCTGATACAGCTGCCTCTGATGATTTCATCTCTCTTCCTGGATCCTCCTCAGTTCCATGCACAGGAGCCAGGATCTAGGTCTTCCTGAAAACTGCTAAGAGGAGGAATCTCAGTGTAGTGGCAGTGTTAAATTCTACGGCTTCCTGCTGCACGTTAGCCTGTAATTTTGTGGTCATCTGGCTCCTGTACCATAGATACCCACTTCTCAGCTCTCTTTCCTCTATTAATGACTTGTTCTCCTCTCTCTCTCTCTCTCTCACACACACACACACACACACACACACAGGGCCACTCCTCTCCCCCACTGTCATTCCACAAACCTCCACTGATATCGATCATCAAACCCTCTTATTTCTACGCTTTGCCTTTTTTTTTTTAATTTTTTTTTTGCTTTTTGGTATGTGGGTAGCTCCCTGGCCGGAAATCGAACCCAGGCCGCAGCGTTGACAGCACCAGCACCAAAGCCTTAAGCCACTACACCATCAGGGAACTCCATATTTCTATGCTTTGAATAGAAATGCTGTTCATTTCTGACATAAATCAGACATGGAGAAGAGTAAGAATGAATGAATGTATACATTCATGTGTCTGCTATGAATGTATTTTAAACTTAAAGATAACTGATTTGGGGATTATTTTTCTGTGTCTTAACGTTTTTCCCAACTTCTATCGAAAATGGATAATTGGGACTTGACTAGAATTAGAAGTTAGTGATTATGCTTTTATCGTTGGATAAGTAGTAAATCTCATTTACTGAGCAAGTAAATTACAAGCTGGTTAAAATTCAATTTCAGTTCTCCTTACCCTGAGAAAACAAGTAATATAGTTGGTTTCCAATTCATACCCAATTATCTTTACTTCCCAAAAAACACATCTATTTTTATTTCAAGAAGAGGGCAATTAATCATAAAATATTCATGAAACTGTGCTCCTCCAAGTGTGGGCTGTCAAAGTGTGTGGAGCTCAATCACCCTAACAGTACAGGCATGTTAAAATGGGCCTTACCATTAATTTTGTGTAAGAGTCTCCAAGAGTAGGAATGACTTTGGTGGGGAGTCATTTGGTTTAACAGAAGGTTTTGGCTGAATATACCTTTTCTTATTGGAAATCTCCCTTCTAAATACAGACCATATCAGTGCTTGGTAAGAGTTGCACACACACGGATTTCTGCTGTTATTCACACCCCCTACCCGTGCCCTGGGTTATCTCATCAATCCTGTTTCTAGGGCACCACCTGTTGCTTCCAACTAACACTCCCCCTGCTCTGGCTCACTTCCAGTCTCTTCCTATCCTCTATCTTCTGAGATTGTCTCAAATATTTTACTGTTCTCAATAGAAAGACCTAATAACAGAAAAAACAAACACTATCTAAAAGTCTCAAAAATATAGCCCCTTCAGTAAAAGTCACTCATTGAAATTTAAGTAGTCAGGCTCTGACTTTAACTCCTCATTCTTAGGACCCCTCCATTCCTTCCATTTGCTTTTTGTAGTTCTCCTTTCTTCTTCACCCTTCACAGACAGCTACCACTGCATGTTGCTGACAGTATGGCCCTGGCTGCCTCTGACAAGGAGCCTTACTATGGGCTCCCCTGGCCGAGGGAAGGGTCTAAGGTAGGTCTCACATTCCTCTACTGTCAGACACGTACAGCTTTTCCTCACAGTACTGAGACTACTAACAGGCTTTTTCACTAATTTAACAAAATTCTTCAGTAATATTTATGATTACAACATTCAAGTACTGTGCTAGCGTCTCAATCCCTGGAGAAAGTATAATGTGTTCTGGTTGTCAGAGTTTTACAGAAATCAAATCCTCTAATGAATGAGGATGTTACTATGTCAATTTTGTTTCCCTTTTTCCTGAGGAATAGATTAATTATTAGTATAATCTTTCCAATATAAGAATTTACTTCGTAGTTCTTTGGGTGTTACCAGGTTTTTCATAAGCTCAACAAAGAAAGGGTCGTGCTTACCTGTCTGTAAAGGGAAACTAAAGAAACTTAGCAAATTAAGTTATCTTACAGAACTAGCCCTTCAGGCTAACAGTACTATTTACTCCCTCCCTATCCTCTCTTTTTACCTCTTTTAAAACACCTATGTTTGAGGAGGGCTCTCTCTTCCTGACACCCTCAGTCTGCAGCCAGATCCTCTGAGGATAACAGAGTGACCAGGTAGCAAAATTGCTAATGCTTTGGTTTTGGAGCAGACGTTAAATCTACAAAGAATGTGTTTCTAACAGGTTTTCTTACTCAGTGTTTTTTACTTGGAGAGATGGTAAGATGGGGAGAATAGCTAATCTACTTAGACTGTCTATTTTCTACCTTAATGAAGAAACTGCCATTCTGATCACTGTGATGACAAGGAAGAAAGATGAGTCACAATGCTTCTTGCTCAGGAAAGGCTGACTGACTAACTTCTCTCCAGACAGAGGGGGCTCCTCTAACACCACACTACTCTCAGTTGTCTTTCTTTCTTTTTTTTTTTTTGGTGGTTCTTTGGCTGGGACTCGAACCCAGGCCGCGGCGTTGACAGCGCTGAAGCCTAGCCACTGCACCTCCAGGGAGCCCCTCAGTTTTCTTTTTGTGAAGAGAACAATTCTAAACCTTTCTCTGGTTCTTTGGATCAATAGTGGGTAAGAGCAAGGTAAAATTTGCATGTTATTATTCCCATAGCAACTCAACAGGATCAGATAACTTATTCTCCGCAAGAAAATGTTTTCTTTCTTCCCTTAAAGGAATCATTTTCTCCTATACAGTTAAAAATACAAATCTATCAGACTACAAAATTTAGGAATATAGAAGACAACCGTACTTTCACAAAGAGATATAGAACGGTTTTTATAAAGCAGCTTTATTATTATACCATTTGGTACTGATGATAATTCGATGCCAAGACTGTGAATCATTTTAGACTAACTTACCAATGGCCTTTGTATAATGCCTTGCACCAAGCAAAAGTTCTGGAGCCCGATACCAAAAAGTCACAACTACTGGATCCAAATCTGCTAGTGGCTTTAGAGGAGAATTGAATAATCTGGCAAAACCCATGTCAGCTAGAAAATAAAATAAATTAATATAAAATTCAGTTTGGCATGCAATTGGAACCATGATGACAATAGTTATTAACCTTATATAATCCTTTCCCTCCCTTTTCAACCAGTGGTCTCTACCAGGTACCAGATTTCTCCTTCTGAGGTAGTTACTATTACTGTGTCTGTTTTACTGATGAGGCTTGAAGATATTCTCACCAACATGGTTCTTACAGCGACTAAGTATAGAGTAAGAATTAGAATACAGGTCTGACTTCAGATTCTTGTCTTTCAGAGACAGTTACAATAATATCCTCATATTTTTAAAAAATCAAAGACAGTCTAAAAGTTTCCGTGATTAATTATGACTTCTGTATAATTATACATCTAAAAACGAACTGTATCTATGTAGTTCAGTGTGTGCTGGAGGTGGTTCTTACGGACTCGTGAGCCGATTTCATACGTATCTCTTCTCAATTCCGAGTTCCAGTGGCATCATGTTGGTGGCTTCAAACTGGCTATGTATGGTTGGAGTATTTATATCACGGAAAATAGCAAATACTATAAATTGGACTCCCCACCCCCCTAGAGAGTCAGTTACCAACACACTACATACACATGTCCAAGGACATGTAGAGAATGTATGAGATAATTTGTTGTAATCCAAAAGTCTATACAAAAGCTAACTGATTTAAATATTAAAGGAGGACAAAAATAGTAAAAATAATATTTATTACTAAATAAGTCCCAGAACTACTGTATTTTCTTAAGGTTTCATAAACAAGAAATATATTGTTATCTACAAAGCACTTTAGAGCTTACAAACAGTTTTCACATACATCATATATTACTTCATATAATCTCCATAAGAATGGTGGTTTAATCATTATTTTTGGTTCCCACTTCCGAGGTAAAGAATCTAAGGCCCAAAGCAGTTAAATGACTTGCCCATGGTCACAGGGATAGTAAGTAAAGATACTAATACTCAAACAAAAACCATGTTATAATCTAGCAGCTACATTCTTAACCACTGACCTGACACCCAGTAAATTACACATATCATAACTGCAAATTATAAGAATTATAAACCTCTTGTAATTTGAAATATATAATATATACAGTATATTTTTATTATAATGGGTCCCAATGTACTATAAAAGCACAAATAGTACATAAAATTTCAACGACAGAGCATCATTTAATCTAAAACTAATATGCTATAACATATATTAAAATTTTAATTTACAGTGATATTATTTCTTTAGAGTTTGAATAATTTATAAGACTTTCTAAAAATGCTTTGGAGAAGCCAGGTCTTAAAAAATAAACCTATCCAAGGAAGCCTGTGCTAATGCCTCCTCTTTCTGAACTAAATTTCCCCATAGCAAACGAAAAATATTCCAAGTCATTCCACCAATATTACACCCATTTCAAAGCACTGCTTTATATGTTTAACAGATACTGATTATTGTTGATGACAAAGTAATATGATGGAATGCTGTTCCACCCATTGAAAAGCACTTTGTTCTGAAAAAGGCCAAAGCCAGTATTTCTCCTTTTATTCACTACCTCCTTAGTTTATCTAAGACACATCTATTCACTGTCAAATGAAATCAATGCCACAGGACAAAATAAACATTCTTAAAAACAATTCCTGTCTATTGTATAAACTTCACAGGAGTTTCAAACCATTTTTCAAATAATTACTAATTTAGACAAAAGGTAACTAGCTTAATCATTACTAACAACTGTTTTCTTAAATTTAGATATGAATGAAATTTTCAACTCAATTGGCAGCAGCAGTGAAATTCTGGTATAGGTGTTAATTAGGCAGTTATCAAATGATAGAAAAACAGCAAAAGACATTGTTTACCACCAAGGAGCTTACATGAAAGTGAGATGACAAAATATACAGAGTAGACAAAAATTAAAAAGGATAAGTACTTTAAGAATAAAGGAAAGGTGCTGCTGGTTTCTACCTGACTCTAAGTCCCTTGAGGGAAGAAGTCTATGACTCTCGCACGGTTTTATCTGGAACATGTTTGATAAACCTTTAAAGAAGTGGACTAAATTGAAAGAGAGCTTGAGCTGGAATCTGAAGGATAAGTTGTTATGAATAGTAAGGAAGGCAATAAGCATTTTAGGTAAGGCCTGGAAAGGCTTTAGTTTGCTGAGGAGGGGAAGGCTAAGACACAGGGAAGGGCATAATGTGTTTTCCATTAGGCTATTCTTTTCAGCCAAAAAAGAACTATTAAAGTGTTAAGCATAGGCACTAGAGGATTACTCATTTTTAAAAATAATGTGCTATTAAAATGAATTTTAAAGCAATTTAACAACTAGAATTATTTGTTTACCTGACCCTGATTATTAATATTGCTTATATTTAACCCTGGTGTTGTCCCAAATCTTGGGTAGAATTATAATCCTAAAGCTCTTGACAGCAAGGCAATTAACTAGCCTGGCTAGAATACAGGATTTATGTTGAGAAATAGTAGAGATATTTGGGAGCAGTAAGGAGAAGACATTAAGTTTGGGTGATTGGGTTAAATGTGATGATGGGTACATACAAGGGGAAGTGTAAGAAGATAAAGATAAATTTAGTGTCGAATAAGGGAGTATAGGTTGCCAATATGGCAACTAAATAGAGATAAAGATTTTACCTAAGGTGAGAGAATAAAATCTGAGATCCAGTTCTTATTATAGAATAATTTTCATAGAATCCAAGATTTTGAGGCCACACCTTATCGATTCCCTAAAGAAAGCAATTACACCGGTAGGCCATGTCCCAAGTCACTACCTAGGGTGTCTTGAAACAAAAGGCTAACATGAGTTAAGAAGCTATAAGGAATAAAATATGGAAATAACAAAAGTAATATGTAGAAAAACAGAATGATGTCATGTCATGCAGACCAAGAAAAAAAGAGAGTCTCAAGGCCAGACTGGTCAGAAGAACAAATGGCTAAGTAAAGGAAAATGGTGATAAATATAGGACACTAGATTTGGTAAGACAGAGGTCAAAGGTGTTCTTTTAGAGAGCAGTTTCAATTGAGGGATGGCATTAGAGGCCAGATTATAACCAATTTAGGGTGAGTGGAAACAATGGGTGAATATCATGTGTTCTAGAAGTGGAGGAACAAAGGAAAAACACAGAACAAATGGTAAAGAAAACAAAATGGATATGAGAAGATTTATTTTAAAACTGGGAATCATGAATGTTCAAAGGTGAAGAAGAGAAATTTAAGAAGGGGAGAATGGAGATCCTATAACATGGGGAGCTTAAGGATAGCAGGAAGATAATGGATGCTAAGAAGGGCACCAGATGAGACTTAGGATGGAAGAGTCACTCTTTCTCTGACAGTTTCAAAGGCAGAGCCGTGCTGACAAAAAGCTGTCAGTGAGGACGCACCAGATAACCTGGACTAGATAGCAATGTTTGTAGGAAAGAGAGGCTGGGCTTGGAATTCCAGACTCTATTAAGCCACAACCTCTCTAAATCCAGCTTTCCTTATCTGTTGTATCACCCACAGAGGATAGCTGTGTGGAACAACCAGGTGACAGGTGACGTCTGAAAGTATCTATCACACTGGATAGTGAACTGTTCACTTTACTGTCTCTCAAGGGAGAGACCATCCGTTATCTCCCTTTTACTTTCACCAGTGTCTAGCAAAAATAGGGACTCAATAAAAGCCTGTTAAGAAAAAGAGGATGAGTAAAAAACAAGTGAAGACTGGATGAAAGATGGAGAGGGAAGGAAAAGTGACCTGGTTCTTAATTAACATCAACAAAACTTTCGAATGACCCTCCATCTCGTAAACTCAGAGGAGAGGTTTGAAAAAAAGGGAAGCTGGTTTCAAACAGCTTCTTCAGGAACTGGGATAGCAAATTAACTGAAGAATAGAGGACCAACCAGCAGGGCGGGCTCAGTTGAAGCAGGACAGAATGAATTGGTAATAGGTCGAGTTACTACAATTTTGCACCATCCCTAGAAATGATACAGTCTAATAGCAAAGAAAGCAAGTTGACGAAACAAAATTTATTTTAAAATCCTTCTAAAGAGCATTGAACATTCAATAAATAGAAATTAGACTATAATAACTTTGTACAGTGTCAGATGAGTAACAGACTTAATGGGGTTATCACTTTGTGAGGTATATAATGTCTAACCACAATGTTGTTTTGTACACCTGAAACTAATATAATATTGTATATCAATGGTAATTTAAAATTACATTTAAAAAGAAAAACTAAAATAACACAGAGGTATTTAAAAACTTTTAAAAAAAGAAGTTAGAATATAGCATTTCTTAGCTCATTGTCTCCCAAATAAGTCATAGGTTTAATATAAATGATGCCAATTTCTTTTAGAACCTTCAGGATTGCAAAGGAAATTTTAATATACAGATTAAGATTCCTGCCAGTGCCTTAATCTAAGCTTGACAAATAAGAGGGTCTATAAACACATATATATTCATTTGGAAAACATGTGTTAGTATTGGGCACAGGACATACATGGGGCAAGGGGGAAGGTATCTGTGAAAGTCTACATGTATTAACTAGGTCAGGGTGGGAGGGATGTATTCAGGGAAAGCATCTGATAAAGCTGAGACAAAAATAAGAATTAGAGGATTATGTTAAGGGTCATAATAATAGTGGCATGAACACATACTTGGGATTTAGTATGGGCATGGATTTTTTTGTGGGCTTGACTGCCTCAGCTTAGAATTATAAAACCTTACTTTGTGAGTAAACCTGAGGGGTTGTATAAACTATTTATCTACAATTTCCCAACATCTTTTTTATAAATATTATGAGGCAGCAATTTTGAAGTTAAAATAAGAGAATTAGAAAGGGAAAGCATCTTTCAAGTCACTTCAATTTCTTAAAAATTATTTCAGAAAAAATTACCTACCTATTTTGACTCTCCCCCTCTCAGGACCTTCTCCCATTACTAGGATATTTGCTGGTTTCTAGAAATAAAAATAGAGCATTCAAATTACTATGGTTTATTCTTTTGACATGCTCTAAAATGGAAAAAAGTTCTTATAATATGAAAATATCACTCTTGTATGTTCATCAACACTACAATCAAATATTAAGTACCCTTTATACAGTTAAAGCATTTAACATCCTTGAAGTTAGCACTAACTTATCATAAATGTTCTTGCTATGGAAATATCTTATTTTCAAAATTACATCATACAAATAATTACAAAGGAATTAAAGCTCCTGTTTCTATTTATCCCACAGAAGTACTGAGTAATAATTTCAAAACTTGTGTAACTAATAAACCGTCTGCTTGCTGTCCACAACAGTTTTTGTGGTTGAAAAATTTTATATACAATTTCAAACCACAACATAATTACCTTGATTTAAATGAATCACATGGAATATTCTTTGCTAAATAATTCTAAACTACTGTAGGAAAAAATGATCAACATTCAACACACTCCATTAAAATTCATATGTGTTTTCAGCTATTGTTCAAGCAATAGTAATTCCAAATATAATTTCAATATGTAAGGAAATAAAACCCAAGGCTACTAAAAAGCTATATAAAGAAAAGAGTAGGCTGCAAATGTATCCATCGTCTTTTAAGTCATCTTCATTTGTAGACATTTGGAAACAAAGGAACTGTAGAGATAAGTCTTTGGACAAGTAAGTCTCCTCTGTAAACTCTTTGTCAAGGTCTTCTTGGCTAAAATGGAGAAGGGGTTATGGAGCTGAATAAGTAACATAGTAAAAGAGAAATGAATAGGACTTCGTGGCTAGCTGAAGTCAGATATCACTAGAAGAATGACGGTACCTTTAGTTTGGAAAAGTTATGAAATGTACTGGTTTGGGAAGCGGATCAACAAAGAGAAGGAGAGGACATAATCAGTTTGAGGAAGGTGAGACGTGGATGAGCCAGGGGAGTGGAAATAGGAAGATTTGGATTTGAATGTTATTGTCAATGGAGTGTGGTAACTGAAAACAGAAGACAAGATTAGTTTACCATAGCAGAAAAAGAAAAACAGCATCAGACAAAAACTGAACATTCAAAATTCAAGTTTGACAACTATTTATCAAAGATCCATTATGTATAAAAACATTATACTGGAGACTTTCCGGAAACAAAGAGAAGCCCTTGACTTCAAGAAGCTTAAAATCTAGTAGAGAAAGATAGACACATCTTTTGAGAAGAGAAGGCATTATAAAAAAGTACCAAAACAGCAAAATAAAATGCTGGGAATATATGATTCTTCTCAGCGCATGTCAGTCTTTAGGAAGGAGATGACCTTGCATGAATACAAGGATGACTAAGATTTTGATAAGCATAAACAAAAGAATGACTTTTCCAACTCAAGGAACCCTCTAAGTAAGGGCAGGGTCACATAAAAACACAGACAGGGCATGATGAGGGAGCCTACAAGTGATTTCATATGACTAGCTCATAGAATGCTCGGTACAGAAATAAGACTCGACGCTATGTTGGCAATAAAATGCCAGGTTAAAGAAAATGGAGTTTTATTCTATAGGCTAAACTGAGACAGAATAGTGAGATAATCAGATCTATATTAAGGAAAAATCTCTGGTAGCAATATGAAGAGTGAATGTGAAGGGATGAATGGACCACAAAGTAGAGAGAAAGACCAGTTGGATGTGGGCTACAATTGTCTAGGGAAAAGTCAGGACACCCTAATGTGTGATGATGGTCATGGAACACATCAGAGCATTTCAAGGTAAAAGTTAAATACTCAGCATGGCTTTTACATCCCATTCCCGCCCCCCTCCTTATTCACAATATTGACTGAGCACATATTAAGTATCAGGCAGTGGGTAAGATGCTAGCAGTATAAACAAAACCAGAAAAAAATCCTTGCCCTCATAAAAGCTTACATTCTCTAGGGGGAAGAGAAAGGCAATAAGTAAACAAATATACAGTACATCAGATATCAGGAAGTACTGTGGAAAAAGTAAAACAAGGAAAATACAAGAGATTTTCACATCTGATGTTATGGCTAACTAAGCGCTCCAGGGGAACCTGTAGTTACAGACCAAACATCTGCTGCATAAGAAACACCCCTTGAAGGATCCCTGATCTCACAAGAGGTCTACAACAACCCTCAGCTTCACCCCAAATAATGTATCCTTGTGGCTGGCGAGTGACACAAAGGCAGGATGGGCCTGAGGGCAAAGGCCAATGACACACTTCAGTGGGGACACTGAACCTTGAGCCACCAACAAAGTGAGGAAGCTGAGCTTGCAACCCCACAATCAGCCAAGACTCTCAAGGGGACTAAAATAAACCTAGATGCTACCAGTGGAAGCAAGAGGAAATCCTCTCTGGAGGAAAAACTTCCTTACTTAGGCCTAAGGACTAAAGCATAGTATAGAAATGGATTTTTAAATCCAATATGGAAATTAATATGCTAAAAGTATATTGGATTAAAGAGAATCCATTCATAAACTATTTACAAGAGATTCACCCAAGTGGAAGCACCATAAAAGCTGAAAGTAAAGGGCTATTAAAAGACCTATCAGGCAAACTACTAAAAGAAAGCTGCATCAGCTAGTAACATTGGGCAAAACATCTTTTAAGACAAAAGCATTATTAGGGAGTAGAGATGGTCACTGTATAATGTTACAAGGTTCAATTCACCAGGCGGAGGCAACACTCATAAACCTGTAATGTACTTGAAATACATTTAGCAAAAAATGATATTAACTTCAGGGAGAAAAAAGACCAATGATAAAATACTTTTCTCAATGATTAATATGTCAAACAGACAAAAGATTAGTAAGATACAGACTATCTAAAAATAGCAAGGTTGATTTAGCAGTCATATGTATAACTTTTTACCTAGTGATTAGAGAATATACATTTTTCTTAAGCACACATGGAATATTTACAAATATTGATTGTGTACTAGGTCTCAAGAAATTACAAAGAACTGTTATCAAACAGGCTATGGTCTCTGACCACAATGCAACTAAGTTAAGTCAATTACAGAAGTATAAATTTAAAGCTCCATGTATTTGTAAACTTAAAAACATTTCTACTCAGAGGTAAAAGAAGAAACTACTTAGAAATTAAAAATATTCATAAATGAAATAATGAAAGTATAACCTATTAAAACCCGTGGAAAGCAGCTAATGCTATACCTACAGGGAAATTTATAGCCTTAAATATTTATGTTAAAAAGAAAGAAAGGATGAAAATAATTACATGCCCAAGTTAAAAAGAGAAATTAAACAGAATAAACCAAAAGAACATAGAAGTAAAAAGATAAAGGTCAGGGCAGAAATCTATGATCTAGAGAAGATTTATGAAGCCTCTAGGACAACTAAAACAAGAAAAAAGGTACAAATAAACAACATTATAAATTACAAAAAGGAACATTACTATAAACCCAATGGAGGTTAAAAAGATAAAAGAACCCCATGAAGAACTTTGTATGTACTAATTTTAAAACATATATAAAATAGACAAAGTCAAGAAAATGTAACCTATGAATTGACTCAAAATGAATTAGAAAACCTAAAAAAAAACAAGAAATAACAAATAAATTGGAACAGTAGTTTAAAATCTTCCAAGAAAACACTAGACCCCAGATGATCAAAGACAAGTTTTCTAAATTTTCAATGAACAGATTATTTTAATCTTATTCAAACACTTTCAAGAGAACAAAAAGAGGTAATGTTTCCAACACATTCTAGAAGACCAGTATAACCTTGCTAACAAAACCAAAGTATGAAAGGAAAATTTCAGGCCTACTTCACTCATGGGTATACATACAAAAATATGAAACAAAATATTATTAAGGCACAGAAACAGAAATGTCAGGATAGCTTGTCACATAATAAATCTATGTAAGTCCATCACTATATTAACAGATTAAAGAAAATTATCTTGATAGTGGCTGAAAAACAGGTAATTATCTTTATAGAGGCTGAAAAAGCAGTTGATAAAATTTAATACCCATTTGTGATAAAACTGTTTATCGAGTTAAACTAGAAAAAACTTCCTTAACCTGATAATGGGTATCATAAACTAAGAAGGAAACATTCAAAGCATTCCCTTTAAAATTAGGAATAATGCAAGGATACACACCAATACCATCTCTACAATCAACATTGTACTGTTGGCCCAGTGCTATAAAACAATAATTAAAGGCATAGGAATTAGAGAGGCTAAAACAAAACTATTCTCATTTGCAAATGATATAATTGTCTACATAGAAAACCCAAAGTATTTACAAACAAATTATTAGCAGTAGGAAGGGAGTTTAGTAGGATGTCTGGCTAAATGAACAATACGAAAAAGTCAAATGTCTTTCTATGTACCAGCAAAAAATACCTACAAAATACAATTTTTCAATGACAGCATTTCTATAGCAACACCCCTACCCCCAAAAAACAAAACAAAACAAAAAAAACTATAAGGTGCTTAGGAAAAAATATATCTATACTATAAGGTGCCTAGAAAAAAAAATGTACAAGATTTTTATACAGAACATCTTGAAACCTTATCTTAAAGGACATTAAGAAGTCCTAAATAAATTAAGAGCCCAAGTTTATAGACAGAAGACACAATATAGTAAAGACATCAATTTTCCCATACTTAATCTGTAAATTCAATGCAACTTCAATCGAAATCTCATTAGGGTTTTTTATTGTGGAATTTGAAAAGATGGTTGAAAAATGCACATGGAAGAGCATAAAGCTAAGAATAGCAAAGATACTGTGAAGTCTTAGGGGCATGGGATATGGAGAGAAATCTGGCTGAAAACAGCCTATCAAGAGTTATTAAAGCTATAATAATTTAAGACAGTGTGATATTAGTATAGGGATAGACAAACTGATCAAATGGATAGAACAGAGTATCTAGATGGAACCATTATAGTGAGAGAAGAGAGCTTCAAATTAGTGGAGAAAAAAGGAACTATTCAATACATGGTGCTGGCATAACAGGTTATCCAAAAGGGGAAAAAAAATAAATAAAATGAATCCTCACTTTGTACCATTCACATATCAATTTCAGGCAGATTAAAGACTTAAATGTGAAATGCAAAACTGTAAAAACTTTTGGTGGGGGGAGGGGTAGAACACAGGAGAATATCTTTCTGACCCTGAGGTAGGCAAGAATTTCTTAAAGAACATACAAGAAAAAATCTTAAAAGAAAAGACTGATAAATTTGGCTATTAAAATAATTTCCAATCATCATTGATAAAGAAAATAAAAAGACAAAGCACAAATGAGCAGAAGTATTTGCTATACACATAAGTAACGAAAATTTAGTATCTAGAATAAAGAGCTCCTACAAATCAACATGGAAAACAACCTAATAGAAAAATGGACAAAATGTCTGAACAGCTATTAACAAAAGAAGGAACATGTTTAACCATGAAGCATATGAAAAGATGCTCAACCTCATCAATAATGAGGGAAATGCAAATCAAAATCACAGGGAGATACCATTTTTCATCTAGTAGACTGGTTAAAAATGAAGAATTGTTGACTAGGAAATGGATCGGGGTCAATACATCACTGGTGGGAAAACAAACTGGTACAATTTCTTTGGAAAACAATGTGGCATCATCTTGCAACTGAAACACTGCATACTCTTAGACTCAGTAATTCCATGTTTAGATACACTAGAGAATGTTCATAGAAGCACGGTTTATAATATAAAAAATATGGACACAACCCAGATTTCTAGCTAACAGGGAAATAGGAAAATCAATTCTGGTAGAGTCACACATGAATTTTAAAACAGCAGTGAATATCTGTGAATTACAAATAAAGATAACAGAATGTTCGAATCTTGGAAGCACTATGTTGAGTGAAAAAAAGCAAGTTTTAGGAGACTACAACAAGGGTGCCATTTTCACAAAACTTAAAACCAAGCAAAGCTAAAAAACAGGCTGTTAAGGCACACTTACAAGCATGATAAGCTTATTTTTTAAAAGGCGTGAATAACAGATTCAAAATTCAGGATATCTGTTATCTCTTGGGGAAAAAGCCAGGGGATCAGAAGGTAGAAAACATAAATTTAATCACCATTAAAATCCATTTAACATTTCAAAGCATTTTCACACAAATTTCCTTTTTCTTCATGGAATTACTCAAGGACCTACAGGGCTACAGGCAAGTCTCGGAACAACTCCCATCCAATAAACTTTATTTTCAAAAGGCTAACTTTAACAGTGACTTTAGTGAAAGTATATGCATTAAAAAAATGGGAACCCACAGCTCATGCACATGCACCTACACCCACACATACAAACCTCAAAGAATGAAGAAAGAATACCAAAATTGCTCTGACCTAGTTACATCCCAATTAACATAGACTATGCCTTACTGAAACTCCTCATCTCACTGTGAACACGAAATGCCAGCTGTGAAACAAAGTGACACTGCTGGGTTTGCACACTTTAGTTACCATAGAAACAGTAGAAATGGCACAAGTTGGAGGCCTCACACTTAAGTTATCAGCGATAAAATCAGATAGACAAATCAAGGCTGCAGGGTTCCAGTTAGTTAAATTGCATTTTAACCCTTTCACTGCATTCAAGTTTTTTTTCCCCTAAAATGTGACAAAAAGCCACAAAAAATAAAAAGTTGGTATTGTGACAATTTTATACATTTAATAATAACGTTTTGAGCTGCTCTGTACATAAATGGCAGTATTTTTATTTTAAATTTTGGTTATATGGTAATAAATTTACCATTATATTGAATTTTAGCAAAAAGTACTCAAAACACACTAAGTAGCATTAGACTTAAGTATAGATAAACTAGAATCTAGTGGCATTGATGACATAAAAAATTTATTACAATATGTTACAAAATATGGCATACAAAACATCTTCAGTGTTGATAGTACAAGTCACAGGAAAACACATTTAAAATCTTATAAACGGAGAAAAGTTTTTTGAGCCAATGCCACAGTCAGCTGATGGGAATATTCATTTGGATATATTCAAATATCGCAGCAAAAGGGATAAAGGCAAAAGTCAGAGGAAATAATGTAATAATATGATTACTCAGAAATTATTCTTGAAATATCTGTATTTTAGCAAAACTCAGTTAAATCTTGAATTTACATTTACATGCACCCCAGATTTGCCTTTTCCTTCTATAGAATCAATTTTTTTCACGAGGTTAAATTTATTTCAGTTAATTGGCACATCATAAATAGAACAGCCTAAAGATACACAATTATTCATCTACATTCGTCTTGCACTCCCTACCCCAGGACACTTGGAACACAAATATGAAACCCACAAGATGATTCTTATCATCACCAATAAGAATGGAAAAGCACAAACACAATTGTCTATAACCCTGAATGATAGGAACAAAACCAGAGTATCAGCCAGACTACTTTCTGAACAACAAACAGTGCTGGCCTAATATTAATGACTACAACCATTCTTTTGTTTAAATATAGAAGTGGTGCGAATCTCACATTTGATACAGTAGTACATTCCCAGGAGAAAACCCTCAGTTTTCTCCACACTGTTATCCATTGTTCACCTTGAACAACTAAGATCCCATGTGGTAACAGATAGGGCAAAGAACCACCTAAGAGTAAGACACATGCTCTTTTTTTCCTTTGCAAACATGACATTCATTTGATAACAACACCACAACTGTTTACTCCTTAAAATAACCTCATTAGTAGTAGGGAATTTAAAAATATAGAGAATCCGATATTGTGATTGCAACCTCCTAAAGGGCAGCAAGATGTTCCTGTTACCATTTTATGAATCTGCTGAAATCCAGGCATATAGTGTTTAAAAAATATTTGTTGAATGAATGAACAAATAAATAAATGAACAAAAACTACCAATAGTTAGTACTCATGGTCCTTTGATAGGCAAGTTCTCAAAGGCAAGTTCTCAATTTTAAAAGAAGTTTTAAGAAACTAGAGTAAGCACTTACCCCAAAATACGCCAAGCTCATTTCTGAATACAAATTTTAAACATTTTTTATTCTAATTTATTCCAGGGTTTCAACCATTACCCATAAACTAATGACTCTGAAATCTGTACCTCTAGGTCTCCAAACTTACATTGATGCCTTTAGAGGTATGTATGCTGCCTATCTCCATAATCATCTCAAACTCAACTTGTTCAAACTGGATTTTTACTGCCTCTCTTACTGGCATTCCCTTCTCAGTCACTCAATCAACAAAAGCAGAAGTCAGGAACATCCTGTGTTTATCCCTCAAATCTAATCAATCCTCAGATCTGATTATCTTACTTCCTGAATATTTATCTACCATCTCACCTCACTATCTTGATTACCCCTGTTGTAATTCAGGCCTTCTTCATTTCTCAACCAGCTGATTACAACAGCCGATAAAGCTCCTATCCCTGTACCCTCAAATCAATTCTTCATCTCCCTGTCTCTGTGGTATATTTTTAAGCAAAAACCTGACCAGCTCAGCTCCTGATCAGGGAAACAATCCACACTTCTAAACATGACAATTAAGATCCACCATAATCTGATCCCTACTTCTCTCTTCTGCTTTTTCTTTCATTACTTCTTGCTTTGTACACCCAAGTACTTGTAGTTTCTTACTTCATTGCCCTCATTTACCTCTGCCTGGAATGCTCTCCCCCACTCACTTCCCCCATTCACCTTATAAACTTCTACTCATCTTTTTAGACTCAGCACAGTAGGAGTCCTCCAAGAGCACGCCCACCCCAACTGGCTAGGCATTCTCCTTCTGTGCTCTCAGCTGATACCTGAATATACCTCATCATTTCTTTTTTAAAACCTTATCATCTTATGACTATACATTTACCTGTATCTTCCCTACCATGCACTTGTTGAGGGAAGGAATTATATTTTATTTACCCCTGTATTCCCAGTATCCAGCATAGTGTCTCATATATATTAGGAGATCAAAATATGTTAAATATGTTTGTAAAGCATATATTCCAAGTCTGTAAACCAGTCCCCTTCCAGCTACAGAAATCCAGTTATAAATGAGTAATCTAATTAAAAATGAAAGGTTCCATAGCTTTAAGTGCCATACTTTAGATATACTGCCGGTTAAAAAAAAAAAGCCTTTTGTATTCAGAGAACCTAACTACTGTTTAAAGTGCTGTCTCAGGGAGTTCCCTGGTGGTGTAGTGGCTTAAGGTTTTGGCGCTGTCAACGCTGTGGCCTGGGTTCGATTCCCAGCCAGGGAACTACCCACATACCCCACCCCCCAAAAAAAAAAAAAAAAAAAAAAAAAAAAAACAAATAATAAAGTGCTGTCTCTAAGTGGAAAATGCCATCCCAGTTCGAAATTACACATCTACAAGTAGATGCAGGCTATCTGTAAACTGGGAGCAATCCATAATGTAATGTTATATGCTGTAGTTAATTTCATTTTGCCTTAAAATGGTCTAGAGGTATCTGCAATAAGCAACTATGTTAATCAAACCTTGATATTCATAGTAAACAACGCCTGCCAACCCAGCCCCGCCAACCCAGCCCCGCAGAACAGTTAACAATGTACCTCTTTGTCTTTCCCTTTTAGGAGTGGCTACAGGCCTGAACAGCAGAGATAAGGTTTTCTTTTCTCTAACAACAAAAGCAATAAAAAGCAGCCATTATAAAAAGCTTAATGCAAGACAAACACCTGTATCTAGAAGAATATTTACCCAACTAACTTCAAGGTCACTAAGAGAATATAATCAAGATATATTCCATGTTGACAGCAATGCCAGTGATAATGCTGCAAAGACATTCACATTCTATCCTGTTCATTAAAGAGTGCAATCATCTGCAGAAAAGCAATATTCATGCAGAAAGCAGTTTTCTATTTACATTTGTGATATTCACATTCAAATCAAATAACTTACTCTTATTATCATGAGAAATTAAGAATGTCAGAAGTAGAAATTATCAAAATGAACCTTCTCACTTTACTCACGAAGAAACAGAGACAGACGGAAGACCTACAAATTTAATTAAGGTCACTGTCCACAGTGGCAGACCCAGGATTAGAACCCAAGTTTCTCAGAGATATATTCCAGGCCAGGATCAAGAGAAGAAAAGCATACTTGGAAAATGCACAACACTTAATTGATTTATGATCACACAAAATAATCATGATATATAATCTACCAGTGAAATGAATCATCAGTCCCTGCAGGCTATCTGCACGCATGCAAGATCCCCCTCTTGGTGAAGACACCATCATTTCTCAAGGGATCTTCAATCATCCTATAGTGCTAGTCAAATAGAATACCTGTGGTGGGGATTACCCAGGTATATACTTGTACAGTGGTCCAAATTCATCAATTTGTAATTAAAATGGGTACATCTTATTGTATATAAATTCATTTCAATAAAATTAAATTAATAAAATAGTATGCCTGAACTGATTCTTCAGTTTTAAACACAGGCCTCAAAGTACTGGGGTTCCTTCTATAGCCCTTGGTTCCTAACTAGTTCCCGCCATTGCTGTCACTGTGGAATATATCTTAACTTATACACGATCTGTTAGAGACAAATGGTCCAAAATTGAGTCACCTGTACTAGGCCCCATGTCAGCAAACCAAGATTTAATACTTATCCTAACTGCAGTTTCAGCTTCCGAGCACTGTAACCTTTAACCTGTCAGTGTGGAATTACCTGGTCAGCACTAGTGAGGTAATCCACCCAATAGGCCCCTTCCTTTCCCCTTAGGGGGAGACCTTGACTGAAACAATGCATTCTTTGCTAGTAATTTCCTTTATTCCGCCCCTTTCCGCCTTTAAAACTCTTTCCTTTTCTACAGTTCAACTGAGCTCCTTTTTATTTGCTAGGTGGAATGCTGCTCCATTCATGAAAAAAGTATATAATGCCAGTTTAATCTTTAAGTTTACTCAGGTGAATTTTGTTTTTTAACACATTTTAGTGACTCTGAAGTTACTTTGGCAAATAGCCTTATAGATACATGTGTTTGCCAATACAGGCTATAAAAACTTAATGCTAAAATCAGGGATCATCAAAAGAACCCTGTCCCTGAGCTGAACTTTACGAGGTCTCACAGGCCACTGTAAGCCTAAACACGTTCCCTTTGAAGCTGGCCCTCTTGAAATGTGATACATACTGTGTAATACCTGCCTAAGGAACAGCTGGTAAAGCATCACATTGTAACTCAAACTGACAGATGTGCAGCACTCTGCTGAAAGCTCCAGTTACTGGACTATGGGTATGGATGATGGAAAAGCTGTCATGCCAAACATCACAGACCACAGCTAAAAAAAAAAAAAAAGCTTCAATAATACATGTGTA
The DNA here is from genome assembly GCA_004026885.1 of Lyroderma lyra. Lineage (NCBI taxonomy): Eukaryota > Metazoa > Chordata > Mammalia > Chiroptera > Megadermatidae > Lyroderma > Lyroderma lyra. The sequence continues at coordinate 172,176 of PVJL010000827.1, forward strand.
CAGTATGTATCAGTATCCAGAGCGCTGTAAGAAACATTACCTCATCTGATCTTCACAAGGCCCTGTGCAGAGGTAGCAGGACAGGAGTCACTGTGCATGGGTGATGACATCAGCACCATCAAAGGCCTTCAGACTGCAGACATGAACAGTGAAGCCACAGACTAATGAGAACCCAGCTCTAAGGAACTGGTTAAGAATCAGTCATGAGCAGGAACCCTAATATGATTCTTCATTATGACAAGATCTGTGATTGTCCAAAATCACCTAAAACTGCAGTTTTGAAGATAACCAAGCCATATCTTACTTTTTCATCATTAGCTGTACATTCTAAAAGGAAGTAGGATGATTAAGTCATATTAAAATAAATACTGTATTCTGTCATAATTATTTAAGTAGAATGTTAATAAGTCAAATGAAAAATAATAAATATTCATTTAATTAGCATGAAACTGTTAGAAAAACTAAGCTATTTGAATCACTTCCTAATTTTGATCTCATTTAAGGAAGTTTTTTGTTTTTATTTTTAACTTTCATACTTTTAAATTGAAGGGTTGGCAAAAGTTCCTTTCTCTGGCTCTCTTGTTTCTCTCCCTGTCCTTCTCTCCTCTCTGCCATGTGAGGACACAGCAAGAATCTGACCACCTTAGGGTCCTCACCAGACCCCAATCATTCTGGCACTCTGATCTCTAACTTCCCAGTCTCTAGTACTGTGAGAAATAATTTTCTGTTGTTTAAAGAGAGAGAGAGAGAGTTGGAAAAAAATACCAGCAATATTGAAATATAAACAAGATGAAATATGGCTTACTTTATTTTTAAATAGTGAGAAGCAAGTTTCACCTATTCGTATAGCAGTGTTGTACTTTGTTAAGCAGAAGGGACTAGGAAGAGTATTAGGCTAAAAGAATCCTGAAGAAGAAAGTGTTTTCTAAAAAAGGCATCTTTGGATTGCTGACGGGATTCAGAAAGAATGTACAGAAGTTTCTACAGAAGGGAAATTAGGAGGAATTCAGGAACTCTAGAGCTAAAACCAGGAAGTCAACAACCATATGAAGTACCTACCTGTCATTATCATTTTACAAATGAGTACGCAAAGTCTTGAGGATCAAAATTAGCTATCTTAGAAATACTTTTTTTTTAAGTCTAGGATCTCAAAGCTCCCTTATCTAAGAACTAAGCAAGGCTAAAACCTAAAACATCGTTAAAATGCTTGCAAAATGCTGGTATGATGTCCACAGTAAGATTCTAAGTTTCTTTAAGGCATAACACAGTCCCCTTATCAGGCCTGTTTAGCACACACAAAATTAAAAACATGATGTATCTCCTTGTCAGACAAGGTATGAAGGAAAAATGTGCTACACTGAGATTTCTAGACAATTCTCCAGCCACCAAACACTTAATTTAATCAAACTATCGTGATTAATAATAGTATATATTTTTTCCAACTGAGTAGAAACAGAGGTCGATCTCTGATTTTCATGTTTTGGACTTCCATACAGTAATGTTCCCAAAGAGTCTTCAGATGCTTTTTTCAGCTAAAGGACTATAATATCTCACACTTTCTCACGGTGTCCTTCACGGCTGTCAGCTAGCTATTAGAATTTAGCAACCATGGAAAACAGTGTTTTTGCCATTATTTAAAAATTTTTTTTGTATTTTTGCCTTTGTTTTACATAAATGAGTAAAAATAGAAATTAAAAAATTACTAATATTAGTAATAAGCATAGGTCTCAGACTGCATGACAAAGATGGACTCTCTAGGTATGTTCAAAGTGAAAAATCCTTGATTGCAATTGAATACACCCTCTACATTTAAGTAGATTAATTCTGTGGTTCAATAGCAGGGAGAGGAAGGAGAGGGGGAAAAAACAAGGAACATATACTAAATTCTGGAAATAAATCACTGAAGAGTACTTGTAAAAGGAAAGGGATAATTGGTACCCTATAACACTTTTAGCTCTCTAGAACCAGACCTACCTCCAAATTCCTACCACTCAAGCAACTTTTATTTGTGGAAAAAATTACATGAAAGGAGAGGACTTCTTGCATTTTCTTTGTATTTCTACTAGATAAAAAGGGCCATAACAGGAGCCAAATATTTAAAAGTCTCTTATACTCTATGGTAGGCAGTTTTAGAGGTAAGGTTTCCAAGCACCCCCACCCCGACATACACACTCTTGTGTAACTCTCCCTTTGAGCAGGGGCTGCATCTAGCGACTTCTAAAGAAAAGGATACAGCAAAAGTGATGGATGTCGCTTCCATGGCTGACTTGCAGAAGAAGGTGACTTCCACCTTGCTAGCACGTACTCTCTCTTGCCCTACTGTATGCTCACTCTGGTGAGGAAAACCACCATGCTATGAGGTGCTCTATGGCAAGGAACCAAGGAAGGCCTCCATATGTCGGCTCATGAGGAAACAAACCCTACCAACAACCATGTGAATGAACTAGCACCTGCACTCTTCCCAGTCGACCTCTTAAAGAGACTGAAACAGAGGACCCAGATAAACTACACCTAGATGTCTGACCCACAGAATCTAAGGGATGATAAATGTTGATTAAAGCCCCTACATTTGGGGGCAACTTGATACACAGCAATAGGTAACTAATATATAATAAAGACTTAAAATATACATCACCAACATCTCATAAACAACCTAGAATGCTGTTGAAAATCCAGTAAGAACTCTGCCTGAAAAAGTAGATGTCATAAGGAAAAAAATACATCAATAAACCAAAACTATAGTTTTCTATCAGGTATTATGACAAAATATCCAGAATCAAACATTATACATTTCTCTGTAGCCACTGTAGCCAGAATATCTATTGCATCATTTTCTTTAATCAACTGAATTATATCTAACTCTAAGTACTGGCAAGTATTATTATTCTAGTAGACCTCTAATAAAATAAATAAGAATTTAGGTTTGTGACAAAAGTGAGCTTTTGAAAAATCCAAAAATGTTTGGTAGACATCAACTAATAACAAAACCCAAAAGATTACTAATATACAAAATAATTATCTCCCTCAACTGGATCTCACAAAATTCCTATGTACCATATTTGCAGACCATACAGTTATTTGTGCCTATCTACAGACTTCAAAAGACTACAAACACACCCACTATTGTGAACAAAAATTACCACTTAAACCTCAAGTTAGAGTTTTAGAATGAGACCTGCACAAATACTTTTTTTTCTATTGAGGTGATATTGGTTAGTAAAAATTACATCGGTTCCAGGTGTACAATTCTATAGTGCATCACATATGTGTTGTGTTATATGTTCACCACCCAGTCAGTTCTCTTTCCCTCACCATACATTTGAGACCCTGTCCCTTCTCTCCCACCCGCCTCCCCCCATACCCTCAGATAGCCACTAACCACTAAACTATTGACTGTGTCCATGAGTTTTTGTTTCTTTGCTGTCAGCTTTGTGTTCCACCTATGAGTGAAATCATATGGTTCTTTGTTTTTTTTCTGTCTGGCTTATTTAGCTTTGCGTGATGGTCTCAAGGTCCATCTATTTTGTCAAATGGCAGTATTTCATCTTTTCTTGTGGTGGAGTAATATTCCATTGTGTATATGTACCACAGCTTCTCTATCCAGTCATCTAGCAAAGGGCACTTTGGCTGCTTCCGTGACTTGGCCACCATAAATACTGCTGCAATGAACATTTGGATATATACATCTTTGCGGACTAAGGTTTTCAAATTTGGGGGCTAGATACCCAGAAATGGGATTGCCGGGTCATATAGTAACTATTCTTAGTTTTCTGAGGAACCTTCATACTGTCCTCCATAGTGGTTGTACCAGTTTGCATTCCCACCAGCAGTGTGCTTGGAATATTGTTTTCCACCCTTTCATTCTGAGTTTGTCCTTGCGGCTGAGGTGTGTCTCTCAGAGACAGCATATGGATGGGTTTTGCTTTTTAATCCAGTCTGCTACTCTGTGCTTTTTTTTTTTGGCGAGTTCAGTCCATTTACATTTAGGGTGATGATTCATATATATGAGGATTTCCTATGGTCATTACTTCCTTCCTTTTTTCTTTTTTATTGTTCCAACTCTTCCCCATTTATTTTGATTTTTTGTTTCAGGTCAAACAGCCAGCCTCCTTCAGTATTTCATGAAATGCTGGCTTCGTGCTAGAGAATTCCCTCAGCTTCTGTATATCTGAAAAGGTCTTTATTCCTACTTCATATCTAAAGAATAATTTTGTTGGATAAGTTATTCTTGACTGGTAGTTAATCTGTTTTAATATTCTGAATTTTTTATTCCACTCCCCCCTGGCTTGTAGAGTTTCTGCTGAGAAGTCTGATGGCATTCCCACCAGCAGTGTATGAGGGTACCTTTTTCTCCACATCTTTTGCAACACTTACTGTTGTTCCTTGTCTTGTTGATAATAGCCATTCTAACAGGTGTGAGGTGGCATCTTGCTGTGGTTTTGATTTGCACTTCCCTAATAGTGAAGGTGAGCATTTTTTCATATGTCTGCTGGCCATTTGTATGTCTTCCTGGGAGAAGGGTCTGTTCAGGTCCTCCGCCCATTTTTTAATTGGAATGTTTGTTTTTTTGTTGTTGAGTTGTACAAGTTCTTTGTATATTTTAGATATTAGCCCCTTATCAGAGGCATTGTTTACAAATATATTCTCCCATTCAGTTGGCTGTCTCTTTGCTTTGTTGATGGTTTCTTTTGTTGTACAGAAGCTTTATAGTTTGACATAGTCCCATTCATTTATTTTTTCTTTTACTTCCTTTGCCTTTGAGGTCAGGTTCATGAAGTCCTCCCTAAATCCAAGGTCTGTTAAGTTTACTACTGATGTTTTCCTGTATGCAGTTTATTGTTTTGGGTCTTATGTGGAACTCTTCAATCCATTTTGAGTTACTTTTGGTATATGGTGACAGTTCGCAGTTCAGATTCACTCTTTTGCATGTGGTTTTCCAATTTTCCCAGCATCATTCACTGAAGAGGCTTACTTTTCCCCATTGTAGATTTTTCACTCCTTTGTCAAAAATTATCTGTCCCTATATTCCACAAGTACTTTCTAAAAGACAGAGCTAGGGTCAGGTCCCTGGATCATTCATTTGAATGCTTCATGCAATAAAGACCTAGAATTTATCATGTGCTAGGTACTGAGATATGAAAGTAAAAAAGAGATACTTAAACTTATAGTTCAGTGGCCTGGGTTCGATTTCCAGCCAGGGAACTACCCCCCACCCCCCCCAAAAAATAAAACTTATAGTTCAGTTGGTCACTGATCCAGTAGCAATATTCCATAACCAAGGAGCAATAAATCCACTTAACAATACTATCAATTAGCCAGCATTTCTCTACTTTTGCAAAAGAAAAATGAGCAGTTGCCAGATGTTTTGCTGAAAGTCATTTCAAATAACTTAAGAGCAGAAACAATATGCCAATGTTAGGAATACAAAAATTAGTGAGATATGATCCTTGCTCTCAAGAAGCCCATAATTTTGAAAAAGAAATAAACTATGTCTTGGCATTCTTCCAAACTACCAGAATAGTAGTCCCATAAAAATGAGTCATCTTATATTTCATCTTCTTACTCTTAGCTACATCCTGCTATAAAATTAAAATACAACTTTTCCCCCTTGGTGTTTACAAGTTCCAAATATTTATAGACTTATGTCTCTACTTCATTGTCTCTCAGCCAAGATGAATATACTTAGCTCCTTTTCTCCTTTCCTTTTAAAGCAATTCTTCAATATAAGTAATTTTTTTGGTGACTTTAAATTCTGGGATCCAAATGACATAATTAAAATACTATTCCAGATATGAAATCAATCACAATGAAAAACACCAACCTCTTTGATGATGTAATGGTTTAATTCTGTAATGTGTGTGAAGTCCAAAACACTCATTTCTATTTACTTTTAAAATTTGGGGGGTTAAACTGCTACACGGAAAATTTATATTTACTCTAACACCTTAAATTATATGGATTTTCCAGGTTTCTCACATCAAATGAAAATTTAGAGATGGTACATTCTCTGAAACAGTTGTGATTAACAGAATAAAGACAAATTGTTTTTATAGTAATACAAAATGAAGCATTTAAAAAATTACTCATTGACTAAAATTGCAACTCTACTCTTAAACTCACATACAAAAAATAATTTTTCAAATGTCCCCATCATGCTCCTTTTAACACCATATTCGTATTTGATATATTTATATTTCTATATCTACTACAGAATATATCTACAAAGTTTGTATCTTCTACTTCTGAAAATACTTTGGCAAAACTACGACCATATGGTCCATATTATCAGGACTCACATTCAATGAAAAAAATTGAATAGTCTGTCACAGGCTAGATTCTTACTGGTTTAAAGTTTCCAATCTTATTAGAGTTACTTAAGGGGTAGCAGCATTTGATGAATGTGTGAGTAAATTGTAAACAAATGCTATACAGGTCAGAACCACATACAGAATGTACTTTCAACATTGTGTGCTATGGATGAGGTAATAATAATCAGCGGTTGCTTCTTTGGTGGGGAAAAAAATTTCATCCAGGAGAAAAAACTCCATTCTGTTGCTCACAAACATTTAGTACTTAAAGACAAACTCCCTAGTCTTATATTTAGGGCCTTCCTCAATCAGCCTCCAACTTCTATCTTTCCAGTCTTACTTCATACTACTCTAAATCAGCTTATCCATTTTTGAGCAAGACAGAACTACACAACCTTTTGGGGATAATTCAACTGCTTTCTCACCTCAGGAATTTCACACCCAATACTCCCTTACGTTAACTTCAACTCTCAAATCTCTATTAAAATTCTACTCTTCCTTCAAAGTCTAGTTCAAATGGCACCTCTCTGAAGCTTCACTGTATCCCTCCACTCAGAACCTCTTCTAACTTTGAATAACATTCAGTCTGTACTTCTCACATAGTTATGATCACATTCTCTCTCCTCTATCTTACAGTATAAATAAATGTTTGCGTACATGTCAAATTTTTTTACAGACTAAACTCCTGAGATGGTCTTTGATGCAGTCATTATTTGTGCTATTCCCATCCCTCCATGCTTTGCACATACAAGGAAAAGATAAATGTTTATTGGGGACAGTTTGTTGAAATGCATGATATATGTTACCTGATCCAAAACCATGCCATAATAATAAATATTCTTCCTGATATTCATTCACTAAGGAAGTATTTACTTAGTACCTACTGTTTACTAGAGTAGCAGTGTACCAGAATGAATCACAGACCCTGCTCTCTCAGTAAGTTTGTGGTCAAGAACATCTTCTGGACATCTATATAAAATACTAAATACTAATAGATTAAGTGCTATAAGTAAAGGTGAAGTTCAACAATTAATGAGGAAAGATTATTTCAAAGTAGGGATGGATATGAGGATAAGTTTTAATGTTTGTGTGAGTCATGAAAGACAGGTAGTATTTGAATATGCAGACATGAGGTAAGGAATAAAAGTCATTGAGGTAGGAAATTTCAAGAGGATACAGGGAACAATCAATCATTCAATGGAACAGTGCTAAGGAAAAGATTATATGGATAAAAAAAAAACTATTCAAAGGCAGTTGGAGCTATATCATCTAATAAGATGCTGAAAGCCAAACAAGGAGCTAGAGATTTTAGTCTATAAGCAATGAGGAATTACTTCAAAGTTCTTGATTAGGAGCTTAGATCAGAAGGTGTAAAGTGGACTGGAAGGGCAAGAAATTGCTGACAAGGAGACAAGAAGCTAGCTAGTACCATACTACAAGAAAGAGATAATAAAGACCCGGAATGAGGAATGAGGCATTAGGGATGGAATTAGATGAATGGAAGAGATTATTTTAGAGGTGAAACTGACAGGATTATGCAAGGTCTGGATACGGAGTGCAAGAGACTGCAAGAGGTAAACGAAGTTTCTAGGCTAAGGAGAGGGTGGTCCATAACCAACACAGAGGACATTAAAGCAGCAGCAGGTTTGGCTGAGTCCTGGTCGTAATGAGTTTTAATACAAGTGAACATTCAGGTCATAACATCACAAGTAAAATCTGTTAATCTATGCTATTTAGAACAAAATATAGGCAAATCTCATTTTATTGCACTTTGTAGATAATTGCATTATTTATACACTGAAGGTTTGTGGCAACCCTGTATCAAGCAAGTCTATTGATGTCATTTTTCCAACAGCATTTGCTCCCTCAGTGTCTCTGGGTCACATTTTGGTAATTCTTGCATTATTTCAAAATTTTTCATTATTATTATTTGTTATAGTGATTTCTGATCAGTGATCTTTGATTTTACTATTTTAATTGTTTGAGGGCGCCACAAACCATGTCCATCTAAGATAGTGAACTTAATCAATAAACATTGTGTGTGTTCTGACTGCTCCACTGATGGGCCATTCCCCATCCTGCCCCCATCTCGTTGAGTCTCACAATTCCAAGACACAACAATATTGAAATCAGGCCAATTAATAAACCATACAATGGCTTCTAAGTATTCAAGTGAAAGAAAGATTTGCAAACCTCTCACTTTAAATCAAAAGCTAAGAATGATTAAGCTTAGTAAGGCATGTCCAAAGCAAAGACAGGTCAAGAGCTAGGCCTCTTGTGCCAAACAGCCAAGCTGTGGTTGAGGTAACTGCAGATGTGGTGGAAACAGCAAGAGAACTAGAATTAGAAATGGAACCTGAAGATATGACCAAATTGCTATAATCTCATGATAAAGTTTTAATGGATGAAGAGTTGCTTCTTATGGATGATCAAAGAAAGTGGTTTCTTGAGATGGATTCTACTCCTGGTGAAGATGCTGTGAAGATTGTTGAAAGGACAACACAGGATTTAGAATATTACATTACATTGCAGCAGGGTTTGAGGACTGACTCCAGTTTTGAAAGAGGTTCTACTGTGGATAAAATGCTATCAAACAGCATTACGCATTTCAGAGAAATCATTATGAAAGAACAAATCAGTCAACATGGCAAACTTGTCTTATTTTAAGAAATTCTCACAGCTACCCTAACCCTCAGCAACTACCACCCTGATCAGTCAGCAGCCTCAACACTGAGGCAAGACCCTCCACCAGCGAAAAGATTAGGACTCACTGAAGGCTCAAATGATGGGTAGCACTTTCAGCAATGAAATATTTTTAAATTAAAGTATGTATTTTTTAGACATATAATGCTATTGCACAGTTAACAAACTATAGTATAATGTAAAAACAACATTTATATGTAATGAGAAACAAAGAAAATCCTGTGACTAGCTTTATTGAGCCATTTACTTTATTGCGGCAGTCAGGAACCAACCCCGCAGTATCTCTGAGGTATGCCTATAAACAATTTTGTTTAAAAAAGAGATAACGGATGAAATTGGTTAATGTTCAATAAAAGATTCTGATTGATTATTCAAACATGATCGTGATCTCAAAAATATAACTCACATAGGTTATACTAGGTGTAGGGAGCGCGTGACCAGAAGCCAGGTCCTTTGAGTAAACAGGTTTTAGCAAGGCTACCTGCGTGCTTGGAATCCACAGTTCAAGGGTTTTGCAAGGCAGCCCAGAGCTGGGTGCACAAGGACAATGCTCGGGATGTGGTTTCTGGCTTAGGGGGAAAAAAATAATATGACATTGTGAGCAAAAACTGCTTGGTTCCTGGGAGTAACCCAAGATACGATTCATGGCTCACATGCTCAAGAAAAAAACAGTAGAATAGGTTGTACTTCAAGGTTAATTGGCAAGATGTTGATTTACAGTAGTCATCTGGGACAGTAACAAGCTGGGAGGAAAACACAATGTATATCTCTTAGTTGAGATATACTTTCCAGCTTTTACACCTTTGATCTGCCCTGGCTTTTACCTTTCTTTTCCTTACCCTATAAAATAAACGTGCTGCTGCCAGACTGTGACTCTGTCTCCATCAGAGCTCAGAGAACCACCCAGTCCCGGCTTTTCTAAGTCTGTGTCTGTGTGTTTATTTCTTCATTCCCCATCACCTCCCCTCCAGGTCCCCTGTTCACCCACACAGGTTGCGGCAACTGGGTATATAGTATATTAAAATCTAAAACCATTCACGTTGGAGGTTTTGATCTAGAACAACCTCACATACCCAAGAATCATTTAAAAATGTGCTGATTCATGGTTAATAGTAAAATGGATAGAAAGTTTTTGAGAACCTTACAGTTAAAATCATGAAGTGAAATGCTTCTGTTTAAATAGTAAATACATTTTTGGGGTCACTGTCATTGGCCCCAATTTAACTTCAATGCTACAGCAAGATGGTCAGTCAGATGAACAGACCTGACTGACAAGGTAGCAAGGGGTACTACTAGATCTCCTTGTGTATTCATTCCTTTCTATAAAAAATAGTTATCCTCAATTAATAAAATTGAGTCCACCTAGGTTTATCCCTACCATATCCCTAGAATCTCCAGAAGCATAAGAAATAAATGATCATGAAACCACTTTTATAGGGGGCAAAAATAAAATTTCAAGTTATAAACTCATGGTATTATAGCTATTTAATACCCATATCTTCTTAAGAACAAACAAAAAAAATCTCATGAATATGAACTAAAATGACAATAATGCAAAGATGAACAGCATATAATTTGACACTAGTAAATGTCTGTTATATGTGTACTGAATAAAAAATAAAATCAAATATTTGAATCATGGCTAATTTGCCTAATAAGTATTAATATATTCATTTTAAAAATTCATTTATTTATTGTTAATACTGATTAACAACATTTTGTTTACTGGATGAAATGCCTTTATTTCACTTTAGTGCTTAGAAAAATAATGAGAACTCAGTCTTTAATTATTAATGTTTTTACTAATGATGAGCAGTAACAAAAAAAACAAAACAAAACAAAGTGGATTAAAAGGAACGTGTTTCACACATGACTATCCCTTAAGATGACACTAATCACTTGCTGAAAAGCGCACTGATACTTTATTCTTATGCATAAATATGTTGAAAGAACATGTATCAAATGTTAATAATGGTAATCTTTTGAGTATAGGTTTATGGGTGATTTTTGTTTTTGTCTTTTTTGCTTATATACATTTTAAAAATTCTCTGTAATTAATGTTTATCATAACTGTACCAAGACAAAAAAGATATACTTTAAAAGAGAGGGGAAAAAAAACATATTGATCAATTTAAAAGAAACATACTTACCAGATCTCTGTGAAGCACCCAGTTTGCATGGAGGTAATGAATACCATCAAGAATCTGGTACAGTAATGATTTAACCATAGAGCTTGGCAACTGCATGGGCTTTTTATTTGCTTTTGATGCACGATGAAATTTAATAATATGCTAAAAATTAAAAAAAAATACTATAATAATACATAGTATAATCTTTGTCTATGTCAATAATATGTAATCAAGACTGCAATAAATTCCCTATATTCTAAAATTACTTATTAAAGGCTAATAATATCACAAAGAAAAACAATTGGAATAACAAGGCCAACCAAAACAGACTCTATTATCAGGGATGAATGTGACAGTTTTAATGTGGGTATAATGACTATAGATTTACCGAAACCATCAAGATTTTTATTAAATAGGAAGAAATGGTAAAAAGTTGATATTTAAAAGACTACCTAAAAACAGTACTAGTTATATTCTCTACTGACAGAATGAAATATTAAAAACAAAGAAAAACTGTAACTCTTTACTATTCTACAAAAAGTTAGTACTTAGTGCATTTGAATAACATCACCGACTATGTGTGTATTTGAATTATTGGAAAGTTCCACCTTCTTATGGCACAAAAATGGAATTAGGATGTATTCCTAGTCATCAATATTTTAAATAGGAAATTGCTAGACATGAGAAGGCAGAAAAAATTGGGGAATTCAATCCCAGTGAAATAAATACTACTAGATCACCATATTCAAATTTTTATGTCCACATGTCATATTATGGGTTATGAAAATATTGTAATGAAAGGGAAGAAATTCCACGTGCCTCCCAGATTGCCTTCTCTACTTCCATGTCCACACACCCTTGTCCAAAACATGCCAAAATGGTACTGAAAACCCATGAAAAGAATGGAGAAAAATATATTGGAGGTTCTTGTCAATATCTGCTCTAATAACATAAACTATGTAAGTTCCTTTAAGACTTATAAGTCTGTTAAAGTTATCCCTAAACAGATTTATAATTTATACATGTGACAAAACACACTATATTAAATCAGTATTTAATTATCACCAAGTTTGAACATTTTTACTTTTAGCAACTCCTCAGATAAAATTTGTAAATGCCCTGATTCCTAACTTCAAAATTGGGAATTAGGGGCTCCCTGGTGGTGTAGTGGCTAGGCATCAGTGCTTTCAATGCTGCGGCCTGGGTTTGATTCCCAGACAGGGAACCGCCAAAACAAAAACAAAACAAAACAAAATTGGGAATTAGAATTTTTTACTTCTATTAACTGACAAAACATCCCTAATATTTATAAAACCATACATATACTTCTATTTGAAGGAATTAGTTTTAAATGGGAAAGTGCTGCAAGAAACTGACCTTAACTTAGAAAGGGAAGCTATTCACAAACATATAACTGGTTAAATTTGAACTACTGTGTGTGCCACAAGAAAAATAATTTTCACTGCACATATTGGTAAGCCGCCATTAATTACTTGCATAAAATTGCAAGCTCTCACTCATTAACATTTTACAAAATGAAATTTATGATTATTACAAATACCATCTTCTTAGTAAAGTAAGATATTTATTGCTCCATTTTTTTATATCTTCATTTATATTTATTTCTTTTGAACTATGGTCAACACAGCAAGTTTTCCTTTATCTAAACTAGCAATATATAGTGCATACATTTACTTCTCCATTCCTACATAAACTAGTTCTAAAAATAAAGTGAGTTTAGACTTACCCACAAATCATGTTCTGCATAGTCAAACAGTAACCACACCTTCCTGTCACTGTGAGAAAGGAACACCTTCTGCAATGCAATCACATTAGGGTGCTTCAATTCTCGCAAAAGCTGAAAGCAAGAGGGAGAAAGGGGTCACTATTTTGTTACCAAGGAGGGGAGAATGATGAATTTCTGCACATTTGGATAATCTGGTAAGCAAAATAAAAGAAAAAAAAATGCCACCCAAAATACCATTATTCAGAGATAAGCTCTGTCAACATCTTGGTGTGCATCTCTTGTCACACAAGTACTTGTTCAACGTGACAGCATGCAACTACAAATATATTTTAATTACATCTAAAAAGGAGTTAAACATAGCATGATTTTACTTCGAAAATCCCATACTAAGTGACGACATTGCCTGTGCCAGATACTCAGAGTACTAAGTGATTTCAAGGAACCTAAGGACGAACGGGCAGTGGACATACCAAGTTTTTATCTGATCCGCCTTCAAAGGCATATAAGCGACTATTAAAAATGTCCTAAACATTCCCAGCCCACATAAAAAAAAATTTTTTTAAATGTCCTAAACATATACCAACTAATGTTTCAATCTTAAACTTTTTTCTCTGAAGCACTATTTAGGGTCCTGACTCAATCTGGGGAGCCTTGTGCTAGGTTAACAATGACAGAATCCATCTGCATTTTTATCCACACATCTTTCTTCCCCTTTGATTCCCATTTTCTGTTCACCAAGTCTCTGCAGCCCTGGTGGTGGGTTCCACATTCCTTTTCCAGGGTAATTGAATGGAAAGGGTCCTCTGACACTTCAATAGCTCACTTACCTCAAGTAAATCCAATTTCCCATTTATATTTGATCTGTTATAAGTAACAGTGTGATCCATTTGACCACTGATCTTTCTCCTGGGTGAGAATGGCTTTATATGGGAAAGCAGTAAATATACCATTTAAAAAAATGTTTGACCCTCTCCCCACCCCCCAAAAAATGAAGATAAAAGAAACAGTGTATTTTATGTCAAACAGAAGACTCACCTAATTCCAAAATGTCCCAGTATCCCTAAACTGAAATTTAAGAATTAGTATTTTGAAACCTGATACTTTCACACCTGTGCAGGGCCTTGTGGAAGTTGGTCCTTACAAGCACACAGATATATTATAACCTTCCAGCAGGTGGCACTCATGCCCTGAGAAGGGTCTATAAAACAATAACTGGGCCTTGGTTCAAGGTAGCCCTAAATTTTTTGCTTTTTCTTTAGTGACACTGCTTAGGTACGAGTCATAGTTTCAGGCAAGTCTATGCTCCCCATTGCCGCCTAGTAGAAGTGGCAGGTTTTAGAATTTCAGAGACCTGAGTTTGAGTCCTGACTTAATAGCTGTTAAGACATAAACCAAGTTGCTTAACCCCTCTGGGCCTCGTGGAAGAATAAAAATATCTACTGCCAAACATACACATAGTTTCTGTAAGGATTAAATGAATATAAGTACATTAACTATATAACACAATGCTTAGGACGTATTAGGTATTTGACAAGTAGTATTAATTATTCTTATACACTATATACAAGAATGTATGAGGACTAAATGACATAACATATGCAGAATGCCTGGCACAGCATTTCCTCACCAAGGTGTCTGAAACACTCCTTTCAATCCATTCTATAAAATCTACAGCCATATGAAAGTTATTTTCCTTTTCCATTTTGCAACAATCTGGTTTCCTTTCCTCTCAGACTTTAACTTGATCTGAGATGTTTGAAAGCAAGTGAGGTTTGCAATACCTAAGTTTATATCCCCTCAATGACTACAGCATATATGTTCTTTTTAAAGTATATGTGCTTAATCTTTTACATAACACATTCCATATAAGAAAACCGTATACACTTCTTATAAATCAATGGGATTCTGAATATACAAAGTTTAAATATGAAAAATGAAAAAGATGCAAACCAAAATAAAGAGTTTACAAAGTTAAACCTAAATTACCTGAAATTCTCAGGGGCATTCTGATCCATTGCGGAGTAATCAGAAAATCTTTCCTTGTTTCAATGCTCCTTGCTGAAAACTTCCCTACTTTCACAATTATTGAAACTAAATTTATTTTTGACTCTGAGATTTTTTTTTAGGGCCTTGGGGTTTCAATAAATAAACTCTTAACACATATTTATTTATTCTCATTTATATGTTTTTCTCCTCAAAATGAAAGGGAAAAAAACTAATTTGACTCGTTATTTAGATCCTAGCTTAAAGAGAAAAACAGTATTGCCTTATGCTCCAGAATTCTGTCTCTTAATCCTCTGTTATTTTCTATTCTGCAGTCACTCTTGACATCTTAACCCATGCGTCTAAGGTTTAGCTACTTCTATGGCAAATCCCAAATCTCAATCTCTAGCTCTAATCTCACTCCTAAACTCTGACATCAATTTCCAGCTATGCATACATACATCCACATGGTCATCCCACTGCACCTCAGAACCCACAGATCTGAAACTGAACGTCACCTGCCCACCTCTACGTCTTAGTGTATCCACTATTCCTGCAATTCCACCAGTATTTCCCAATCACCAAGGCAGACTCAAAACCTTATAATCAATTAGTGTTCAGTCATATTCTGCCTTTTAAAATATCATTCATGAAGTCTCACCTTCATAATTAAAATAAACCCTTAGTATTTACACATATGCTCTTCTCTCTGAATGGAAAGACATTACCTATCCTCTCTGCCAAGGACTTACTTTCTTTTTAGAAAGGACTAATTTATCACTGCTTCTATCATTTTTTTTTTTTTTTAATGTGGGTAGTTCCCTGGCTGGAAATCTAACCCAGGCCGCAGCATTGACAGTGCCGAAGCCTTAGCCACTACACCACAAGGGAACTCCTATCACTGCTTCTAAGAAGCCTTCACTGAAATTCACAGTCAGAAGTGAGTGTATCTCTTCTAGGTTTCCATCCATACTATTTCCCTTAACATACCACTAATTAAATAAAATTATAACACAGTTTAATTATCTATTTTCCCTAATAGACTGTAAGGTCCTAGAGTGCAAATACTATGTTTTCCATCTCCACATTTCCCTTGTCTTGTACAAGCCAGACACGTGTAATTTTGATTTGCTACCTTAAACTGTTCTGCATTGTTTTAAAATTAATTTTTGTAAAAACCTACTCTAAAATATTGTTTTTCAAACTGCAGTGTGTAAACCATTAATGGATTATAAAATCAGTTTACTGAGATTGCAACAAGCATCCTACCAGGTGAAATCACCCAAATCAGACTAGAATAGAAAATATGAGGTCATACAATTAATTTTGTGAGCTCTTCCTAAAAGTGCTACATATTTCATTGCTGAATATCACTATGGTCACCATTGAAGTACCTCCCATGGGAAGCTATGCACGGACACTAGCTCCTAGTCCACCCTTCAGAGAAATTTTGAAACTCTTTTTCTGGAATGGCCATCAAAGCTGTCATCATACCCAAAACCTGACAATTAAGTTCAAGAACTTGCCATCGTGCACTTACGTTGACAGCACTGTATAATTAACTCGATAAGGGGTCATAATCTTGTAGAGTGCTTTCAAGGGTGGACTAGGTGCTGGCATCGGTGCACAGCTTCCCAAGGGGAGTACTTCGAAGGTGACCATAGTGATATTCAGCAATGACGTATGTAGCACTTTCTCAAGGATGAGTTCACAAACTTAATTGTCTGACCTGGTACATGAAAACACCAGAGCACATCACAGGTTATAGCGAGAGAGAGAGCCAGGGCAACATTAGGTCACCGTCAAAACAGTTTAAATACCACTGCTCTAGGATATTATGTTAATAGTATTCTGAACAGAGTACTCAGAAAAAATCTTAATGACCTTATAATTTCCATTTAAAAACCAAGAATCATTTTATATTAAACTGAGTTTTATATGTCAATTCTTAATATTGACATATAGTCAACTTGAAAAGGTAATGAAGAAAAAACAATTTCTGGAAACTCCAAGAGAAAATTCTAAAAAGATGTCTTAAGATGACAACTTATACAACATACACTGAGACTTGAATGAATTCTAAAAAATGAATCAGCATGCAAGTACTTATATTTGGAACAACACTGCATTATAAGCTATATACATAGCTTTAGAACTGACAAAATTAAAATTTAAAAAGTTAAGTGTTTATAAAGAGATCAAAATTTAAAAAAATTCTTCTAAAACTAGGCTGAGAAATTCAGAATACTGACAGAAGACTACACAGCTCAAATACATGTACAACATAATTATGAAGGCACATATTTTGTTTTTTTGTCAAAGGGGTCAAAAGATGTCCTGTTCTGGTTACAAAAACAATCTATTGCCCAATTGCCTTATTTGATCAGGAAGGTGACTACAAAGTGACTAGCTAGAATTAAGAAGACAGTTCAGTCATTAAATTAAGTAAGTTAAAGGACTACAGGGGAATGAAATCAAGAGACTTTGTTTCCATCAACATTGCAACCAAACCATGTATATTATGCAGCCAGAGCATCTGTAGAAAGCTTGTTTGTTTTTCTAACTTGCACTAACTTCAATTTCATTTACTACTTACCTTACTACTTCAACTACTACTTATCTTACATTATCTTTTTCTCCCTTTTAGCCACCTTTCCACATCCTCCACTACCCCTTGCCTGCTCTTTACTTCCATTGTTCCTTTCCATTCATTAAGGGCTTTACTTATTTACTATTATTTACTATTTACTTATTTACTATTAATGAGTTCTCACTCTTCCAAATCCCCATGGCAATTATATACACCACTCATTTGAAATTTAAAACATTATTTCTTGTATTATTTATCATGTTGATACATACCCTAATGTTTTTACATACATAACAGGTACTCGTATATGCTTGTATTAACTATTTGGTAAACTGAATGGTCATTTCATATTATGAATGGTCAATGTCACTAAATCCTTTTAGTTATATTTTTAAGTTTCATATAACCCAGAAGTCAAAAGTTGTTCAGGACATGGGTTCCATGACTAAATAGATTCAGGTAATCTACCTATGCCCCAGGCATGTGGGACCACAAGCCTAGGCTAACTCTGGAAGCAATGAGTCCAGGAAGTCTAAAAGAGAGAGAGGAAGATGGAGGGAGGATAGTACCTGGCATGGGTAATGGCAGTAAGGATAGAAAGGGGGAGATGGAAAAAAGAGGGCAGGACAGAATTAATAGGATTCAGTAACTGATAGACTAAGGACCAATGATCCAGGATGGTACAAGCAACTGAGGAGAGAGTGGTACAATTTAGAGAAAAGGAAAAGAATCACAGCTTTGAGGTGGAGAACAATGTTGATTTCAGTATGAGACATGATGAGTTTGAGATGTTCGTGAGGCATATTCGTGATGGTCTTGGATATGTGGATCTGAAACTCAGGAGAGAGAGCTCAATTGGAGGCAAAAACTGAGGAGTCATCAGTACAGAAATGAGATTGCCCAGGAAGTGCTTTTCATGAAAAGATGAGAAGGGCAGCTAGGGAGTTCAATCCTTATTCATGGAAATGCAATTTCTGTAAGGTAGAAAGGTAAGAAATATTTTCCTGTGTTTTTTGTAACAAAATAAATTATCAGACTACATGTAATTACAGACTGAAAGAGCAAAGATGAAAATATAGGAATTGGGGGTTCCCTGGTGGTGTAGTAGATACGCTTCGGTGCACTCACCACCATGGCCTGGGTTCAATCCCCACTCAGGGAATCAACCAAAAAAAAGAAAGAAAAAACAGGAATTAATTCACAATTCTAATTCACAATCATGCTAGGACACCCATTTTAAAAAGCTGTATTATTCTTGAAATTTTTACTCACAATGAAAACATATACAGGAGTAGAATCTGACAAAAAAATATTAAAGATAAAAGTTCCTATGAGGAAATCACCTATTTGCTAGTGATATGTGTCTGTGTATCATGTGTTACTATTTTTCCAAACAAATAAGATTTTGACTGTAGGAATTTATCAACACAAAAAAGATTACAGTATCAATTCTAATTTCTTGTGTAAACTCACTTTAATTCAGTCAACAAAGTATGTACAGAGTTGAAAATACTATGACATACAATTAGGTCACATGTAACAATGCAAAGTACTAGCCACCATTTAAGAAGAATGGATGCTTAGGACAAGAAAAAGCAAAAACAAAAGAAAAACATTAATTTCTAAACAAATTTAGTCTTAAAGCCAACTCAAACAAAAACAGTTTTGTTAATATATGCCTTCACTTCATGCACTGTCTAAGTGCCAAGACTGCCTTGTGAGAAAAGATGTTTTGGCTATTCAGCAACTCATCTGGGAGTCATCTTTATCTCATCTGGGAGAAACTCTGAAACCATGTTCTTATCACTGCCAGACCTGGCTGACTTGTCTACAGGATCGGGAGCCAACTACATTGAAACAACTCTGAAGAGAAAACCCTGGGTCATCAGTCAAAAGACAGAGCAGGTCTAAATGGAAATATAAAATACCCCTAAAACACACAAGAGGAATCTAATCCACAATGCTACAGATCTCATTTCCATTAGATTCAAGGACTGTAATTAAAAAAACAAAAACAAAAGGGCAAGCCACAGCTAATCTAACCTTACCCCATCTATAGTAGTAGACTTACAAATTATTCAGGAGTTTAAGAGCCAGTCTTTATAAACTATACAGTTCTCAAAAGCAAGAAAGGCAATGTAATAAACGAGTGGCATTTTATCTTAGACAAAAATTCAAGTACATGAAAAAGCTAAAGCTTTTTAAAGCTAAAATCCTATACTAATTAAAGAGGAGAAATAATACCTGTGACAGGTTTCTTAGAACTACATTGTGATACACAATATCAGTGTCCATATTCTTGGGGTTAATAATGTATAAACACTGAATGGCAGCTGTTTTCTATAGAGGATTAAAGAAGTAATGAACTGTGCTATTTATTAATTATACCTTTTACATCCAAGGCTCATTACTTTTTAAAGGAAGATCTTAAAAATCAGTAAGTAAAAACATGATTTGGATTTCAAAAGGCCACTTGAATTATATGAGTCTTACATTTTATACCAGGCTCAATGAATATACTTTTACATAATATAGCTTTGACAGATGTAGGCAAATTTATTCAAATTAAAACTGGGACGGTCCTAGTGCTTCATTTACACCTCAAAAAAATATTTTGGTGAGATTAAGTAAGAGGGAGCAAGAAAATCACTGAAAGACAACAATCTGACACTTGTGAGTAAAAGGAAAACAATGTGGTTTATCTTGATAGAGCATTTATAGACTAACTAAATAGATATGCATATATATATTATGTATATTAAATACATCATATGAATCTCAGGTATTTTTGGGTACTAGCTGGTAAAAGAACTACTTTTATTTTTTACTGAAGTTGTACAGATTGACAGAGATGAGATTGCCCAGGTAGTGCTCTTCATGAGAAGGTGAGAAGGCCAGCTAGATAGCTCAGATCCTTATTCATGGAAATGTCTGCCCAAATGATGTTTGTGTAATATTAATAGCTATACTGTCCCTTCCTTCCCCGCAAAAAAGTTGTGGGCTCAAATAAATTTGGAAATGCTGAGTCAAATAGTTATCTTGACTTCGCCTCAGAGCCCTGAACAGGCTAATGTATACAATGGAACTCCAAAAGAGGTTAAGCAGCTTTTCCTAAATATATTTGACCACGGAATCATCCCCATTCCAAAGCAGAACTTCTACTAGTATTTCCAGGTACTAGTATTCTGTGGAACACAGTTTGGAAAAGAAATACTACTCTTAAGACAGCCTACATGTTCTACATTAAATAGAAAGATAAATTTACTGGATAAGCTATCAGAAACATAGCTGGCCTATATGGAAACATAGTGCTAACATCTATGGACAATATCTAGTCTCACAGATTTTACAAAGAACACAGGTCCTGGCTCTTGATCCCTTTTCCTGCTGGAGCCTGCTCCTGGCTCTTGGGAGTGGACTTTCCTCATGCCATGCCAGGCCCTTGAACCACTCCTGCTCAGGTCCACTCCTACCTCTTTGGAGGATACTCTCCCTTTTAATAAACTATCTCTTTGTTTCACCTCTAAACCGCCCCCACCCCCCACCCCCCCGCAAAAACACAGGTCCTTTGCTTTATTAGCTCTCATTCTCCACACCCCCTTATTCCTTTTTGGGTCCTTGCTGTACAGGTTTCTTTGGTAAGGGAGAGGAAGGACAGATGCCAAAACACAAAAGGATCTAGGTAACTGAACAGAAGCGTGGGCCGGCAGGTAAACACCGGGTTTAACCACAGTGGCTGAAAACAGTGTCATTAAAAGAGTAAGTTAGTTAAAGAAAGGGAGATAAATTAATCAAGCAGAATATAGTTTCATGTCACAACAGTAAGAAGTCAAGCAGATTTAGAATAAAATGTCAAGGAAAGTGTAAAGATTGACACACACTGTTGTTAGTGACTAAAAGAGGACCAACCAGTTAGAAAGTAACTTATTAGGCAATACCCTGCACACAACTGCCGTGTAGTGCTGGTTCTTTGCACCTAGCAAAACTCCTTTGAATACGGCCCAAAACAGACACATCTTTTACTGAAACCTGAAAGAAAGTTTATTGGACTTCATATATATTTTCACCAAACAATGTTTTATAATTTTTCTAAGCACAAAATAACAATGTTGAAATAAAGTTTCCTTTGATTTAAACATTTTTACTTTGGTAATATTTCACTAAGAAGAGAATTTTAATCATATTATAATAATTACTTTTTTCACTAAGCTAAAAATTCGTAACAGAAACCTTACCATTTTAAAGTATACAAATCAGAGACTACTAGTACCTTCATAATGTTGTGTAACCAATGTCACTAATTCTAGAACACTTTCCTCATCCCCCAAAGAAACCCCATACCAATTAAGCAGTTAATCCCTTTTCCTCCCTCATCCCAGTCCCTGGCAACCATTAATCTGCTTTCTGTCTCTATCAATTTGCCTATTCTGGACATTTCATATATATGGAATTATACAATACATGACTTTTTGTGGCTAGCTTCTTTCACTTAATGTTGGTAGGTTTTACTCATACTGTTACAATTATCAGTACTTCGCTTCCTTTTATGGCTGAATAATATTCTATTGTATGGATATTCAACATTTTTTTATCCATTGATCAGCTGATGGACATGTAAATTGTTTGCATTTTTTAGCTATTATGAATAATGCTGTGTACATGTTTTTGTTTGAACACCTGCTTTTCAGTTCTCTTGGGTATATACCTAGGAGTGGAATTGCTGGATCATATGGTAATTCTATAGTTAACTCTTAAAGAACCACCACCAAAATCTTTTCCACAGCATCTACACTATTTTATATTCCCACCGACAATGTACAAGGGCTCCAGTTCAGCACATCCTCACCAACAGCTGTTATTTTTCTTTTATTATAATTATTGCCATTCTAGTGGATGTGCAGTGGTGTCTCATTGTGGCTTTGATTTCCTTAGTAACTAATGATATTGAGTGTCTATTCATGTGCTAATGACCATTTGAATATATTCTTGGAAAAAATGTCTATTCAAATGCTTTGTCCATTTTTAAATTAGGTTTTTTGGTAAATATTCGTTTTGAAATTCATTAGGTCTCCATCTTTTTCTTCAAATCTTGAGGTCTATAGATGGATTTTATCAATATTTTGGTGGGATATTTTCTATTTTCCTTTAACATTTTCTTCATTCTCTTCCATGTTTACATTTTACAACACCTTCTGGGGCATTGGGGGCCAGTCACAATATCTAGCATATCTAATGGCAGCTTACTCACTAACTGAAAAAGACATTATGCTAGTAGGTTAACAGAGTCAAAATTAACTTGATCATTTAAACTCAACCAGCATTTTTCTGAACACCCCTATATACAAGGCACTTAATTAATTAAAAATCTAATGAGTCTTTAATGCCTTTACAATAGTGCTATCATTCATTTCATATATTCAGTACCTTGGCAAAAACTTTATTTAAATGATCACCAAATCTCTGAACTTTAAAATATCAGGTAGTTTGCTTTGCACAGCATTTTTATATAATGAAGTAATAGACCAAAAACATTAGAACATCTTTCTTTTATAAGAATAATTTTAAAGTATTCTTGGATTGTAAATATTTTTTATTTTATCATCCTAAAATAACTGGCACTACTAAGTGACATTCTTCATGAACAAAAGCATATCACCTTTATTAAGAAAACATATACTGTCTCTATGGAAGGAAGTATAACAATGCTAATTGTGTTTTAAATCCATGGGGACCGTTCAGAGGAGTTACATATAATATTGTAATTTTCCTCTGACCTCGGGGTTGGGTAGATTATGGAAAAAAAAAGGTAATCAATTTACAGATGTAAAATGTTTCCTTAATTCCACACCTAACACAATATTTAAGAACTATTTTTAACAAAGGATGCTCAAGGGTAAGGAAATTATAAATATACCAATACATGTGCCATGTTTATAGTATTTGATTTATTATATCTTAGAATCAATAAACACTCTTTCTGTATAAAAACAAATAAACCAAGCCATAAAAAAGTTATACTTCATCTATTTATAAAAAGTATCCATCAGTGGACCTCTCATGAGTTCAAGTGTTTCATCAAGTTTTCATCTGAAAATCAAGACAAAGAAGAGTATCTAATGAATGACATGGGAGCATGTGGACTGTATGATTCCGGGTCCTGTTGTGCTGAGGATTAAGGAATTGAGAATCATCACCTTAGACCATGACAAAGAGTCTTTCTATAGAAAGATTAGTTTAAAAAAGTATGACATAATCTTTCTAGAATAGACATAATCTGGACATGCCTAAGATGGTTGCAGGCTCTGACAGATTCTTCAAGTTAAACAGGAAACAGGAACTCAAGTGTGTCACTCTACAAGGGTCATGTACATATCAAAAGGGCACTTGGAATTCATTGATGGAATAAAGCAGATAATCAATCAACCAATAAGAATTTAGAGCTCTGGATAGATTATACACTTCAACTAAAATTTATAACAGCACTACAGAAATCTCCTGAGATGAAGAAATAAATCTCTTGGTTTCAAAAGTCTTTGCTTCCATTAGAAAATAACTCTTGTTTTCAAGACTCTCACTTCTTTCCTCCTCTTGTTAAACACATTTTAAATGGTGAACTTGAATAGACAAAAAGGGAGCTTCCCAGGTGCCAGGAGCAAAGTGAGATCAAAAGAATGAGCTGAGCCCTGGACACAGGCCCTGGGAGCTGGGGTTCCAAATTACCACTTAGCAGTAGAAGACATCTCAGGTGTATACATTTGGAAAGAGACCCCTCCACGGTGCCCAGAGCTTAGGAAGAGCTACAGTGAGAAGTCAATGAAAAGAGGACTAAAAAACTCTATCCACTGGTCTGTATGTCCTGGGCCATGTGTTGTACAGTATGCAGAACACATCAAAGGCAAAGAGAGAAAACAGATTGCCTAGAAAGGCAAGATATCACTGATAGCAGGTATCACATCAGTAGTAAGCAAGAGGACTATGAGCAATCTTCCAAGTGCTGAAAAAACTAACTTCTAATTCTATATCCAGCTAAATTATATTTCAAAAGTGATGGCAAAACAGACATTTTTGGTCAAAGAGTAAAATATATGTCATTAAACAAGCCCTTGCTGAAAGAAACACTAAAGATACAGTACTTCGATAAGGAGTTGTGTGGAAAAAGAATTGTGTCAGTAAATCTAATAAGCCCTGACTATTAAAAAAACCGAAACTATACAAAGTTGGAAGGTAGGAGGCTGGGGAAGAGGTTATGTAAAAACAAGGTAGAATTTAAATAATAGCGAGAAATAGGAGGAAAAGAGCAGAGTTAGAATTCTAACATCTTATACTACACAGAGGAAGCTGAATAAACTTGAGAATTTAAGTCACATATGTATGTAAAAATGCAAGGGTAATTACTAAATTAGAAAGAATTTAAGTTATTTCCAAACCAGAAGTTTAGGAGAAAAGAAAATAGGAAAAACTCAATCAATACTTTAGAAGGTAGGAAAAAAAGGGGGGGGGCGGGCAAAGCATGAGAGAAAACTTGAGAATAAGATAAGAGAAAGAGAAATAACTCTAAATATATAAAAAACACATTAATGTACACAGATTAAACTCCCAACTTAAAAAGAATGCTAGATTAGAAAGGATATTAAATTTAAAAGAAAATTAAAATGAATTCCACAAAAATTAACTTCAATTAGAAGGGTGCTACTATTTCTCTTGAATAAAGAGCTAGAACAGTGAGATTTTTTTTAACATGCCAGTGGCTTTAACAATCCAACACACAAGTGTTCTGAAAACCCCGATTCACAAAGATATGTAGCTGCAAAAGGAATCAGAATTCCCCAGTGTGTTAAGACTTGTTCTTTGGAGAATCAATGAACTTCTCTGCAACAGAAAACAATCTTATATTCTACTCCTATTTCTCAAGAGAAGCTCTTGACAAGGAAGTGATTCAAGGGACAAAGTGCGACTTTTAAGACACTGGACAAGACTTCTTTCATGATCTTTGGCACAATCTTTGATACGAATGTAACAGCAATGATTCATAGCGACCTATGGAGCCTTTTTCCTTCACCAAAGCAGCAAAACCAGATGTGTTACCAGGTACTCCATCAGTTTTAATGGCAAACCACTTTTCACTATTTTAACTCTCAATGGTCTTTCCAATTTCCAAAATGGGCTCACAAAAAAAGAATTCTTGATGGCATCAGCATGGTCTTAACCGACAACAAAAACAGAAACTAGACTCCCTAAAAAACATCAGAATTTCATTTGGTCACATGTTGAAAGAAAATGGCATAACTTCCAATTCCTTTAAAACCTTGGTTTTGAGAGACTACGAGGGGAAAAAAAATGTTAACTAATTCTGAAAGAATCATTATCGTCTGAAAGAGGCCTTCATTGTTCTGCTCCCGAAACCATCCAGAGTTCAGAGAGCTTCATCAAGCCTTCTCCAATCATTTGCTTCTCCAAGCAAATTAATGAATTTGCTTACAAGATTTTGTAAGACAAAGTTTTTGTGTTGGGGCAAATCAAATTTAGGGAAGGTACAGTCTTCTCATATTAAGCCACCTTCTTTTCAAAACAGTTCCCTCTGTCCAGTATGTTTTCTGGCTAGGCAAACATAGAGGTTTCACCTTTGCTGACGTCTGGCTTCCATTAGCAAGAACCTTGCTAGCCGATAGAAAGCACAACTTTGCATCCCTGCACACTCAATCTTCAGAATAAGATCAAATGACACATAAGTTTTGTCCTACTTTCTTTTTGTTTTCTCTTTTATTCTTGTTTTTTTTTTTTTTCATGCATTTTAAAAATATTTTTCCATTTAAACTAGACGGTATAAACACAGATAGCATGGGAAACTTTCCTCTATCTCCATGTGCAGCAACAATGAAAACTGTACATAATCTAACTGGATACTCTTTCAGGGGAAAAGTTTTCAAAAAGGCAATTTTCAAAGTAATAGAAATTGTATTTTTTTTTATCTTTTTTTAAAAAATTTTACTTTACAGACTCTTAAAGTCCAAAACTCCATTCATGGATACAAATAAAGAATTCATGATCTTTCATCTCTAAAGCCATTTTAAAATATGGATTTGAAATGAAAAATGCTGGTAAGTATTAGAGTTGACTATTGTAGCAGAATGTATTTTCCAAAGATAACCACAACTGTATGTCTAGTGCCAAATGCTCTTCTAGAACATGGCACTTTCCCAGCATCAGGTGAAATCTGACTGGGTGTGTCTATGACTCACCTGTAACCAACAAAATGCAGCTGAAGTGACGATGCATAGCTTGTGAGTCTGTGTCCAAAATAATAAAACAAAACAATACAGCTTTCTCATTGTTCACTTTAAGTCTTAAGCTTGGGCCCACTATATTAAGGCCACCACGTAACACAGAAGCAAGGTCACATGTAGATACTCAAGTCGACAGTCCTAGTCTCTTGAGTTCTGCCAGCACAGGTGCCAGACATGGTGGTGAACAAGCCCTCAGATTATCAAATTATTACTCAAATTATTCTAGCACCCAGTAGTTGATCCCAACAACCTTCAACTCTTCCCAACTGAAACCCCAGTAATCAGAGAGCTGAGAAAACCATCCCCACTGTGCCTTTTTGGAATTCCCAACTCACAGAATCCATGTGCACAGTAAAAAGGATGTTTATGCCACTAAATTTTGGTATTCCAACTTAGGCACAGTAGACTCTAAGTTAACCAGCACCCATGGAGATTAGTAGATGCCAGATAAATGTACCTGGCGCTCTTAAAGCAACAGGCAAAACTCTCAATCAACTGGCAACACTTTCAAGCCACTGGCACAAAAAATACTGTTTTTGAGAGTGTTGTCCGTTGCTTGAGTTCCAGTTAACTGACAGTCTACTGTATTAATGAACAATACTAACTGGAATAACTATCTCAGGAAGAAAAATTAATCCCATTTCTAAAACTGCATGTTTTGGAGCCTTAGTCTTCCTATCTATAAAAGATTGACAAAATTAAGTGTAATAAAATTATATATGGGCTTTCTCTTGTGTGTCTACCACCAAAATTTTTAAATAAATTAGACTCATACCAATCACTCCTGATTTTCACAAATTACATTAAATATCTTATCTTCAACTCATAAATAAGTTTCACAGAAATTATATGAATAAAGTCATGGCCACAGTCTCATATGCTCCGTCAGTGGTTTCCAACCCTTTTCCACTTGTGTACCCCTTTTAAACGTATTTCTATAAATTGGACTGTTTGCTTTTAAAACAGCTATTTTTAAATATTGATAGTTTTGTTCAGTGACTATCTTAATGTAAAATAGTGGAAATGAGGTAGTAAGTTAGGAAAGAAAAATTACTATACTAAAAATACAAATCACAGATTTAATTTTACAATATTTATAACAGTTAAATACTGACAATGATGATCAAGTATTTAAACATTAAATTTAGAAAACTACTTGAAGAGAATCATAATTAAAGACAACACACTTTTACTCAGTCAATAACTAAAGTAAATAACTAAACTGATCAAGCAGTCTGGCTACGAATATATTTACATGTTTGGAGAAGTTCCAGAAATGCTGCAAAAGGATTGTTCTGAAACTGCATGATGATCAGTAAAAGAGTGGTTTGGGGGAAAGGTTCATAGCCACACCCTCACAAATCATCATTTACTAAATGTGATCTAATTTTGAAGTGTCTCCGTTAACAGTACTTTGAACTTAACATTTATTGTTCTATAACTAACGTTTTGCATTTTTTTACTTTACTTGTTTTCTCACTATTACTGATTATTTTTTGCATACCCCTGAACAGCCCAGCATGTCCAGGGGTACACACACCACTGCTTGGAACCAATGTGCTAAGCAAAGTGCCTATATAAATTGTGATTTTTCTCCCCTGCTGACTATTAGAAGAATATTCTCTTCCAATTATTGAGAAAGAATGATTAACAAAGTCCAAAAACACATAATTTGTCCTTTATAAGGAGTCTGTAATTGATGGCAATCATTTATTGCACAAGCCAAGAGACTGGGAGACACACAAACACTCTAAACAAAGTAGTTTTAAAAGGGAGTAATCAAAAGCTAGCCCTTATAAATCCAAGAAAGTACACGAAATCCTACTAAAGTACAATCACTGACTCAAGGCATAAAAACTGATTCTGAAATAACCTCTCTAGCACTATTATTCAGAAGATCCTTTTAACTATTTCAGTATGTGGCAAGAAAGAGATTTACAAACAAACCAACAACCCCCCCCCCCCCCCACATATCAATAAAAGTATACAACCTGATGGGGGTGAAAAAGCATTCCTGATCACTACCCTGCTGATCCTCAGGGACCGCAAGGTTGGGTTGCCCACTAGGCCTTCCTCCCAAATTTTAGTGTGAAGTTCATTATCTAGCTAAAAACATTTTGGAGCAGAGAAGTAATACAATTATACCTAATTTAAAAAGATTAATGCAGGGGCTATGTTTAGCATAGATTGGCAGAGAAGTAAGAAAAAGAGAA
Organism: Lyroderma lyra; assembly: GCA_004026885.1. Classification (NCBI taxonomy): domain Eukaryota; kingdom Metazoa; phylum Chordata; class Mammalia; order Chiroptera; family Megadermatidae; genus Lyroderma; species Lyroderma lyra. Next base: position 201,133 of record PVJL010000827.1, read on the forward strand.
CACTATTGCTAAAGTTTAGGTGCAAAGAGGTAATAAATGCTTAGGCAAAGGCCGTAAAAGTAAAATTGGAAAAGCTAAAGATGAAAAACATTTTGAAAGGAAAATTAACAAGATCTGGTAATCAAGTTGGATAAGTCTTGAACATAAAAGGTCTCTTCTAAATAGATTAGAAAAGATAAATAGCTAGATAAGATTAATTTTTGGTTTCCATGCCTGAATTAAATATGACAACAAACTATAGTGCAACATCAGGAAGTATTAACATATAGGTATCAAGCTGGAAAATAAAATATAAAAAAATCAGTCTGAATTCTAAATTACATGAATATGGGGAAGGTATCAGCCAGCAGAATCTTTCAAAATGGCACTATGAATACAGAGATGCAAAGGGTGTTCACGAAAGCATTAAAATTAGTTAAGTCTCCAGCTGATATCCATTATGTAAGCTCTATTAAGATAGAATTATTATTGTCTGTTTTCTTCACTATTATAGCTCTAGCATCTGGAATATATTGAATGAACCAGCAATAAAATACATAAACTTTAATTTCTATAAAATATAATCTATGTTAGTTCCAAAGGATTTTCTATGGCTTTTAGCTTTCAAAAATTCCAGCAAGAAAATGGAAAGGAAAGAGAATGACAGCCAAACTAGAGCATATGGATTAGTTCATGCTTTTGAAATTTTGTAAAAAGCCAAAATGTCTGTTAAAAAAAAAAAAAATTAAACCAAATTTAGAGGGCAGAAACTAAAGTAAATAGAAGAGATAAATATGGAATTAGTAGTTTTAGTTAATAAGCATATAAACTTATGGGTACAGGTATGACATTTAATAAATAGAACTTAGAAATTATCTAACTGGGGAGTTCCCTGGTGGTGTAGTGGCTTAAGGCTTCAGCGCCGGTGCTGTGAATGCTGCAGCCTGGGTTCGATTCCCAGCCAGGGAAATAGCCACATACTACAAAAAAAAAAAAAAAACAAACAAACAAAAAAGAAATTATCTAACTGAAATTTGCCTGGATTAAAGTTTTTATTTAAGCTATTCAAGTCTAGTTAAGAGGGGAAAAAAGTTGATTTAGTACAAATTCAAAAATGAACTTTTACATAAGCAAACAACTCACTGGGAAGCTCACTTTACATTGATGTGTAAGATCCTTTGTTACACAGTCTGCCTAAAAATGTTTTTTTAAAAAAAGTTAGGTTCTGTTAGCTTTATTTTATAAATAAATTCTTTCAGGAAGCATTTCTCTTATACAAATCAACTTGTAAATATACAGTGTTTATTATAAGAAATTGGTAGGGTGTTGCTATGGGAACAATATTTTAATATAATTTAAGATACCAGGCTCTTGAGCCATTTTCCTACTCGAGCCCGCTCCGACCTCTTTGGAGTGTACTTTTTCTCAATATACTATCTCTTTGTTTCACCTCTATAAAAAATAAAAATAAAAAAAGAAGAAGAAGCAGAAGATACCAGCAGCTTCAAAGAACAATGAAGTAAAGAAAAACTAAAGACAGATAAAAAGGTAATCCTAGTATTTCACAATACAACCACTGTAATCATGCTGTAACAGAGTGTCATACTTTTTTCTTTCTGTACTTGGGAGGGCAAGTATTAGGACATTAGAGTATTAGTAAAGGCAAATGAATCCTGGCTGCTTTGAGTAAGAATAAACAGATGTAATTAGGTCCTTCCCCCACGATAAAAAAAGGAAAAGACTCTGTTGTGAGGTTAAACTCCTCAAGGACCATTCCCATTCTTAATCCTGGAAGGCCCTTGGAAGCACAAGTTTTAAGTGCTCTCAATTCAGGCCTGGAGAAAATGGAGCAGGAGGAACTGATTAAGTAACAACTGATAACAAGTAAGGCCTAACTACCTTTTTCCCCCTCTTAAATCTTTTATCTTAACTGGGTAATTTAGAAAAATATTTTAAAGTAGTGACACATTTATTGTATCTGTGTTAATAAAAAACTATATTTTTGTTTATAGCAAACACACCATAATTGAGTGGAAAAGATAGGCTCTTTAGATACACAAGTCAAAAACTGAGGAGGAAAAATGTCCACTCATTGTGGTTCTTTTGATACAGAGCTAAGAATGTTTACATCTAGGTTCTGAAGAATACCATGGAATGTACAAAATGGTTAATAACAATAATACTTTGTATTTGCATAATTCCATAAAATCCACAAGGATAAATCAAATCAAATGACATTTTCCCTAAAATATCAAGCTGGAAAGGATAACCATTATTAAAGTGGCTCATCTGAACAGTATTAACCATATAATATAGTCTGTAATATAACATTGAGACCTTTTCAATATGTAGAAAAGGCAGAACCATATAAGACAGAATCATGTTACATAAGACTATTTCTCACAAGGGATATCAAAACACATTATAAAAGTCAACTTAGGTACAAAAGAGTCTTGGTTAAACTGCGATAAAAACTAAATTGTTCTATAACTAGTAATTGACCGCCCAAGCCCGTGCCAACGTGCCTTTCCCCTACCTTTTTTTCTCACTTCCTGTTAGAATGCTTTCCTCTCCCTCCCACACTACTCATCCTTTAGAGCCCATTTTGACTATGTTCTTATCTGTGAAACTGAGAACACCATGTCCAAAGTGGCCTCATTCCACTTACTGTACTGTTCTTTCAGAATGTATTCATTCCCAGCCTTGTAATACTAATTGAAAAAGTGTCTTATCTCCCCAACCAGCATATCGGCTCTGTGAGGGAAAGAACCTTATTATACATATATTATTGTTGTATTAATACGTTATCTCATGATTTAGACCATCACTGTCTCCTCTCCCTCCTCCTCCTTCTCTTAGATGTCTCAAAGGCATCTCAAACTCAACATGTCAAAAAAAAAATCTCTCTTCTTTAAAGTCCTGCACAAGTCTTACTTCCTTGGGGAAATCCTCTTGCTACTCTAACTTTAGCTGATATTCTCATTATTCTGCCACATGCTTTCTTTAGTTCTTATCATAGTATGCAAATATTTGTGTGAGTGTTTATTTGCTTATTAACTATCTTCCTCAACAGACGTAGTGTCTAGCATTAGAACAGCCAATATATAGTTAATGAATAAATAATAATAGAATCTAGTAGTTAATGAACCCTATATACCAGACCCTATGCTAAATCTTTCCATACATTAGCTCACTTGATCTTCCAAATCTCTATTAGATAAGTAATAGTATTATATGTATTTTTACAAACAAAGAAAGATTAATAATTTACCCAATATCACAGAGGCATTAAGTGTAAGAGCCAAAATAGAAACTTAAATGTGTCAGACACAAAAACTCATCCTTTTTACCATTCATTGAATTTACATCCCTCAAACCATTGCCTTCAGACTAAATATTTGTTGATTACTTTAAATGTCTATTCATACTAAGCAGATAAATATGTTTGGACTAAGATAAAGAGTAATGACAAAAATATATTTAATCAGAGTTTCTTTTCATTTGGAAATATGAATCCATTGAGTTACATAGCAGGATTACTGAGTTCCCCAAAGAGAGGGGCAGTCGTATGGTACCATGTAGCTAGGGAAACAGGTCTCCAGGGATGTGAGCAAAGCTCTGTACTCACATAACATAAGTACCTATGTACCTATTTCTGACTTCATTAGGAGTCAACAGCCAAATCCAGCGTCCCTTGATGGGATTTATTATACTCAAGTTAACTGGGGTTTAAAAAAGAATTGGTGGAGTTCCCTGATGGTGTAGTGGCTTAGGGCTTCGGCGCTGGCGCTGTCAGTGCTGCGTCCTGGGTTCGATTCCCAGCCAGGGAGCTACCCACATACCAAAAGAATTGTTTTTTTTTAATTTATTTTTTATTTAAGCATAGTTGGTATATAAGATTATACATCTTATATTAGTTTCAGGCATACAAATAGTGATTCAACATTTTTATACTTTTACAGTGGTTCTCAACCTGTGGGTCATGACCCCTTGGAACTATATTAAAGGGTTGCTGCATTAGGAAGGTTGAGAACCACTGCTTTACAATGTGATTACCCCAATAAATCTACTAATCATCTGTCATCTTGTAAACTTATCACAATATTATTGACTATATTTCCCTTCCCCTTTTTACCCATCCCTCTGCCCCCTCCCTTCTGGTAACCATCCCTTTGGTCTTTGTTTCTATGAGTCTGTTTTTGTTTGTTTATTTGTTTTGCTTTTAGATTTCACATATTAGTGAAACCATACAAAACTGGAGGTATCATGCTCCCTGATCTTAAACTATAATACAAAGCTATAATCATCAAACAGTATGGTACTAGAACAAAACCAGACAGATCAATGGAACAGAATACAGAGACCAGAAATAAACCCTCACTTATACTCATATGGTCAACTAATCTATGACAAAATAGGTAAAAATATACGAGGTCTGACAATTAAATTCACAAATTTATCCTAGAAAATGTGCTACCTACCTCAATGCTGAACATCACTATGGTCATCTTCAAAGCACCTCCCTTCAGAAGATATGCACTGACACCAGCACCTAGTTCACCCCTTCAAAGCAATTATGGAACTCTTTTTCTGAAATAGCCATCAAAGTTGTCATCATATTACTCTTGATGTTTTGAATGTCATCAAAATGTCTTCCTTTCAATATTTCCTTTATCTTCAAGTAAGGAAAAATGTCATTGTGGGGCAGATCAGGTGAGTAGGGAGGGTATTCCAATACAGTTATTTGTTTACTGGCTAAAATCTCCCTCACAGACAGTGCTGGTGCATTGTCATGATGCAAGAGCCATGAGTTGTTGGCGAAAAATTTAGGTTGTTTTTGTCTAACTTTCTCATGCAGCCTTTTCAGCACTTCCGGATAGTAAACTTGGTTGAATGCTTGTCTAGTTGGTACAAATTCTTAACCAACAATCCCTCTGATATCAAAAAAGGTTAGCAACATTGTTTTGACTCTTGATTTAGACTGATAGAACATTTTTGGTGGTGGAGAAATGGCTGAATTCCATTGTGCCCTTGGATGCTTTGTTTCAGGGTCATACTGGTACACCAATATTCCGTTATCAGTGACAACACAGCCCAAAACACCATCTTGCCTCTCTCCAAAAGGTCTTGGCCAATTTCTACTCTCCTTTGCTTTTGTTCATTGGTGAGCTCCTTTGGGACCTTATTTGCACACACCTTTCTCATGCCAAGATTTTCAGTTAAGATTTTCCTACTTGTTTTTCTATCGATGCTTACTTGGTCTGCTATGCTTTTCATAGTCAGCCAATGATTCTAATGCACAATTCGACAAATTTTTGCAATGTTTTCATCACTTCTGCTTGTTACTGGCCACCCTGACCTCTCTTCATCAGTGATGCTTTCTTTCCCCTCAGAAAAACGTTTAATCCATTTGTACACTGCCATTTTCTTCGTGGTATTATCCCCATAAACATGGACTACATGTCCCTGATTTCACTTTCACTCTTGCCATATTTAACAAGAAATTTAATGTTTGTTCATTGTTCTAATTCAAGCTCCAACATTCTTGCGATAGCACACAAAAACACGCAACAATAATAATGAACACCACTCAGCAAGAAACTGCCACATGTTAGCATGAACACATCTGTGAGACACAGATATACCAAGGTTATAAAACCTTACTGAGATGTTTGTACAGTGCTGCCAACCCAAGCACACAAGGGCAAGTTTGCAAACTTAAGTGTCAGACCTTGTACACTGGAGTAACAACAGTCTCTTCAACAAGTGGTACTAGGACAACTGAACCACTCTCTTATAACATATACAAAAATAAAACTCAAAATGGGTTGAAGACTTAAAAAAAAAGTCTTGGAACCATAAAATTCCCAGAAGAGAACATAGTACATTATTTCACATCAATCAGAGTAATAACTTTTTGGATATGTCCCCTTAAGTAAGGAAAATAAAAGCAATATAAACATATGGGACTACATCAAACCGAAAACCTTCAACAAAAAGGCAACCTAGGAGTTCCCTGGTGGTGTAGTGGCTTAAGGCTTCAGCGCTGGCACTTGTCAACACTGTGGCCTGGGTTCGATTCCCAGCCAGGGAACTACCCACATACCAAAAAAAAAAAGGGCAACCCACTGTATGGGAGAACATATTCCAAGTGTTAATATAAAAGACACTCATACAACTCAATGACAAAAAAATAAACAACAAAAAAATGGGCAGTAGACATGAAAATACATTTCTCCAAAGAAGACATACAGATGACCAACAGACATATGAAAAGATGCTCGATATCACCAATCATCAGGGAAATGCAAATCAAAACCACAATGAGACACCACATCATGCCAGTCAAACTGGCTATTATCAAAAAGTCAACAAGTAACAAGTGTTGGTCAGGATGTAGACAAAAGAGAACACCTGTGAACTGTTGTTGGGAGTGCAAACTGGTGCAGCCCTTATGGAAAACAGTGTGGCTATTCCTCAAACTAAAAACAGATATATCATATAACTCAGCAATTCTACTTCTGGGAATTTATCCAAAGAAAACAAAAACACTAATTCAAAAAGATACATGCACCCCTATGCACAGTGAAGCATTACTTACAATAGTCAAGATATGGAAGCATCCTAGGTGTCCATCAACAGATAAATAGATAAAGATGTGGTACATATATATATAATGGAATATTACTCTGCCATAAAAAAGAAGGAACTCTTACCATTTGTGACAACATGGAAGGACCTAGAGGGTATTATGCTAAGTGAAATAAGTCAGGCAGAGAAAGGAAGAATCTTAATGAATTCTCAAAATGTTTTCCTGGGTTCAGCTTAACCTGGCTAACTTACGAAAGCCTAATCAACCCAAAGACAGCACGAAGAAGCCCATGTCTATCCAGCATTGGATGGATAGAGAAATGATTTGAGTTTGTCAATAATCTACTAATGTGAAGTCTGTAGGAAAGCTTCTTTCAAAAAGTAACAGAGGTGAATATCAGAAGTTTAAACAACAACAAAGTCATACTTATAAATACAAGTTCTAATTCAGCTTTCTTAACTACCGTATTTTCCGCACTATAAGGCCCACCTAAGAGCCTTAAATTTTCTCAAAAATTGGCCATGCGCCTGATAATCCAGTGTGCCTTATGGTGCAGAAAATACGGTATTTGATTTCACTAATCTAATTATGAGTACAAATAAGCCCATAATAAGCTCTCATACATGTATTGATACTCAGGATGTAGGGGAGAAATCACTGTCAAGGTAATTAACAAAGAAACACTACTAAGTAAATTCAATAGACTGGCATAATTTCCCCTAGATTAATGTCAGCTGCTACTTAATAATTCACTTACATTAACAGTCAAATTTCTTCTGATTGTGATCGATCTTAGAGCCTTACTACTCAAAGTGACATCCTCGGATCAGCAGCATCGGCATTACCTGATAGCTTTTCAGAAATTCAGAATACCAAGCTCTACCCCAGACCCACTAAATGAGAATCTGCATTTTAACAAGATCCCCAGGTGATATGTAGGCCCATAAAGTTTGAGAATTTCTATATTATAAAATGAGCAGCTGTAATGATGTTGGAGACAGACTAATATAAAAAGAAAATAGGCAAATCCATGAAGACAGAAAGCAGATTGGATGAAGGAAAGGTTTGGGAAAGGGAAGTTATTACTGGATATAGTGTTTCTTTCTGAGGTGATGAAAATGTTCTGAAATGGAGCTCAGTGATGATTGCACAACTGTGTGAATATACTTAAAAACCAATGAATTACACACTTTAAAAGGATGGACATTATAGTATGTGAGTTATATCTCAATTTTTAAAAAAGAATATTAATAGCACTGGGTCCTTTGCAATTCTCTCCTATGAAGGTGTCTAACTGGTTATTTCAATACTATATGATTGGCTTGCTTCAATACTAATGACTGGGTACTAAAATTAAGTATAGAGAGTTACATTGAAAATTATTCTCTTTAATAAAACTACCCAAGTTTCTTTCCTATTTTTATAAACTATCTAGTTCAGCAGTTGTATTTTGTATAGACTATGAATGGAAATCATCTATCTTTTCATAAAGAAAAAAAGAGAAGAAACAATTAATAGCTTGAGTAGAAAGCAATATACAAGGGCTGTCTGGAAATAATCCAGCTAAAAATGCCTCTATTTTTCATATTACATGGCTGGATGCTTTCTGGACAGCCCTCATATAATAATCTAGATTATAATAATTCCTTGAAATTTTATAGTATTACTATATTTCTAATTATAATTATTACTGTTATATGATCTTCTATATCCTTCCCCAAAATTAGCAATCAAATCTGTGAAATTCAGATCACCATCTTTGCCTAACCCCCACGGCTGCCCACCTCAACCCCTTTACTCAGTAAATTGTGTCATCATCCACCTAGCTGATCAAGAGAGAAACAATGTGGTCAAACTTTGTCTTCTCTTTCTTTTCCCATCACTGAATGTCTGCTTCCTCCAACAGCTCTGTTAAACTCTAATACAAACCACTATTATCTTTCATTTTGGCTTCAGCAAAAGCGTAACAGGCCTTATATCCATTCTTGCCCCTCTTCAATCCACCCAGAAGGCAAAGATGGGTTTAAAGGTCAAACTTACTATTTTCTCTCTTAACAATCTTCAATGGCTTCTTGATAGTCTTAGGATAATCCTTGGTAATCTGCAAAATCATGCAAGATGGCCCTAGCGTAACACTTTAATGATTCTACCCCCAACTCTTCCCCTCAACCCAACCATATTAGACTTCTTTCATTTCTTTAATGCACTAAGCTCTCTAGTCTTCACTTTGTATTTTTTATACTACTAGTACATTAATGAGGCATAATTTATATACAGTAAGATGCACAAGTTTTAAGTGATCAGCTTGAATTTTGACAAACATACAAGTATACACCTGCTTAACTATCAACCAGATCAAAACATAGAACATTCCCATCACCCAATAAAGTTCCCATGAGCCCCCTTCCACTCAACCCTTCCCCAACTCCAGGCAACAACCATCCTGATTTCTATCACAATAGGTATTTCCATCATTCTTGAATCTCCTAGTAATGAGAACACACCCATATGTATTCTTGTGAGTCTGGTTTCTTTTACTCAATACTTCTGAGATATATCCATGTTACTGTATGTGTCAGTTTTCTTTTTTAGATTTTAGTAGTAAGTTTTCCTACAGATACACCATAAATTTTTTTTCCAGTCTTGTATTGGATTGTTTCCTTTTTAGGGATATTATGAATAAAGTTGCTATAAATATTCATTACAAGTTTTCTGTGGTCATATGCATTCATTTTTCTTGGATGTATATTCCTAGAAATGAAATTGCTAGGTATATGTATAAATTCATTAGAAACTGTCATATATTTTACCAAAGTGGCTGTACCATTTTATGCTCCCACATCCTTACCATATCCTCCACAACCTCACCAACAATGGTGTAATCAGTCTTAATTCTAAATATTCTAGTGGATGTACAATATTTTTTCATCTAGTTTAACTTTTTGTCAAAATAATATATTTATATTGTTCAAAAACATAACAACAGGGATTATAATCAAGCAATCCTCTAATGATCCATTCCTCCCTTTTCCTATATACAACTACTTTTAACTTTTTGTGGTTTTGGTTCTTTGGTTTGATTATTTATCTCAAAGTGTTTATATCACTATACTTTACTTCCAACTTTAAACACTATTGATTTTCTATTACTATAATAGATGAAACTATAGCTCATTTACTCCCCCATCTCCATCTTCCCTCTCCATCTACTTGACTCAGATGATCTTTTTTAGTTCATCTATCATTTACTTTTTAAATTATTCTTAATACCAATTTTTGTTTCAACTCTAGACAGTACCTTAATTAGTCACACATTAATGAGGTTAACACCAGCTACTGCAGTAAGTAAAACCCACATTTTCTGCTGCATAACACAACAGAAATTTACATGTTGCTATTATAATAATAGCTCATTAACTTAGTAGACTGGAAGGGAACTAAAACAGTGTACTCTTCCACAGTTATTCATAAAAGTTCTGGGCCTTCCTACATGTTGTTTCCTCCCTCCGGCCAAATGCCTTGTCTCAATTCCTCTCTTCTTCACCCAGCCAGTTTTATTTGTCTTTCAGACTTGTATCACCACAAAACCCCCAAGGAGCCCTCCCAGATTCCCAAAGATAGGCTAGATTCTCCTTTAGCACTCTGCTTAACTCTGTGATGGCACTGATGTGAGTTGAAATTGGTGTTTTCATCTCTGTCTCCTCCAAAACTATATTTCTTGAGGGAAAGGGAAAATTTTTGCTCATTACTGTATCCTCAGCAGTTAGCATAATGCCTGGATTATAATAAATAATCAAATATTTCATGAAAAATCAACGTATTTGAATAACTATTCACATAAATATTATTTGCACCATTTATTCATTAACACATACATAGTTATGGGAAGGAGAATTAGAATGAATCCAGAATTTTCAAAATAAAAACAAATAGTCCACACAGTTTAATTTTTTATTTCAAAAAATAGTTTGCCTAAGCAGAAAGTTTAATATCTTCTAGTACTAAGAAAGCTTTATCACAAGAAATACCAAAGCCTTCAGTTGTTGTTAATATTGTTAAAATAACAAATTCAAATAAACTGTTACATTTATTAAGAGCTCACTTTGTTCCAAGCACTGCACTAGATAGATTCCAAGAATTAAAGAGTGAATATTTCACCGGCACAATCCCTGACCTAAATTTTATAAAGGCAGAGTGAATCTATACTAAAAATAGGTTTAAAACGCTAGCATATAAACAAAAAACCCCCCACAACAATGAGAATCTCAATTCCATAAAGCCCACTGGCTGGATTGTTCATTTTTATGCTAGAGAGAACAAGAGCATTGTAAATTGTTAATTAATAACTTAATTGAAGAATTGTGTGTATAATAAACAATTCCTTTATACTTCTGGGAAAATTCTAAGTATGAATCTACATACCATACATAACTGAATAGACAGGCAGACAGTTCCAGATAAGAAGAAGAAAAACAGATAAAACAAGTATAAACAGTTTTTGTGGAATCACAGCTACAACCATGGAACAGACCTACTTTGGGCAAATGGCAGAAAAAAAAGACAGAAAATACATAACAAGATATAAGAAGAGAAACAACAAATAGGTCAAACAATAGGAAAAAAAGAGAAATGAAAAATCAAATGACAGGATAAAAGTACTGCTTAGCATATCATTAAACTTCACATGCTTTAAATTCAAGGTAAGAATTTGAGGAACAATTAGAATTTCTTTTCAGAATCTCCTAATGAGTTGTGAAGCCCACAAATTAATCAATTCACATATAGCACAGTATAGATTTAGCAGAAAACAAACAAACAAAAAAAATGGTAATTCAACACTACCAAAAACAAAATACTGCCAACTCAATTACATGTTCCATAATTAGGTATGCAATCTATGACTGATTAGCATTTAGATATTATAATAAAAATGCCTGATTCTTATATATTTAAATGTTATTTCATTATAAATTACTTTTTTTTAATGAAGTAAGAGATTATAATGATTTTTTTCAATTATGCATATATGTCATCTATGAATTTCAGTTCAGGATAGTAACAGGGACTACAAAATAATTGTTATAACAAGAGGAATTAGGTCAATTGGGGTTGAGAATATACAGCATGTACATTAAAGAGTAAAACATTGGGTAATAAGGTCTGTGTATCTTCACTAGATAAAGTGTTTTCTTCAGTATTATAATACAATAATTTACACGTATTAAGTCCACTCACACTTGTATGACAGTTCCAGTATATTACATCATTGCAAATACCTGATACTATTACTAATCTGCTGGGCAAAAATGTGTATCTTACTGTGGCTTTATTTTATATAGGGTCTGGCACAAATAACGCCCCCTTTTTATAGCTGGTAATCTGTACTAAACCTTTCATTACAAAATCATAAGCATATAATTCTGTAACGTAACAATATCAAACTCAAGTACATATAGGTGACATTTAAGTGAAATGTTCAAACTGCTGTCCATCTCGTGTGAGACATACATACAAGGTCAGTGTTACTTCTGCCAGTCTCTATTTCTCAGATCATTAATACAATTGAGCACCTTTGGCATGTGTTTCTACTGGATTAAAAATGTCTAAATTCAAGAATTCTTTCTGAGGAATAATAAAGTAAACACCATACCAGCAACATCCAAAGACCAAAATCACAAAAAAAGTTAGGTTTATTAATCAGATTATTATTTTGTTTTTTTTTTCTTCAGATTATTTTAAAATATAAAGTGGTATGGCAAACTTATTAGAAAGGCAGACAATTGAAAAGGAAAAAACTTTTCTAAAGTAGAACTTACAGAGAAAAAGGTGACAAAACAGCTTGTACCCAAACTTCAGTTACTTACTATTTTTTTGGGGGGGGGGTTTATTTTTTTATTTTTTTTTTTAAATTCATTTTTATTGTTAGACTTATTGGGGTGACATCTGTTAGCAAGGATTACATAGGTTTCAGGCATACAATTCTACAGTGCACTGTCAACTTGATGTATAATAAGTTCACCACCTAATGTGACTTCTCTTTCCATATTTTTTTTTAAATTCATTTTTATTGTTAGACTTATTGGGGTGACATCTGTTAGCAAGGACTATACAGGTTTCAGGCATACAATTCTACAGTGCATTGTCAACTTGTTGTATAATAAGTTCACCACCCAGTGTGACTTCTCTTCCCATCACCTTATATTTAGCTTCCCCACTCCTCTCCCACCCCCTCCCCTTCTCCCCTCCCTAACCCACTTGTCCCCAAATAAACATTAAACTATTGATTGTGTCCATGGGTCATTTGCTTGTTCATTTCTTTTTTCTTTGCTTTCAGTTTTATATTCTGCATATGAGTGAAGTCATACAGTTCTTTGTTTTTTCTGTCTGGCTTATTTCACTAAGCATGATGATCTCCAGGTCCATCCATTTTGTTGCAAATGGCAATATTTCATCTTTTCTTACAGCTGAGTAATATTCCATTGTGTATATGTACCACAGCTCCTTTATCCAGTCATCTGTCACAGGGCACTTTGGTTGTTTCCATGTTCTGGCCACTGTGAACAGCACTGTGATGAACATTGGGGTACATAAGTCTTTGCGGACAAAGGTTTTCAAGTCTTTTGGGTAGATCCCCAGAAGGGGGATTGCTGGGTCAAATGGTAAGTCCATTCCCAATTTTCTGAGGAAACTCCACACTGCCTTCCACAGTGGCTGTACCAGTTTGCACTCCCACCAGCAGTATGCGAGAGTTCTTTTTTCTCCA
>PVJL010000827.1:214566-334149 GCA_004026885.1 Lyroderma lyra
AATTCATTTTTATTGTTAGACTTATTGGGGTGACATCTGTTAGCAAGGATTACATAGGTTTCAGGCAAGTTGATGGTTTCTTTTGCTGTGCAGAAGCTTTTTAGTTTGATACAGTCCCATTCATTTATTTTTGCTTTTACTTCCCTTGCTTTTGAGGACAGGTTCATGAAGTCTTCCTTGAGTCCTAGGTCTATAAATTTAGTACCAATGTCTTCTTCTATACAGTTTATTGTTGCAGGTCTTATATGAAGGTCTTTAATCCATTTTGAGTTAATTTTTGTATATGGAGAGAGTTCACAGCTCAGGTTCATTCTTTTGCATTATGTTTTTCCAGTTTTGCCAGTACCACCTACTACTTACTATTTTGCAAATAAGATTTTCAAATATGTTCTTCTTTTCTGGTATTATTTTACTATCAAGAATACCTAGCATTATGTTGGGCAAATTTAATCCTTTGGCAATCATTTTGTTTCTAATGCTAATTTACTTTCAATTATTTGGATGCTATATTATCTAATCACATCGCTAAAATCTACAAAGTATGAATTTTCAATTAATTAAAACATTCTTCTAAGAAAAAAGTCCATTCAAACTTTGAAAATTACTGATCTGCTGAGTATGCTAAGAAATTATAAATCAGTATTTGTCTTATCAGTTTATATCATTCTTATTATACACTGCCTCTTTCAATAAAATAGAATTGTGTTTTTAAAACAATTTTCATTCTTTCAAAATGAAAGTCTATTAACTCTAGTTTTTATCTGTTAAAAGTTATACTTCATCTTTGCACTGTTCTGATTGGTTTTTTGTTTAATTAAGTCAAAGATCTATATTAAAAATGTGAACAACTTATGTCACTGATATAAGTAAAAGACAAAAAAACCAAAGTAACAGAATAGTAATATGTGTGACTATGGCATTATGATAATCCACTGGTACTTGATGTAACTAAAGTCCTCAGCCCAGTTATACTAAATTCTTTGCTGCAATGTGTTATTGTATCAAAACCCTAATTTGTGCTTTCCCTGTTTCTGATCCCTATCACTTTATACTGTCCACTAAATGCTTTCCACTGACTCAAGACAGCCATTGCCTAGCCAAGTGCCTCCATTCCTCATTTACCTAGTTACTCCTGAAGCCCTAACAGCTGCCTCCCAGGTCCCCAGCCTGCCTTAGCTCCCTCATTTTCCCCTCCCTCATTTTTCCTCCCAGGCCAAGTCCTAGCTAGCAGCCCTCACTATTTGGATAATACAATTTCTATTCCCACTTCTGGTTGCCATAAAACCCCCTAACCTCTGACACCATGGCTAATCTCCTCCAATCCCGACTCTAGTTTCTAACACCTTAGACCCCTGGCCAATGACCTGGACCTGAAGAGCCTGTTCCCATTTAGAAACCTATGAAGAGGCAACAAGCTGTATGCTGGCATATAAGATTTTAATTCTGAATGTGTTTCTCCACAGACAATGTTATAAGTAGTCTTCAGGTTCTATAGCACTAGAGTGCCATAACTCAGTTACCTAAAGGCTAAATAGGTTTTGGTGGTGTAGACTGGTAACCTGGGCATCATTTACATCGATGGCTCCTGAGGGAAAAAGATATTCCAAATTTCAAGTAACTGACTTAAAACAACTTCCACCTTCCTGAAGATACCTCTCTGTATTCTCTCAGCAAGCAACAAAGAGAAGTGATTGGTACTTACTAATTGACTGATACATTTTAGTGGGGCACAACTATATCTGCTGCTGTAGTATATATTTAAATATAATTTAGCATTCAAAGACCACAACAAATTAAATGAATTGTTTAAAGAATATTTACTGGCCCCTGTTTATTATTACTGATCTAAGCTATGGCCAACACAACTTACCTGTCTAACACATTAATGAACTGAACTTAAGAGAAAGAAGGAAAGCTAACCTTCATTGAGAACTGATCATGAGCCAAAAGGTTTACGTTCTTTAATTTATCCTTTCTACAATTTGGTGAGATTAGGTACTACTAATTCTACTTTAGACTTGAAGAAACTAAGGTTCACAGAGATCAGATATATTGAGAGTTGGTTTATATGACTTACTTTTAGGCCAGAAAAGAAAAAAAAAGGGTGCAGAGACTAAGAAAGATGTTTAATTCCAAATCCAAATAAATCAAAATAAGTAGTCTGAAAGATGAATTAGGGATAAAAGTAGAAATTAGCCGTCTTTTAACCTAAGAGCTTAGATGCAGTATGTACTACTAAAGTATATGCAAGGGTCAGACTCTCTGCTCTCATGAGCAACCCCTCCATCCTAAGAACTTAGAAGATTCTCGAACATATTTGAAAAGAAGTGCTTTGTCAGAACATTTCATGAGATTTAGTTGATATTCTGGTTACAGGGTAGAGCTGAGAATGATCTGGAACATTAGCCATCTAAGAGGCCGAGATTCTGAGAATCTGGGCAGTCTATGTATGGCTGCTTCCTTGGCAATGCCAGCTCTAGAAACAAATCAAGATATGGCCTGATCCTCCCTTACAAAAAGCTTCATTTCTATAGCTTCCTAGAAAACGGGTCCTGATACTAATAGCAACTTGCCCAAGATACACAAGAACAATGGTGAAGTCCAAATACAACCCCAAGGCTATGTGAATCCAAAGTCCACATTCTTTTTCTACCATTTTACAATATGAAACCAAAGACATATTTTTTAAATAAATACTTTGTTTTCCAACATCAATCGCAGATTTTGAATCCAGAATTACCAAGTTGATGTTGAATTTTATAATTTAGTATCTTCTATAATAATATAATTCAAATATTAAATGTATAGATTCTTAAAAATAACTTCCTTGACCATAGTGAAAACAATTTCAACTAAAAATTATAATTCATCAACTTCATTGATTAAAGTTAAAAAAGAAAAAGTTATTTATAATCAAAATAATAATAAAAAACAACCATTTGCTATGCATTTATTTTCAGGCTGAGATAAGCAGTTTACATGTTTACTTTCAGTCCTTTAGTCTACATTATGACACTAGCGTAATTTTGATTCAATATTATTCAAGAGAAAAATGAACATTAAAAGTAGGAAATTAATAGCCAATTAAATCTGACCTCATTAGAGCAGAAATATGAAATTGATCATTTTTATATTATTAGAAGAACTGAAATAAATCCACCGCTTTACTTAGTAGGGGGAATACTGACACAGTGGAAAGCCACCTCTTTACTAACTCACTAACCCACCAACGCCTCGCAGAGAGAAAGGGGTTACAAAAACCACAGGTACCTGCAGACCCTGCTTCTAACCAATCAGTCAACTTCCCTAGCGCAGGGGGTTTCAGTTACATCTATGACTTGTATCACCACACCCATTCACCTTCCCTCACCATAGCACACCCACACACAAATACACACAAGAAACTGGTTTCTTCTCAAACTGTTCCTTCTTACTTTTGGCACCTTTATGCAAAACCCAGAAACCATACGGCCCATGTCTTTTCTACCACTGGCGAACAATAGGTATTTAAATCAGCTTCTGAGAATACAAAGATTCATCACTTAGTCTTCCCAGACAAAACACAAAGTAGCTTGAAATATTCCAAAATGTGTATGCATGTGCGTGCATATGCGTACATACCCACACACAACATACACATAAAAACTAACCTTAAGAGGCTCATGACCTAACATATACAGGGTCCGGCACAAATAACGCCCCTTTTTTTACAAGCTGGTAATCTATACCAAGTCTTTTATTACGAAATCATAAACATGTAATTCCATAACATAACAACATCATACTCAAGTACTTTAGGTGACATTTTAGGTGAAAAGTTCAAATGCTGTCCTTCTTGTGCAAGACATTCCCATACAGTGTCCAGCGTTATCTCTGCCAGACCCTGCATATACACAGTAAGGGAGAAAGACATACCTCAGGACTGCAGAATCATCTGCTGGTTGACTCCTTTTACCTGCTCCCTTGTACCTTTTAGGCTTTAAAAAAAAAAAGTGTGATTGTATGGTTCCTCCCTATGTGCTGACCCTATATCCATTTCCTTGATTCATCCTAAAATAATCCTACACCCCATTCCTAACTAATACAAAATTTCATTTTTCATTAGAGTCAGCAAGAACACATTTATTTTGTCAAGGAAGCACATGAGAAAAGTAGTAACTATCACTATCCAATGCAAGGAAAAGAACAAATTATAAACAGGGAAAAAAACATATGCTGAGTCTCCAATCACCAAAGTAAACTGGTATGTTACTAAGGAGAACAAAAGGGTCAAAGCAAGGAACAGACTGTGATCAAAAGTAACTTTATACATAATTTATTTATTAGTTCTAGTCTCCAAAAATCATGCCAAACTTTTTAGAAAAATAATTATTACAGAAGACCACATTAAAAGTCTACTGGAAAAACAAAACTTTTCCTACCTTTAGTAGTTTTCACAAAAATCTTAATACTATAATATTTTTATTTTGTCCATTTCATAAAAAAGGTAAAACACCTGAATTATACATCTATTTCCACAAATCTGTACTTAATAAAGTTGGACACAAAAAAAATTTGTCCTCAGTGAGACATAAAGGCCACTGAGTGATAAAATTAAATAATCTTTGAGAATAAACAGATATTTCTCAACATTCCATACATTAAATTTAACAAAATTATTTTAAGGTTTATAAAAATAAATAAATTAGTAAAACTTAAGAGTCTTGCTCATAGACATTGTAAAGTTCTTCTCAAGGAATCCATACCTAACGTACATTCTATCAATTCCATTTCATAAATTTTAAAAAAGCAAAAGCTTATTCTTGATAAGAAAGGAAAGTTTGGAGCATTCCACTGAAGTTTACATAGTGACCTAAACCACCATGGTGGCAAGAAAGGAAAAGAAAGAGGGGCAAGTCTTTTAACTATCACTCCACCCTGCATCCTCTGTGCTATGCAGAAAACCTAGTGACATTCCATTACAGCTAATCCCAACTGTCACCATGGGAGTGTCAATGCTGGGATACTGGTGGATACAGATACACTCTGAACAAAGCAAGCAAAGGTGAATGAAGAAGTGGCCTCTCAGCAATGGAAACCAGAACAGAGAAAGACAGCAGTCTCACAAGAAGTCAGGTTTTCTCTGCTTCTTTTTCCTCCTCAACCTTTGACTTCTGCCCTACTTCCCCCGACTAATTTTCTTCTCGCTCTGTTTTTTTTTTGGGGGGCGGGGGACATCTCAATTTTTTGAGGAGTACTCAGGAGTAATATCTTACAGTCTTCCTTATATCCCACAGAAGCTAGCACAATTAACAAATGTTCCACAAATTTGCTTCAATAGGTGAAATTACCTTTGAATTATTCCAGATTAAATTATGTTTTTAAAATATTAATGGAATCGCCATTCTTATAGGGGAAAAAAATCCTGGGAGTTTTTTTGCAAAGAAAAAAGTTTAAAAGACTATACACAAAAATATTAATGATTATTTCTAAATGTTAGTAGAACAGATGCTTTTAACATCCTTTTCCCATAATGTCTAAGAATTTTATAATGACCATATTTGAATTCCATAATTGAGAAACAAATTAATGGGATCTGAATCAATGGTGTTTACCACATCTCCAACCTAGCAATCTTATGATTATATAAGACACAACGGTAATAAACTTTTTATTAGAACTTGCTTATAATCTCAGGCTAAAAATGCTAATCTTCACATGGTCTTAGTATGTTCATCACCCAGAATTATTCCCTGTTATGGCATATTGTAAACTGCAAAGCACTTTACAAAAGGATGGGGTTATAATTCACCTTTGATCAGTACGGTTCAAATGAAATTAAAATGGGATATGACAGTCTTGGTTAATGAGACTTCAGGTAATAACACAGCTTAGTTCTTAAACTTCTGCCCATTCTGTACACATTCTTCCAAGTTCATTCCATGGCTACAAATTCTGTGACTTCTCATCATCAAAACCTGTTCTCATAAGTTCTTCTGCAATCATAGTCCCACCATTTTGGAGTAATGAGTGAAATGTCCTGAATTTTTACCGCATTATATGAACTAGAAAATATTAGGATTTAGGTAATATTGTGGGATGTAAAAGGAAAAATGCAAAAAGCAAGCTCTAGCTGCTTTTTTTTTTTTTTCCTTTTTGGTATGTGGGTAGCTCCCTGGCTGGGAATCGAACCCAGGCCGCAGCGTTGACAGCGCCTGAAGCCTTAAGCCACTACACCATCAGGGAACTCCCTCTATCTGCTTTTTATTAGCTATGTCCTCCCCAACCTATCAGTCCCTCTTAACCTCTTTGACTCTCAAAACCCTTATGCTACACTGCCCATCCTTCTACATGAACCAGAAAAACTCCAATTCTCCCTTCTTACACTGGTCTGCTAACGAAAAAAAAGCACAATCCTGCAGACTGGTGCCATGACTGGTACCCTACTTTACCTAGACAACAATCTTCGATCAGCAAATATTCATATATCTTTCAATAATTACTTCAAATACTCACCACTTAAGATTCACATACACACAAAAGAGGCACACATGAATGTAACCACCTCATCATCTCCCTAGCAAACTGAGAGATGTTGACACTAGCCTTTCTTCTTTCACTGGAGTTTCAGGTTTCATATTCAAAATCGATCCCCCCAAAATGTACTTGTGATTCATTGTCTTACAAATTTCTCATTTATAAACCTGTGATTCACTAGTAACTCCCATACCTTTATTGATTTACCCCCAAATTTACTGAAGTATAACTGCTGTGCAATAAACTGCACAAATTTAAAGCATACCAATTTTGAGTTCTGATACAGGGACACACCCATAAAACCATCATGACAAACAATATAAGGATTTACTTCATCTCCAAAAGACTCCTCATGTGCCTTTGTAATTATATCCCTGTTTCCAATACTATCGTCAGGCAATCACTGATCTACTATCTGCCACTATAGATTAGTTTGCATTTTCTAGAATTTTCTAAAAATGGAACTGAGTAGTAAAGAATGCAACCAGGAAAAAAGAAACGTAACTGTGCCTGTGTGCAGAGCTGTGGGCATGTCAAGGAAATACCTGAAAGGGCTCAAATCTCTCACCTCTTAAGGCTATGCAAGCAAATCTTAAAGGCTAAAGCTGAGTTTCAAGGTAAAGAACGAGATACCACTAGAATGACTAAAATCCAGAGCACTGACAATAATAAATGTTAGTGAGGATGTGGAACAACAGGAACTCTTACTCATTACTGAGGAAAATGCAAAATGGTACAGCCACTTTGGGAGACAGTTTGACGATTTCTTGCAAAGTTAAAAATACTCTTATCATGTGATCTGGCAACTGTGCTCCTTCGTAGTTACCCAAAGGAAATGACAAGTTACGTCCACACAAAAGCCTGCACACGATGTTTATAGGGCTCTATTCATAACTGCAAAAACTTGGAAGCAACCAAGACGTACTCCATTAGACAAATAAAGTGTAGTACGTCTAGTCCAGCGGTTCTCAACCTGGGGTTGAACGACCCTTTCACAGGGGTCTCCTAAGACCATCAAAAAACACATATCAGATATTTACATTACGATTCATAACAGTAGCAAAATGACAGTTATTAAGTAGCAATGAAAATAATTTTATGGGGGTCACCACAACATGAGGAACTGTATTAAAGGGTCACGGCATTAGGAAGGTTGAAAACCACTGGGACTCTAGACAATGGTATATGATTCAGTGCTTAAAAAAAGAGCTATCAAGCCAGGATAGACATGGAGGACTCTTAAATGCATACTACTAAATAAAAGAAGCCAATCTGAAAGGGCTACATACTGTATGATTCCAACTATGGGACATTCTGGAAAAAAACAAAACTATGGAAACAGTAAAAAGATTAGTGGTTGCCAGAAGTTGGTGGTGGAGGAATTGTAGGATGAATCGCCAGACACAGAGGATCGTTAGAGCAGTGGAACTACTCTATATAATACCATAATGGTGGATACATGTCATTATACGAGAGCTGTACGGAAAAGATCCAGCATTATAAATGCCTCTATTTTTCATATTACATGGCTGGATACTTTCCAGACAGCCCTCATAATATACATTTGTCCAAATCCATAGAATATACAACACCAAGAGTAAACCCTAATGTAACCATGGATTCTGAGTATCAATGTAAATTCATTTATTGTAACAAATGTACCATTCTGGTGAGGAATGCTGACAATGGGGTAGGCTATGCACCTGTGGGGGTAGGGAGTATATGGGAAATCTTTAGACCTTCCACTTAATTTTTCTATAAACCTAAAACAGCTCTAAAAAAATAATGTCTATTTTGAAAAACATACAGTAATTTTGGAATTGAAAAGTACCATAACTAAAATAAAATTTCACTAGAGGCGGCTCAACTGTATATTTGTGCTGGAAGATAAAAAAATTAGCAAGCTTGATGACAGGCCATTGAAAGTGTACTGTCTGAGCAACAAACAGAAGAAAGAATTTAGGAAAAATGAACAGAACTTCAAAGACCTGAGGAACACTATCAAGCCTCTTAATGTACATATAATGGGAATGAGGAGGAGAGGAGAGAAAGAAAAGCACAGAAAGAATACCTGAAAAAAATGATGGCCAAAAACTCCCCAAATTTGATAAAGAACATTCATCTACACATCCAAGAAGTTCAACAAACTCTAAGTAGCATCCACATACATACGTCAGAGTCAAACTGTTAAAAAACAATAACTCTTCATGTAAAGGGATTCTCATAATGTTAACAGCTGACTTCTCATCAGAAACCGTGGAGGCCAGAAGGCAGTAGGATAACTAAAAAATAATGAAGGAAAAAGACCATTGGTTAAGAATTCTATATCCAGTAAAACTATCCTGAAAAAAACAAAGGAGAACCAGTTGAGAAAGGAAAAAAGAAGAAATTAAGCTGTCCCTACATACAAAAACTGAGAGAATTCACTACTAGGTGGATCTATCTGCTCTACAAAAGAAGAGTGAGTGATTTATTTATATAAAAAGTTATTTATATATTTTAGTTAAAATGAAAGGACTATAAACAGTAACTCAAATATACAAAAAATAAAGAGCACTGCTAAAGGTACAAAATTGGTAAACAGAAAATCAGTATAAATATATTTTTGTTTGTAACTTCTTTCTTCTATATGATTTAAGAGATAACTGCATAAGGAATAATTACAAAATTGTGTTAGTGGGCTTATAATGTACAAGGATTTATGCATTTAGCATCCATGCTAAATCTGTATCAAATCCCTATCAAGTTGGAGCTAAGTCATTTGGGGAGTAATAAAATACTATTCAATCTAGAAACTCTGCATGCTGTGTAAAGTTTTATTAGGCAAACTCTAAACAAAAAATAAGAAGACTGTGAATGACTTTACGACTTAAGCTTTTCCAGCTTCTACACAGTGAAAGAAACAACAAAATAAAAAGTCAACTTACATAATTAGAGAAAATATTTACAACTACATATCTGATAAAGGGTTAATATCCAAAATATATTAGAACTCATACAACTCCATAGCAAAATAATAAGTAATAAATCCAATTAAAACTGGGCAGAGGAACTGAATAGACATTCCCAAAGAAGACATACTAATAGCCAATAGGTACTTGAAAAGGTGCTCTACATCACTAAACATCAAAAAAATATAAATCAAAAAACCACAATGAGGTATCACCTCACACCTGTTAAAGTGGCTATTATCAAAAAGATAAGAGATAACAAATGCTGGCAAGGACGTGTAAAACAGGGATCCCATGGATTCCTCAGTCTATAGAAGCCTACAATTCAAAAAGGATGTCTACAATCAATAGTTTAATGTTTATTTGGGGATGAGTGGGTTAGGGAGGGGAGAAAAGGGAGGGGGTGGGAGAGGAGGGAGGGGAAGCTAAATATAAGGTGATGGAAAGAGAAGTCACATTAGGTGGTGAACTTATTATACAACAAGTTGACAATGTAGAATTGTATGCCTGAAACCTATGAATTCCTTGCTAACAGATGTCATCCCAAAAAGTCTAACAATAAAAAAAAAAAAATTTTTTTTTTAAATAAAGGATGTCTACAATTGGGCTGTCATTTTTCAATAATTATACATCTTAAATTTCAGATAATTATCCAATTAACTCATAGAAGGTGAATTAATGTTATACTAAATTGTGGTACTCTAAAATAGCAAAATTGCCTACCAGTGATACTCATGTTGGTTGAGACAATAATGTTGAAAAATTTTAGGGAGTTAAAAATCACTTACTAAATGCTTACTGTGGTAGTGTATTTGTAACACCACTTTACAATTAATAGAAAACTGCCAAATTAAAATTTTTAAAGTAATATATTTATATTCTAAGCAAACTTAGGTTCACAGACTGCTAGCAGAATTTTTTTGTTCTGTTTCTTTATCTATTCAACAAAGTTTTATGGAGCACCTGCTATGTGCCAGGCACTATGCCAGGAACTAGAGATAAAAGATAAGGTCCCTATACTGTGTGCAGTATAGTGAGAAGCTCCCAATCTGAAATTAAAAAATGTATGATGGGAAAGAACCTTACAGGTAACTTATTTCACAAATTAAGAGACTCATGGTTAGTTAAGTGACTAAGGCAAACAGGCACTTAGGTCTACAGATTTCTTGCCTCATGTGTTCTTTGCACCACACTTTTTCATATTACTAACAGTGATGATGAAGTACTTCCATGTGAGTGACACAAACACATGGAACTGTGGGCAATCTATGTAACAGTTAACGAATTAAGAGACAGAAATCCCTAGTAGATGTGATATTATGATAAAGCCCTATAAGAAAACTAAAGAATTAAATAAGAAACTGAAGAAAACAAGGTATGTAATAGCTAGCCTTCTAAGCCATAATTATGGTTTTGCCTGTTTACTCTATAAAATGGGGATATTAAAAGTACTTATTTCATGATTGTTGCGAAAATTAAGTTAATACCTAAATGTATTTAGTAAGCCTAGCACCTAGTAAATACTCAATAAATGTTAGGTATTCTAATAGACAATCATTTCTTAAATGTATATGTGTATCCTATAAAGATGAAAAAAAAGAAATGATCTTTAAGGAATTATCCTATTATTATGATGGTCTTATTTTTCTAGCAACTAGTAAAATCTAGCACTAAAACATGTATTTCAGAAAAAAATTTTAGTATGTATAATATCTAATACCATAATCCCTTTCTCTATAAAGACCATCAGTCCTAAAATTAAAAAAAAAAAAATTAAGTTAATTACATTGAATCACAATTTAAATTAAATAATCATTTAGTTCAGTATTCCTAAAACTATAAATCCTAAATATTAAGAGAATGTTCAAAGATGATTTTCAAATAATTAACAAGCTTACGCATTTTTTTATAAACTATCATTATTAACATCTTTGAAATAATCATGATTTATATACATTAAGAAACTATTTTATATTAATATCAATCATAATCCGATATCAACAACAAAATAAATATTTATATACACTTACTGCAATCTCTCTACAAGCCGACATGGATATTCCTGTGCCTTCTATTTGCTTCAATGCATATTCCTTTTCATCTTTTCTGCATATGAACAAAAAAAGTTATTGTTTTCTACACATTATTTTTAGATTCAAAATTATAACAAAAACAATGGAAATGCACTAGTCTCTTAGTGATATGTAAACACTCTATGCATACATTGCTTATTATTTCTGGTATTTCAACTACATAAATATGAAATACCAAACAAAATTCATGTCACAATGAAAATACCAGACAGAACCAAAAGACAAAATTCAAAATTGAAACAGAACAGGATGCTAAACACAGCACTAGTTTCTAAAAGTAAACAAGAATAAATATAAACTCAAACATATTGCAAGATAATTCTACTCCTGTCTTAATCATCTGGAGCCTGGGAAAGCATTCTGTTATAAATATTAACTACAAAAATAAATGGCAGATTTAAATTTCTATATTCATTTAAAGTAATTTCATAGTATAAGAACCACTAAATAGGAAGGAGGAGCTATAGAAGAATGTTGACCCACTGGGACACCCTAGTTTACACCTAGGATAGGGGGCACACATTCAAAAGAGCCCAGGACATATCTCACTTTCAAGAACTCTGAGAAAAACCCAGCAGTTACAGTGAATTGTCTAAATAATGGAGATAGGATTAAGAACTCTGGGAACCTACAGTAATTACTAAGGTGGTTAACCAAAGGAAGGCAGCAGTTCAATAATGGTGATACAGTCCATAAAAATATTAATAGTATCAGATGAGTGGCTAGTGCCACACAGCATCCTCATGGCACTGACTCCAGAAGCAGCCACACCAAAGCCCCAGCTGAATGTCACAAACGTGATTTACATAATCGATTGTTCTGTTAAGAGGTGTATAATCCATGCCCCCCAAAATTTTGTCTTTTGATTATATAAGAACCTCAGCCAGGTATTACCTAAGAAGTGCCACATCTGTCCTACTTACCTATTCCTCATTTTCCCCATTCTGTGTTTACTAGCAGGTAAAGTAGTTTAGGAGGTTATTCATAATATGCAGTTTAAAACATCATTTTAACGCCTTTTGAAGATTTTTCACAATCATCTACATTTTGGGCAAATAATTGAGTTATGTACGGTTACTTTCCTCCACAATCAGTTTGAAAAGTATATCCATTTTTCTTCCAATACATGACATTCAGGTAATTAAGCAGCATTGTGATAAAGAGAAAATACACGATATATCAACAGGATGGACTGCTATGCAATTAATAAAATGATAATCATGAAGGTCATTAGAAACATGGAAAATGTTTGCCATATACTACTGAGAAAATACACAAATTAACCATATAAAAATATACATATATCTAAACATATTTTGGAGATAATATAAAAAAATAAAAAGCAGTGTGTTAAGATGTAGAAAGTTAACTAGCTTTAGTGCTAATATTATGTTGTCTTTCAAATTAGAATTAGAATAAAAAAGAAAAAAACAGCCAGTCAACCACTAAAACAATCTTTACTAATTTCAAAGTGATATCTAAGGCATGTTTTCAAGAGCAAAGTCGAAAACAGGGAAAGCTTAAGTGATCATTTCTTTTCCTTTTTCTGCCCTGTTTCCCCCAAACATAAAACTGGACTTTTTTCAGACTACTCAAAAGCCACTAAGAGGAACAAACAGCAGGTGACTGAATGTAATTAATTAAAGCTAAATGCCCCCCCCCACCTTAAATACATGAAGGCTGTCCGGAAAGTATCCAGTCATATAATTTGAAAAACGGAAGCATTTATGCCTGGATTTTTTCCAGACAGCCCTTGTGTGAGTGGGTGTATGTGTGACAGCACTTGTGCCTGAGATGTTTAATTATTAAATTTCATAATTTAATAATTAAGTTAACTACCAGGTACCTGTTGCAGAATATTTAAATTTAATAAATTATTAAAATAAAATTATATTAACTGTCTGACAAAATTTTCATAGGAAATCATTATTTTTAAACAGAAATATTTCAATCTCCAGTTCCCCTAAATGAACTGCTCCAGAAGCTCATGTAATTGCATAGTTTTATTTTTAATACTGTAAAGAATATTATACAATCTGGATAGGTTATCGTTGCTATGGAAACTATAAGATATTTGCAGTAAGTCAAAAAGTACAAAATTAACACATCACATTAATGACTTTTGAATTCACATTCAGGCTGTCAAAGGAATTTGAAAGCTTGGGCAGAATAGACTGAAGCATACATAGGCTTCTTACTCTGAATTATATGGATAGAATCTAGAAACAAACCCAGTAATTATTTCACTTAATAAGTTTAAATATAACTTCCATCTGCTAAATTAATAAAATATTCAAAGATCTGCAAACTTAAGTTTTATTTGTAGCTTTTAGATTGAGAATGAAAGAAAGTACATGCCATTACCACTTCCCTTGTATATTAACTGTCAGATGGTAAATGATGACGTGGCACCTCTGAAGTTCACTTACAAAGAAGTGGCAAACTTAGTTTCACCATGGTACTATGTCAATGCCAATCTTTAGTCAGATGCCAATACCTTAGTGATGAAAACTAAAGATGTGTCATTTCCCACAATGCTCACAAATATTTCAATGACTAGCACATGGGGCCGGGAAACTTTACTGCTCTCAACCCATCTGAGTGCCCCTCTCCAGGAGTTCCTCCAAATGGTAGTGACAATTCACACCCCACAGCTTGTATGTCTCAGGGACACATAACATTAATTATCATAAAGGTATAATTTGTTTTTATTACATAACAAGGCCAAAAAGCAGGTGAACCTTGCCTACACTGCTATGACAGTCTGTTTTTACAAGCAGTTTAGTTCTTCTTTAAAACTATTTTATTTCTAAATTATTCTTATTTCTAAATAAAAACAGTATATATTTACTATAATAAAAACAGACAAAACAATTTCAAAGCTTTCAGGGAAACTGCTCTCTAAATTTTAGTGCATATTAGATACTGTGGTTGGAGCAACTGCATACTGAAAATAATCAAAGGAGTTTACTAAATAAACCCAGGAGAATTTAAAATATATAAATATGTAGTAAAAACGTGGATGTACTATTTAATACAGAATTTTTTAAAGTTTAACGACATTTCTCCTATGTTAGTAATGTGTATCAAAACCATGCAGGCTTCACTTTCAGCAGTCACAAAGAAAGCAATTGTTCAACAGAAACATTATGTAACAACAAAATAGAAAAATTAATTTGGCAGAGACTGTGATCCTACTACTTTTTTTCCATCTTAGACACTATGTTCTAGAAAACTCTGGATGCAAGCAATTCTACAGATAGTAGAAAAAATAAGAAGCACATAGTTGTTCAAACTGTAGAAATCATTACCTTAAAATAAAAACTCTAACCAGACTCAGAGGTAGAATTTAAATGTAATTCAGGGAAGAATTGCTCCAGCCTAAAGAAACAAGGTCAGCAACATCCCGGAGTAGAATATTAATTAGGGACTGGTTTAATGAAAAAGGTAAGCTTACACCTTTCAATAACATCCAAACTTGGTGACCAACCTCCAGGCACTTTTAGTAAGATGAAGCAGCCTGTATGCACAATTATAGTTAAGGTCTAGCTGAAACCCCATTTCTTATCATTATAACTAAACAGGTCCAAGGCTTTTTTACCCTATCTGTAATACTATCAGGTGGCTAGATCAGCCCTGAGCCATTTCTGGTCCCAAGGACCTATGACAGACAAAAATTCAGAAACACCTTTTAAGAAAAAATAAAGGAATTCAAGCTCAAGCAAGGGTGAGGGAAAATGTCTAATCTCCAAATTAATCGGGTTAAACTCTATTTTTGTTTCTAAGGAAAAGTAAAGATGCTTACTATTTTATTTTATATCAACAGAAAAAAGAACAGATGAATGGAGTTCCCTGGTGGTATAGTGGCTTAAGGCTTCCGCACTGGCGCTGTCAACGCTGCCGCCTGGGTTCGATTCCCAGCCAGGGAGCTACCCACATTCGAAAAAACAAAGAACAACTGAATAAATATTCTATGCTCCAACACTATGCCAAACTCTGAAGATGAACAAAATTAGAAAATGACCTTAGATATACTTGATATCTGTGATATCCTAGATATCACCGAGTTGACAATCCATCTGGAAATATAAACAAATAACTCTGATATGACTCCCTCTGCACCCAAGAGGTGTGCCTAACAGGCACAGAGAGAATGAGACTAGTATGTCTTTCAGAGTTTTAAGGAAGGTAACTACACGAGTAATGCCTTTAAGAGAGGAGTTTCCCAGGCAGAGAAGAGATGAGGGGGACAGAAAACTCCAGGCAGAAGTACAGCATGAGAAAATTAGCAGGCATATTCAGGAAACTGCTGGTCTTCAGTATAGCTGGAAGCTTGGGACATGACAAGGGGCAAGAAATGAAGTTAGAAAAGGAAAAGAAAAGGACCGTGTGAGCTCTGCAAAGAAGCTTATATTTCATTACTCAGAGTGTGGAGCAAGAGATTTTTAGAACAGAGAAGGTACATTAAGAGATTTTTTGCTCAGAAAGAAAACTGTGGTGGCAGAACAAACATTTGGTAGGTTGTGTCAAATATCCACATAAGAAAAGATGAAGGGCTGTATTAGAATAGTGGCAGAGGAGAAATAAAGATTCAAAAGACATTTCTGACTCTGGGTGGTGAACACATAATGCAACACATAGAGATGCACTGTAGAACTGTACACCTGGTACCTATGTAACTTTTGCTAACCAATGTCACCCCAATAAGTTTAACAATAAAAAAAGACATTTCTGAGTCAGAACTGACAAAATTTAGCAACCAATTTAACTCTGTAAGTCAAGGAAAGAAAGACTCTGAGATGGATGAAGTTTCCAATTTGTCTAATTGTGTGAAAGATAACATCATTAACCAGAGAAATGATGACATGAATAAATGAAGACCAAGAAATGAAAGATTTTATTCTAAAGGCAATGACAGTTACATATGAAGATTAATCTTACTAGAAAGAACTGAGATTGGAAGTGTGAAAATCCATTTGGAGGTACTATAAGTGTGAGAGGATTAGTATAATAGAATGTTAGCTCCAAAAGGGGTTTAAGACAACCCTTGTTACATCTTCATTTTAAAGATGAAGAAACTAGGCCATCAGGTACAAGGAGAGCTGAGATGAAATCTTCTAATTCCAAGTCCAACATTCTCCATAGTATTAACAGTAAGACTAGGAAAAAAAAAAACCACTTGTGACAATCATTTTAAAGGAGGAATTGGCAGGACCAAATGAAAAAATAATGAAGATTAAGAAGACTGAATTAAGGATAAGTCTGAGGTTCTGGTGTTGCTGATGGGAAAAATAGTATCAACAAGATTTGGGTCAGGTCTCAGAAGGCTCTTCAGCTCATAAATGATGCTTTTAGGTAGAAACACCAACCAAAAATGAAAATATCTAAGAAATTCAAAACAGAGATGACCTAATGATGTTTATTGAGGGCCTACCATAGTAGTTTTAGCTTGAAAGAACTTAAGCCTAAATGTGATACTGGATTAGAAGCAGCAACACACAAATGGCTGTTTCAGTGTCCAGAGGTGGAAAAAAATGAGGCAAGAAGGGAAAGAGACAGAGAGGAAAGAAAAGACAAAAGATGGGATAATTCTGAGCACTTCTCTCTCAAGACAAACAATTTTATGCATTCATCCTTCAAGTTTTCTTTTCAAAACACTAAGAGTAGAATTCAAATAATGTAATAATCAGAAATACAGTATCCAATATGGTACAGTATTACCAGTTTACATAACTAGGTGTTATCAATAAACTCTTCAAACAATAAATCTGAGTCTTGCAAAAAATATATATATTTTTGAAGAATATTGGCATAAATCAGTGTTATATCTCTTTCCTTTAATATGTCTGGTTTGGCTTAGCTAATTAAGAGAATTCCTCAGCACAACAAAAAATAAGAAAAAAATATGGAATAAAAATTTGGAAAACCAAAAATTAAAACAGATCATTTAGTTTTACAAGAATATCAGTCAAAATTATTCAATATCATTAAGTCACTATTCAGACAGCCTAGTGGCAGTGACTCCTTATTTGGGAACTCTTTTCTTTATTATATAATACCACAAAATGTTTATATTTTTTATCATGAAATTTTCTTTCTTTCTTTTTTTTTTTTTTTTTTTTGGTATGTGGGTAGTTCCCTGGCTGGGAATCGAACCCAGGCCACAGCGCTGACAGCGCCAGCGCTGAAGCCTTAAGCCACTACACCATCAGGGAACTCCCGAAATTTTCCAAAAATAAACCAAAAAAAAAAATAGTGACAGTGATACTCCATGATTCACACAGCTTCAACAAGTAACAATACACAGCTAGCTTATTTCAACTGCCTCCCCTTGTCTTGATTATTTTGAAACAAAACCCAGTCATTATATCATTTCATTCATAAATAGTTTGACACCATAACATTTTTAATTATCAAAATTTTTTTACTTAAATAGTCCTTTGAAATAATTTTTAAGTATTAAAAAACCTTAACACATTACTGTTATTTTAATATTCCCCCATTAATGAATAATGTCATATAATACTAGCATCTTCTTTATGCTTTCATCTATCAAGTATTTCATCCATACATTGTCTCAACATCACCAAAATACAGTTAAGTCTCCCTTATTCAAATTCTGGATTCCCTTGTAACATAGCAATCTGACAACAATTTCCCTTTTTGCCTTCATTCTTTAAAAAGACTGCCTTTATTTAGTCTCTTTTCTTAAAAACTAATTTAGCAATTAATATAGCTCTTACTCTAAAAAACAAACTTTATTTTATACTATGTCCTTCACTCAGAATTCCAAGTCAAATAAACATGTACTATTTTAAAGGCTCTAAAATGTGGAGCATTTATTAATTGCTAAAATTGCAGAAACTCCTATTAAATTCTTACTGCTCAGAACTAAAACAAATATATGTATATGCCCTAATGCTTTAATACTTCAGGCATGAAAAGTTAAGTTTAAGACATAAATAATTAAGAACTATATTATATAGTGTAATTATTTGCAAATGTTTAAATGTAAACCAATTTTTTTATATAAAGCATTATCTTCCTTTGGGATTTCATGGATCTCAAGTCAGACTTACTTGCTACAAAAGGTAAGATACCAAGTAATGCCAGACATTTCCTTCAAAAATATTTTATTAACCACGTGCTGTGTGCCAGGCATTGTTTTGGGCTCTAGAAAGCAAGGAAATAACAAGACAATACTTTCTCTTGTGAACCTATACACAGAGAGAGACCCAAGCAAGTGACACATTCTGGTAAGTACTACAGCAGATATACGAGGTCTGACAATTAATTTTGCAAACTCATCCTAGACAAAGTGCTACATACCTCATTGCTGAATATCACTATGGTCACCTTGGAAGTACTCCCCTTGGGAAGCTATGCACCAGTGCCTAGTCCACCCTTCAAAGCAATTTTGGAACTCTTTTTCTGGAATGGCCATCAAAAGTATCGTCATATTACCCTTGATGTCCTGAATGTCATCAAAATGTCTTCCTTTCAGTATTTCCTTTATCTTCAGGTGAAGAAAAAAGTCATTGGGGGCCAGATCAGGTGGGTAGGGAGGGTATTCCAAGATAGTTATTTGTGTACTGGCTAAAAACTCCCTCACAGACAGTGCCGTGTGAGTTGGTACATTGTCATGATGCAAGAGCCATGAGTTGTTGGCAAAAGTTCAGGTCTTTTTCATCTAACTTTTTCACGCAGCCTTTTCAGCACTTCCAGATAGCAAACTTGGTTGACTGTTTGTCTAGTTGGTACAAATTCATAATGAACAACCCCTCTGATATGAGAAAAGATTAGCAACATGGTTTTGACTCTTGATTGGGACTGATGAAACATTTTTGGTTGTGGAAAATTGGCTGACTTCCATTGTGCCCTTGGATGCTTTGTTTCAGGGTGGTATTGGTACACCCATGTTTCATCACCAGTGATAACATTGCCCAAAACATCGTCTTGCATCTCCAAAAGGTCTTGGCAAACTTCAACTCTCCTTTGCTTTTGTTCACCAGTGAGTTCCTTCACAACCATTTTTGCACACACCTTTCTCATCCAAGATTTTCAGTGAAGATATTCCTGTTTCACTATCAATGTTTGCTTGGTCTGCTATGCTTCTCACAGTCAGCTGATGATTTTGATGCACAATTCAAAGAATTGTTGCAATGTTTTCATCAGTTCTGCTCGTTACTGGCCACCCTGACCTCTCTTCATCAGTGATGCTTTCTCTCCCCTCAGAAAAATATTTAATCCATTTGTACACTGCCATTTTCTTCATAGCATGATCCTCATAAACTTGAACTAACATGTCTGATTTCACTTCCACTCTTGCCAAGTTCAACAAGAAAGTTAACGTCTGTTTGTTGCTCTAATTCAACCTCAGACATTCTCACGACAATACACAAAAACACACAACAATAATGAACACCACTCAGCAAGATACCACCACCCCTTGACACAAACACAGCTGTGAGACAAAGATATATCAAGGTTATAAAACCTTACCGAGTTGTTTGCACAGAGCTGCCAACATAAGCGCATGGTGGCAAGTTCGGGAACTTAATTGTCAGGCCTCATATATGCAAAGTACACCGATAAAGAATGGAAAGAAAGGTTTGGTTCTAGTGGAGATGGACAGAAAAGGTTATCAGTTAAATAATTTTCAAAGGGAATATCCAAGAGGACCTGAGAGATGAGTAGGCTTTCATAAAGCAAAGAAGAAGGGTCAGGGCTATATGGACACCAGAAATGCATGGACAAAGTATGAAGATTAAAATCCAAGCTATATTCAAGAAATAAGCAAAAGACAAGTATAGCTAGAACACAAGACATGAAGTACATGTGAAAAGAGCAAAGGAGATAGAATTAGCATAGCCTTGTATAGTATGCTAAAAAAATTGTCATTTTTCCTATAAAATTGGTAGCCACTAGAAGTTTCAAGCAGAGAAACATATGATGAAACAGGTAGTCTCAATAAGTGAACATCATGCAGGATGGATCAGAAGATTTACAGCCAGAGGTAGGAGATCATTGTAAAAGTTCTAGGAAGCGTTGATGAGGACCAAAATTAGAGCAAATATAGCAAGAATGGAAAGAACGTATTCAAGAGGCATTCCAGAGATAGACTTTTCTATTGTGGACAAATACAGGGTCTGGTAAAAGTAACACCTTTTTCTATGAGCTGGTAATCTATACCACATCTTTTATTACAAAGTCATAGGCATGTAATTTAGTAACATAACAATATTTTAACTACTTAAAAAACAGCATTACTTCTGCCGGACTCTGTATATATATATGGCCACACTATAGACATTAAAGAAATTATTGATGAATAAGTATGTGTACACGTGTATGTATACATATAAGAGAGAGCTGAGCAAACAACCAGAGAAAGATGGTTGAGGTTTCTAGCCGGAGTGTTGTCTCAGAGAAATTAGAGCCATTTACACTACACGTTCTAAGCTCCCCCTACCCCACCCCCCAAAATAATATTGACAATGAGCCAGTATGCAAGTAGAAAATAAATTCATTTTGGTCATGTTGATTTTGAAACGGCTACTGGATATCCAGAAGATGAACAAAAGGAAATAACAGAGGTGGAATTTAGAAAAGAAGACATCGCTCCACAGGCAACTTTTAAAACCATAGAAGTAAATGTGATCATAAAAAGAATACAGAAAAAAAAGACTTGACTATACTGTATATAAGGATAGACAATGCTCACAGGCAAAGGTGAAGGAAATTACAGGTTTCCACTGTCCCAAACCTCACAGTCAGGGAGTTCCCTGGTGGTGTAGTGGCTTAAGGCTTTGGCATTGACGCTGTCGGTGCTGAGGTCTGGGTTCGATTCCCAGTCGGGGAGCTACCCACACACCAAAAAGCAAAAAACAAACAAACAAAACCAAACCTCACAGTCAGCTGATGAACTTCAAGGATTAACAGGGCCCATAACCCATTCATAGCACCCATGCCCCAGGGGTTGGGAAGCCCTTCTCTAGTAAATGATACCCTTTGACAGGCTGCAGAAGGAGGAACTTTTTAAAGTCCTTGATAATAGGCAAATCTAGATGTGAGGCACTCCTAAAGAAAACTGGCCTGCCTCATTAAAAAAAAAAAAAAAGACATAAAAAGGTAGAGTAGAGGGATAGTCTACTCAACACATACAAGGGGTATCTGGAAAGTATCTAGCCATGTAATATGAAAAATAAGAGATATTGGTGGCTGGATTTTTCCTGGACAGTCCTGTATGACAAACAAACACTATGCATGAAAACCTTAACTACTGTGGTTCAGATTAAAATGACTTAGAAGTTTATTTGTAGGACACCTGGGAATATGGACTAGATATTACATAGTACAGCAGACTCTCAGTTAACTGGCACCCACAGGGATTGGGAGATGCCAGGTAAATCTAAGAAGATGCTCCCTTAACCGGCACTCAAGCAATCAGAGCTCTCAAGCAACAGGCAAAGTCTCA
This sequence comes from Lyroderma lyra, assembly GCA_004026885.1. NCBI lineage: Eukaryota > Metazoa > Chordata > Mammalia > Chiroptera > Megadermatidae > Lyroderma > Lyroderma lyra. Next base: position 236,604 of record PVJL010000827.1, read on the forward strand.
ATCAACCAGCAATAATTTTCAACCATTACAATCCATAATCCCTGAAATACGCTTGAAAGAAAAAAGTAAATTCCTTTAAAGGACTTAAAATTTTAATCAACCTGGCACATAAACCATGAAGTAAAAAGTTAATTATTAGCTATTAAGAATTAATTTTCTTTTAAAAGTTTTATATAGGTTGGCCTGAATCAGTCTGTTTAAAAATTCAAGTAAGTCTAATGTTGTCAAATGATCTAATTCATAGGACTGTCAACCTAAAATTAAATTCTAGTCACTAAAAAGCTGAAAACAACAATTTAGGAAAACAGAGCTGCTTCCAATCCAAGAACAAACATAAATACCAGTAATAATGAGTCAATAAACTCATAACTTACGAGGAAAAAATAGTATTTTCTATCATCGAATCATCTTTAATATATAAAACTTAATACTAGCCCATACTATATTTATAAGTTATAATAGCTACATTTATATAGTACTACCTAGTACGAGGCAGTCACTGTTGTAAGAGCCTCAACTATATTAACTCTTTTAACCCTCACAACATGCTAGCAAACAGGTACTTGTACATCCCCACTGTACAGAGGAGGCTAATGAAAGCAGAGAGGTTAAGTAACTCACTCCAGACCACAGAGCTAGTTAAGGGGCAGATTCAGGATTCACCTGGATCTAGGAAGTATGGCTCCAGAGTCTGTGCTTTTAATAACCAGTTTCATTTCTTCATATTCCCCTTCTGGAAAACAGAAACAGCATGCGTCAAGGTTCGAGCATGATGCACTTGAAGTTCAGTAAGATCTGTTTAGAATAGGTGAAAGCAATTTAAAGCCACAGAAGGCAGAGGCAGGGCCAGACCGAACAGGACAGGTAAGTCACGTTAAGGAACCTGGACTTCATATCAAGGGGAAAAAAATGACTTTAAGCAATCTGTGCTCTTGTGTGAATAGTTTGGAGGTGAAGAGGCCACCTCCAATGTTAAGAGGCCTTTACAGTAATTTAAGAGATGACAACAGTCTGTATTAGGGAGGCGAAAAACAAAGTGGATGGATCTGAAAGGTAATTAGGAAGAAAGAGTATCAACAGAACATGAAGTTAAGAAATGAGAAAGAAAAACAAAAATGATTCTGTTTCTGGCTTGGATAACTGGGTGATGGTGGTACCATTAACTGAATTTAAAAAACAGACTGGGGAGGTTTTAGGAAAGTTAAAGTTGAGACTATTAAGCCATTGTCTAGAGATGTCCAAAAGGCATTTTGATGGATCTGTCACTTAGAAGGAAGTTGTGGGCTAGAGACAGAGATTTGAAAGTATTTAGAAACTGAATTCATGAGAACAGCTGAGAGGACAGAACACTAAAGAACATCATTTAAGAAAAAGGATCCCTCAGTATTAATAATGTATACTACATTATTTGGTGCTTAAAACTGCTAAGTGGTTTCTAATTACATTACTCTATTCTTCCCAACTAATTTCTCCAAACTGACTAAAAGCAATGACACCTCCTATAGGCCTCTGCAGTTCCACAGCTTTAAGATTATTAATGGCTATTTGTGGAGAACTTAACCAATTGAGCTATGGAGAAGAGATAAATAAAATGTACTTGATTTTAGGAAAATCCTCTTTTTAGAATTTCTTTGATCTTCTATTTCCCCCTGGGCTTTCCCTTCCTCTGCACTTGCTAGACTGACTACTCTAATCCAGCAACCAAGATGAGCTTTGGCGACTGATGATGTGGGAGTTAAGTAATGATTTTGAGATGTGCTCTCTCATACTCAACATCTAATAAGCAAATTCAGTCAAAATTATTTTAAGACAAAATGAAAGAGAGGTGTTCTTGTTTAAAATAAAAGACAAAGTTTGTTCTATTGCATTTTACTACTGCAGTGGAAAATTTTATTATACTTTTATATTATACTATAAAATCACAAAATGCTAGGGGGTTCCCTGATGGTGTACTGGCTAGGCTTCAGCTCTCTCAGGACCACAGCCTGGGTTCGATCCCGGCTCAGGGAACCAACCAAAAAAAAAAAGAAGAAAGAAAGAAAAAGAAAAAAGGAAAGAAATCACAAAATGCTTGCTGTTTTTGGCCCTAAGTCTTTTCCACACTAATTGATCTCCCTGATCTCTCTTTCCCCTTATTCCTATCCTTCATTTCCTTCCTTCTTATCCCCAGAAATTTTGTGAGCACTCCAGCCTGATGTCAAAACTCTCTTCTCGGACATTATGCTAAACGAAATAAGTCAGATTGAGAAACACAAATACCATATGATCTCACTTATAAGTGGAATCTAAAGAACAGAATAAATGAACAACCAAAATAGAAAAAAAAAATCATGGACACAGACAATAATAGTTCAGTGGTTACCAGAGGGAAAAGGGGTGGGGAGGTGGGGAAGGAGGAGGGAAGGAGATTCAACTATACGGTGATGGAAGGAGAACTGACTGGGTGGTGAGCAGACAGTGCAACACATGGACGATGAAGAGCTGTACATCTGGAACCTGTGTAATTTTACTAACCAATGTTACCCAATAAATTTACCATTAATTAATTAATTAGTTTAAAAAGCTCTCTTCTCTGTATTCATTAAGCATATCTCTGTACTATATATGACATTCATTGTACACTACTTCGTATGGTAACTTTTCCATAGTGTGTGATGTAAAGAGCTTGGGGTATGGAATCATATTTGTATACCTATTATACTAAGTCACACAGCTAACAAGTTACTTATACCCTCATGTTACCAGTTTTTGCATCTATAAACTGGGATTAATAATACTAACACAGCATAATTGTTTTGATGATAAATGAGATCACAAATGTAAAGTACCTAGCATAATATCCAACAACCACTGTATCAATAAATACCAGTTCCTGCATCAAAATTGTAAACTTTTCTTAAGAGAATATGGTAGAAGTCTGTGAATAGGCATTCCAATTAGAACACTTAGGAAAAGACACAGGAATATAAGTTTTTGGCAAATACATATCAGCAAAAATGGGACATGAAATTTGTTATTTACATTTCCTATAAGGATAATAAGTTTCCTAAGAGGAGATATTAATATCATTATCATGTATGTCTTTGTAGCCATCACAATACCTTGCAACAAACAATAAGGTATTTGGTGAATTGATTAATTGATTAGAGAACAGATATTACTGCTTATCTACCTTTTCTAATAAGATGGAGGTTGACAGTAAGAGTTTAAAATTAAATTTTTCATTCAACAAAAAGTTATGTCTATTGTAATGCATATTAGAAATTAAAAGGGTTGCAATAATATATTAAAGTATAGCCTTTGTCCTACGGAAGTTTAGAGGAGAGTAGAGCGGAATTAAGTCATATGTGGTTACTAAATATAAGGTATTATATGAAAAACTGCCTGAATCCCATCATTTAAAATATTTTATAAGCATCAATCTAACCCTATCTTTCTCAGTTTCAGTGAGAAAGGGACTGGGGAGAGAGAGGAGTCCTCCTCTCACCTGATATGAGCAGTACTTTATATCTTTTATATTACTGATTAGGATAATCTCATGAGATTATCATACTTCATGGAGAGAAACTATATGGTTTCCCTGGCAAGAATGTCTGCTGTCACCACTCCTATTCAGTATCATAGTGGAAGTCTTAGATAATGCAATAAAATAACAAAAGTAAATAAAAAGTATACAGATTGAGAAGGAAGAAATAAAACTATTCACAGATGATACAACTGTCTTTGGAGAAAAATCCCAAATAATCAGGAAAAAGACAATTATAGCAAGGTTGTAGGATATAAGGTTAACATACAAAAGTCAATTGCTTTCTTATATACCTTCAATGAAAAGTTGGAATGGGAAGTTTAAAACATAATACCATTTACTTTAGCACCAAAAAGTAAAACAAAATACAGCAGACTCTTAGTTAACCAGCACCTAAACAATATTAGCTCAACTGTAGAAAATGTACCACACTAAAGCAAGATGTTAATCACAGGAGGATGGGGTAAGGAGAGAAAGGGAAATAGTAAGGGGTATATGGGAACTCTCTGTAGTATTATTTCTTCAGTGTTTTTCCAGTTGCTTGAGAGTGCCAGTTCCTTGAGTTCCAGTTAAGGGAGGGTCTACTGTACTTAGGTACAACTCTAACAAAACATGTACAAAATCTATATGAGGAAAACTATAAAACTGAGGAAAAAAATAAAAAAAAAGACCTAAATAAAGGGAGTGATATTTCGTGCACATAGCTAAGAAGACCCAATATTGTCAAGATATCAGTTCTTCCCAATTTGATCAATAGATTCACTACAATCCCAATCAAAATCCCAGCCAGCTATTTTGTGGACACTGACAAACTGACTCTCAAGTTGATATGGAAAAGCATAAGACCCAGAAGAGCCAACACAGTATTGCAGGAGAAGAAAAAGGCAGAAGACTGACATTACCCTACTTCAACACTTACTCATACTACTATAAAGCTATGGTAATCAAGACATGGTAGTATTGGAGAAAGAATAGGCAAATAGATCAATGGAACGGAATACAGAGCCCAGAAATACACCCACATAAAATACAGTTAACTGCTCTTTAACAAAGAAGCAAAGAACAGCATTGGAGAAAAAAATAGTCATTCAACAAATAGTGCTGGAAAATATGAACATCCACATGCAAACTAATAATAATAATCTAGACACAGACCTTACACTTTTCACAAAAATTAACTCAAAATGGAACACAGATCTAAATGTTAAAAGATAAACCTACAAATATCCTAGAGGATAACACAGGAGAAAATCTAGATTACCTTGGGTTTAGAGATGACCTTTAGATATAATATTAAAAAATAATCCATTAAAAAATTTGGGGAGTTCCCTGGTGGTGTAGTGGCTTAAGGCTTCGTCGCTGGTGCTGTCAACGCTGCAGCCTAGGTTCAATTGCCAGTCAGGGAACTACCCACATTAAAAAAAAAAAAAAAAAAAAAATTGGTAAACTGGATTTGATTAGAATTAAAAACATGCTTTACAAAAGACATTTTTAAGAGACTAAAAAGACAGCCCACAGACTGGGAGAAAAATTTTTCAAAACATGTATCTGTTAAAGGACTGGTAATATAAACTACACGATGTAATATTGTTAAAACAACAATAAGAGAACAGATGACACAATTTAAAAATGGGCAAAAGATCTGAATAGTCATCTCACAAAAGAAGATATGCAGATGACAAAAGAAGAATATGAAAAGATATTCAATATCAAATGTCATTAGAGGGTTGTAAATTAAACAATGAGATACCACTACACACCTACTGGAACAGCTAAAATCCAGAACACTTACAACACCAAATGCTGACGAGAATGTAAAACAATAGGAAAGCTCCATCATTGCTGGTGGGCATGCAAAATAGTACAGCCACTTTGGAAGACAGTTGGGCAGTCTCTTAAAAACTAAACATATTCTTACCACTCGACCCAGCAATTGCACTACTTGGTATGTACCCAAATCAACTGAAAACATGTCCACACAAAAATGTGCACATGAATGTCTATAGCAGCTTTATTCGTAATTGCCAAAATTTGTAAGCAACCAAGGTATACTTCAGTAGGTAAAGGGATAAATAAATGGTGGTACATCGAGACAATGGAATGTTATTCAGTGCTAAAAAGAAATAAGCTATCAAGACTTGAAAGGGATAGAGGAGGGTTAAATGCCTATTAGTAAGTGAAAGAAGCTAATCTGAAAATGCTACATACTATGTGAGTACAACTATCACATTCTGGAAAAGGTAAAACTAGAGAGACAGAAAAAGATCAGGGGTTACCAGGGGCTGAAACGAAGGAGCCATGGCTGAATGGGTGGAGCACAGGGTATGTTTAAGGCAATAAAACTATTGGTATGATATTGTAATGGTGGATACATGTCATTGTACATTTGTCAAACCCAGAAACTATACAACACAGTGAAACTTAAGGTAAACTATGAATCTCAGTAATAATGTAACAGTATTAGCTCATCAATTGTAGCAAATGTACCACACTAAAGCAAGATGTTAATCATAGGGGGATGGGGCAGGGGGGAGGGTAAGGCAGTAAAGGGGTATATATGTGAACTCTTTAGTTTCCAATCAATACTTCTATAAACCTAAAACTGCTCTAAAAAATAAGACCAATTAATTTTTTAAAATACTTTTATAACCAATCATTTCATCACATCTTTCTCATAGAAGTTGGGGGTAAGGACCTAGGGAGGAGACTCTTCTCGTGCCTTGATATGAGCAGTACTTTACATCTCTTCTACTAGTGATAAGGATTCTCTATTGAAATTCTCAATTGGTAGCAAAATATACCACATTAGCTACACATATGTAAGACTACATAATTTAACAGTGGCAAAATATCCAACCAGCCTGAAAATGAAGTATAAAAAAGCCTTCAAGAAACTACTTCCAACCTATCATTGGTAAATATCTTTGAAATGGCCACTGAAAGGAGGAACAGTTTAAGAGGTAAAATTGTAGCTAACCTCAGCAAACAGCCTGCAAATCCTCTATTCCCCTAGTTAAGAAAAGCAGCTTCTGAGAAGGAAAGGGACAGAAATAGTGAAATTGGGCTCACTGTAAAATGGAATGATCCTGTGTTGAGTGCACAGTAGAAAATTAATAAATATGTACTAACTACCCTAACTTTACATACATCTTAAATATAAGGTATAATGTGCGGCCTCTTACTTTATATCAAAACAAATATAATTTCCAGAAGACAAAGAAAATATTCCTCTAATTCCCATTTAGAATCCATGTAAAAACTAGCTACATTATTAATTTTATGTCTAAGAGTACATCGTTAGCTGCTATAGATCTTAAAAAAAAAACAACCTCTATTCAAATATCATCTGAAGAAAGTTTATAAATGGTTTCATAAATTCACAGAAAGTAATACCTATATTTACCACATTAATGGCAAAATCGTCCTATTTTCAAAAAATCAAAGCAGCATTACCCAGGAAAGGTAAGTTACATTATCTCCTAAAAAAATAACTCACTAAGAAGGATCCTACAAAAACATACTTTACAAGTATATGAGATACGTTTATTTCTCTACTGAAACAAGAACTAACTTGAGAGAAGAGCATATTAACAAGTTCTGAAGAGAGAGGTGCTTAGCATATTGGAAACTAACATTTTTGGCATGTGGGACTTATAGCAAGAATGTCTATCCTCCAGTCCTGAGTCATGGGTTAGGCGGCCTCTCTATTGTGAAGCAATCTTTCAGTAAAAGGAGCAGCAGGGAAGAATACAACACATGAATAATGACTTGGATATGTTCCCAGGAGAAAATCATAGAGAAGCTACTTCTGAGAAAGTCAGATAGTATATGCTACACTTTACACTAATACTCTCTTTTCTTAATCACTCTTACTCTTTAGTTAACAGCAAAGAGTGAAATTCAGTCTTTAGTTTTATCTAAATTTTCTTTCTTTAATAGAAATATTGAATAAAATTATACAAGTATTAATTTGGTTTTAAATTTTGTGAAAGTGAACTACTTAATACATCATTTAAATTATTTTATGATGACATTTGTGCAAAGTTCTCACCTGTCACATACCCACCCCAGCACACACACACAATGACATCAGAAGGCAACACTCTGCTTTACCTTCTGCTGAAAAGTCTGCTACCTCCAACGCTTGAGGTCCATACACGAAGCCCTCCTGGAATCTATGAACACAGCAGAGGCAAAAGGCAGAGAAGTTTATGTAGATTTAAAGTTACACTGCCCAAAACATAAAATGCCAAATGCCTATCACAAGTCTACATATCTGCCAAGGAAATCAGATTTTAGATTTGACAGTGAGTAAATAAAAAATATATTGATAACATTCAGAGTTCATTATACATTATGCAGCTAATTATATGAAAAAAACAAAAGCTGAGCCTTAACTAATTTATATTCTCACCAGCAGAAGTGATTTATACTATAAGAAATACTAAAAGAGCAACAAGGTATGAATTCATATATGCTAAAAGTTTCAATTTCATTTTTAAAATTATGTGACAGAACCAAAACATATACAAGGAATATGAAAATATTAAGTAGAGAAACATACTTCACAAAATGAAAGGTACCTACAGCTGAAGGTACATTCTTTCTTAGGACCAGAGTGTGTTGGGAATGTAAGGAAAAAACAAACAGAAACAGACCTGGAAGAGGAGAAAGGCAGAGAAAAACGTAAAACTGTAAAGATACTCTAATGCCAAGATTTAAGCCTGACAGTAATGTTGAAATGAGCAAGATATTACATATGCTAGGCATATTATAAAAAAAATATAAGCATGAAACATAAAAAGCTTTTCAGAAAACAATAATGTAAAAAATTAACAATTTAATCAGTGAAATATTTAGATCTCAGATTTCATGTCATTCTCTTCTGATGATAGAAATAAAAGATTACAAAATGGAGCTGGTATGTAAGAAATCAGATAAATTTTACCAGCTATTAAATTTAAAAGAGAGCATATTATCTTTATGTAATATTTAGAAATTCTCAACGATATCATCAAATAATTAAAAAACAAATAACAAAGTATTGTCTTAAAATGTGATGGTATGTCAAGAAAGAAACAGTATTTTAAAAAAAAAAGAAAGAAAGAAAGAAACAGTATTTTGAAACATTGGTCCATAGGCTAACAGAAGCTATGCCAAAGGCAGGGAAACAGACAGAAGACACCCAGTCCTTTATGATCCTACAATCATCATGCAAAGCCTGGACTTCAGTGGGAGATACATAGTAGACCCTTGAACAACATCGGTTTGAATTGTGCAGGTCTACTTCATACATGGGTTTTTTTTCAATAAATACTATAAATGCATTTTTCTCTTATGATTTTCTTAGTAACATTTCCTTTTCTCCAGCTTACTTTATTATAAGAATACAGTATTTAATACACGTAATATACAAAATGTGTGTTAATCCATTATTTGTGTTATCAGTAAGGCTATTAGCAGGTAAGCTTTGGGGAAGTGTAAGTCGTACGCAGAATTGTGACTGTGCAGGAGTTGGCATCCCAACCTACATGTTGCCCAAGGATCAAATGTACCTCTATCTTATTTTGTATTCTAGGTAAACCTAAATTTAACTAATGACCCATCTTAATGCTGCATGCTCTTTCTGAAATACAAATCATAACTGTCTAAATCCTTATCTTGGCACATAGACCCTCTCATAATTTCTTTGGCCTCTGCTTATTTCTGCAGCCTTATGAGTACTTTAGCGCTAAGCTCCAACCATAAAGAGTTGTGGGATGGTGACTACAGTTAACGATACTGCACTGCATATTTGAAAGCTGCTAAGACAGGAGATCTTAAAAGTTCTCACTTTTTTACATAATAATTTTTTACAAACTAATTTTGTAAAAAAATTAAAAAACCATTTTGTAAATACATATGGTGACGGATGTTTAAAAAGAGAGAGAGAATTATGTATTCTGCACTCCAGATATGGTGGTCAATCTATACCATTACGTCAATTTTATTAGCATTGTCATCTGAATTGTCAAAATCCCCAAAAGTTATGAGTGTATTATTTCAACTACTATGAAAGGTCTATTAAACCTTTTCTCTTACTGTGGGGGGTAAAAAAAAAGAACCACTTGTAGGTTTCTCACACCACCTTGCCTTTGCCCAACCTGCTTGGAATGCCCTTCCCCTGAATGTTTCTCCATCCATCCTTCAAGTCTCCTCCAAAAAGCTTTTCTGCAGCACCCATCATATACACAGGGACAGACAACACACTCATGCACAAAATATATACAATCTTCCTGTGTGTATACCTTTTCTACCCAGGTACTATAACACTTTTCAATTATTATATAATACTTTTCAATTATTATGTAATTTTTGCTTTTCTTGTCTGCCTTTGCTATTAAAATAAAAGTCCCTGAGGATAGAGACCTCATTAACTCTTTGGCTCACCACAGCCCTTAGTACAGGGTCTAGAGTACATAGAAGAACTCAATAAATACTGGGTGAATTAATGAAATTCAAAGAAACAAGTCTTAAGCACTTCAAAACTCCCATACTGTTAAACATTTAAAAGCACACTGTTGTCTTCATTTCAAATCACAAAAATTCTAATATCAAGGAAAATATCAGGAGACATCAGGATTTCAAGCCAGTTGGCAATACTTAATTTCCTTAACTAAAAATTTTTCTTCTATAACAAACCAAGTATCCTGAGTGGATAAAAAATAACTATTTTTTAGTACAACTTCTGAGGTGTTTAAGAGAAGGGGGAAATATAGAACATTTTTCTCTCTATGCAAGACATCCCAACAACAAATATTTATTGAGGATCATTTATGTGCCAAGCACTGTACTGGGCAGTTAAAATATAAAATAATGAGCTCTTCGAAAGAGAAAAGCCCCAAGGTACTATAAGTATATCTAGCTACAACCCCATGAGATAAGAAAGCTTAGAAGAGATGGCATTTAGATTATTTTTTTAATTTTTAAAGAAAAAATTGAACTTTTAAGACAAAGATAGATTTTAATTTTCTATTTTTTAGGAGCTCATTTGTTTTTAGATGAGACAGAAGGAGTCAGTGTCTTTTACCCACTGTGTAGCCTTGTACCAGATTATTTACGTACACTATCTCAAGCCTCATAAGAGTTCTGTGATACAGTTCTTTTTTTATTTTATTTTGTAATTGTTCAATTTATTGGGGTGACAATGGTCAGCAAAAAATACATAGGTTCCAGGTGTACAACTCTTCAACATGTGATATAGTTCTTAATATCATTTAAAGGCTAAGAAGTACATAATTTGTGGAAATTAAACAGCTACAATCTGAGCTCAGAAATGTCTGCCTCTAGCAACTGTTGCCCATTACATGTTACTTCTGAAATTCTTAGCTATATAGGGGCTGAGAGAAAGTTATCAATAAATAAATTACCCGTTAACTAACCTTCCATATGCTTCATCACTATTTACAACATTCTAACTGAGTGCAAGGAAACCACTTTTTAAATGATGAGAAAAAACTAACTTTATTTTTTTTTTTTTTGAGAAAAAACTAACTTTAAAGAGCACAACTGATAGAACCAAAATCCAAGCTTTTTAAAATAAGCTATAAAGCATAAATTAAAACCAGCAATAAAACTTCAAAATATATCTTTCTCATTAAAATCTTCTTTAATTCCCTCCAGTATAAGGAGGAGGAAAAAAAATCACAGGGGACAATGTCTCTCCCAAATTCTATGTATCTATTATACAATCCCAGTAACCCTAAGGAAAGCCTATTTCTCCCCACATAATATTTAGAATATTTCAGATGAGTAATTATATCCATTAAAAAGTTTAAAATAGTAACAACAACAACAATAATAATAGTCTAAACAAGAAAATAACTCTAGGGGAAAAAATTAATTTAATGCTATGATGACCACTATGATTGAATAATCCTTATCCAGATCTTCTCAAACCTCAAAAGAAATGTATTACTATGACAACATATGTAGATTCAGGCAACATTTTATAAAAGGTTCATTAAAGGATATAATAAAACTAAAAAAGAAGTACCCTGAAATGAAGGCACAAGGCATTTCAGTTAGCCAGAATAATAATGTCCCAATAGTAAGGAGTATTCAATGCCAAGAACAACCACCAAAAAAGAAGGTGAAATTTCCCTCTATGGAATTATTTTCAAATACAGAAATGGTTATCTATTTGAAAGTTCACGTTTAATCCCATTTGAAAGAGAGGCTGACATTAGTGGCCTAAGTCTTTCTCACCCAGAAATGAACGTCTTAGGCCCACAACCACGAGCCATTAAACAACCAATCATCTTTTAATTACCTGGAAACTGAAGACCCTTCACTGTGTCCCAGAATTTAGTCTATGCTCCTACGAACTGCAATATTGTGAAGATAACAAAGAGCAGAGGTTTCACGCTGTGAATTCTATAGCCCTGTTCCCAATGGTGAGAAACACAGCAGAACCTGGTGAAAGCAAGATCCTTCTCAGATACCCAATCTCAGAGTCAAAGAACCTCTGCCAATAACTTGCAAAAGTGCCTCCCCCATCCACTCTTACCCAATTCTTTAGAATAAAAATTTTGGGAGTTCCCTGATGGTGTAGTGGCTTAAGGCTTCGGTGCTGGCGCTGTCAGCGCTGCGGCCTGGGTTCGATTCCCAGCCAGAGAGCTACCCACATACCAAAAAGAAAAAAAAAAAAAAAAAAATTTAAGATTCCAGCAAGAACTCTGTGAAATGTAAAAGCTAATGCTACAGTTACACATCAAAGCAAAAGCAACTTCTCAAAGGAATCTACTATCTTAACTAATTCAAGGAAGAAACATAATTAGTAAGAAAATAAGGGCATGATATAATAGCTCTTATCTACCAAAACAATTACATTACTTTTACTCACCCCTTCTAAATAAGCCTGGAAAAATAGAGAAAAAAAAAACAAAACATGAATAAAAGATATGCTTTTCACTCTGAAATTATGCAGTGGGTAAAATGCTATTTTTCCTTTTTATGCCACCTCAAATGACTGTATAATTTAGCCCCAGATTCTGGGAAATCACCTCAACTACCCTCCTGGCCACTTCTCTGAGGTGTACTTCACCCCACTCACTCACCTAATCACTGAATCCTACATCCCTTGAACTTTCCCCCCAGCCTTCCCCTTTTTCTGCTCCCACAGCTGCCTGTAAGAAACAGATCCTCATTTCTCACCTGGACCTCTCTAACAGCCTTCCTGCTTTCATTCTCATCTTCCCCTTGTCCTCGCCACCATCCATGCTGCTGCAACACTGATCATGAAATTCCCCTCCATAAGGCTGCACACCAAATTGTTAAAAGTGATTATTTCTAGTGAATGCCTAAATTTTTGTATTACTTGTTTCCATTTTACAAGCATGTGTTCATTTTATAATCAGAAAAAATTTTTTTACTATTTCAATTTGTAAACTATTAAAATCTATTCCATTTGCAATCTATTAGTCCACTTCTCCATTAGGTTAAAGGTCAAAATCTTTAGCTAAGCACACAATAATCAAGCTCTGCCTTTCTGAAATGTATTTCCAACCTCCATCCCAAATACTTACTCTAGCCATCCTGAATTGCTTGCTGTTGTATTTCTTTTTTTTTTTTTTTTTAATTCATTTTTATTGTTAGACTTATTGGGGTGACATCTGTTAGCAAGGATTACATAGGTTTCAGACATACAATTTGTATTTCTTTATATCATAATTTTATACATTTTGCTTCCCTTGTGTAGAATACAGAGATGTAACAATAATCTTGAGTCTGTTCTAATAATCAACCTGCCTCCCACTAATAAGTTACGGTAAGTCATTAATCTAAGAAAAATAAAGAATAAATATACCTCATTTTGCAGCACACTATTCCTACTGGTTAGCTTACAGTCCCACAGTTATACCAACACACTGAATTTTTAACTTCTAATCATGGAAACTGATGTTTTTAAAAGGATAAAAGAAGATGATGCTTTGCATCCATACCCTAAGAGATGATATGGGAGAGGCACAATACAAAGTGCTAAATTTGGGTAGTGGATGGGCGAGGAGAAAAGAATAGGGCAAGGACCTATTCAAGGACTATGAATAAATTTGCAGCACAATTTTTCACAGAGTGGAACAGCTTTATTTAAAGTGTTATAAATTTTCATATCAAGTAAAAGCACAATAAAGTTAACTTTGAAAACCGTAGGAATATCTATATTACCTACCCTCCTTCTTTTAAGCATGAAAATTCAAAAGTTGGGTACTTTTTAAAAGCACATAATTGGACTTACATTCCCTCAGTTGCTTTTACTATGTAACAAGAACAAACAATCCAATGTAAATTATAGAGACTACATGTAACTTAATGAGATTTCTTCTTTTGATTACAAATTAAACGTAATTCTCTTTCATATATTTTAAAAAACCAAAAATATAAACCCGATTTTTAAAAATACAAACCAAATATATAAAAAAAGAAATCAAAACTCCCCCCACCCTTCATTTGATTGTGTAATTAGGGCAAATGAAATCAGCAAACAGCATTACCCAATACAGATTCCCACCTAAAGAAATAAATCAAAAAGACAGAAAGAGAGGGATAAGGATAAAGATAGTTCAGTAAGTTACAATGGTTCAGAAGCAAATCTAAGAATGTTCATACTTTTTGTGCTACATTACATAATTTTATTTTTTAATAAACAAAATTATAATGTTCTTAGCTATAATAACAGTATTATAGTTACACAAGAAATGTGTTTATTTTTAGGAGATGCATGCTGAAATATTGAAGAGTACAGAGCCATGATGATTGCATATTACTTTCAAGGGGCTCAGAAAATATATATATGTATATACAAACACATTTACAGAAAAAGCAAATACAACAATATGTTTGTTAACTGTTGAATCTGGATCAAGGGATCCAATTCATAATGAAATGACACCATTCCCATTTTCAGACCCTCCCAAGGTATAAAAAACATTTTATACACATACAGAACTTATCTGGACCAAACAAGAACAGAAATATCTTTCAGGTCTGCATTTATTATTTCTTTCACCTCTGTACTAGGTATATACCACTCATTTCACAAAACTAAAAACCATTTCTCTGTCTGACTCACTCTTCAGCTTTCAAAACTCAGCTATGATCAGTTTTCACTCTTCTTGGAAGCTTTCCAAATTACCCACACACCCTTGGATCAGTTCAGAATTTATAGACCCTTATTGAAATCGATTTGATTCTCTATATATTATAAGGAAAGAAATTGTGTTTTATTCTTACATTCTTAATTCCTACATAGGGTTATTCAGTAAGTACCAAATAAATGAGTGACTGGTATTGCTAGTTACCTTTTCTTTTTTTACTTTCTTTTTTTTTGGGGGGGGTAGTTCCCTGGCTGGGAATCAAACCCAGGCTGCGGCGTTGAGAGCGCCGAAGCCTAGCCACTACACCAGCAGGGAACCTCCTACCTTTTCAATGTATATATTTCATTTAGCCAAATACACTACAAATCCTTAAAGGTTGAAACCCTGTCACATGTTCCTTCACTTAAAAAAGAAAAAAATTAATTAATTAAAAACATTACCTAAATATAAGAGCTAAAACTATGAAACTCTTAAAAGAAAACAAAGGAGTAAGTTGCAACCTTAAATGGTACAGTGGTTTCCTAGTGCAAGCAACAAAAGAAAAATAGGGTCAAGATGGTGAAGTAGGCAGCTATTAAGAAAAGATGAAATACTACCATTTGCAACAAAATGGTTGGACCTCAAGAACATCATGCTAAGCAAAATAAGCCAGACAGAAAAAACCAAGAACCCTATGACTTCACTCATATGTAACATATAAAACTGAAAGCAATAAAGAAAAAAAAAAAAAAAACTCATGGACACAGTCAATAATATAGTGGTTTCCTGTGGGCAAGGAGGAGGGGTGGGAGAAGAGGGAGTGGGTGGGAGAGGAAGGAGATTGAGCCAAATATATGGTGATGAAAAGAGAATTGACAGTGGGTGACGAACACATCACGTAACACATGGATGATGCACTATAGAACTGTACAACTGAAACCTATGTAATTCTTGTTAACCAATGTCACCCAATAAGTTTAACAATAAAAGAAAAAAAGATGGTGGAATAGGCAAATGTTATGCTTGCCTCTTTTGACCACATCAGAATTATTAATATAACTAAACTACAGAACAGTAATCATTGAGAATTGCCTAAAGTCTAGGTGAATCGAAGTCCTACAACTAAGGACATACAAAAGAAGCCATCTCAAGACTGGTAGGAGAGGCAGAGATGTGCAACAGGCTGGTCTCACCCCTGTGTGTTCCATTAAAAACTGAGAGGGATATCTCAGCTGCAGAGGTCCTCCTGAAGGAGAGAGACGTTCCAGCTCCACACCAGTCTCCCCAGCCCAGGGTTCCACTGCTGGGGAGAGAAGTCCACACAACTTCTGGCTGTGAAAACCAGCAGAGATTGTGGCTGAGTGGGTCAGAGGATGTCTGGAGTTCCAGTCCCAGGCACTCCAATTAAAGGACCCATACCTATTCGTTGATAAATTCACTCGCTCTGAGCTCCAGCACTGGGGCAGCAGCTCAAAAGGCACCAGGGACATAGTGGAGGAAATGACTTGTCTAGCTTCAGGGTAAAGCTGGAGGGGCAGCATTTTCCCGGACAGAAGTGTTGGCAGAATCCAGTTTCTTTGTTGAGCCCTCATCCCTCCCTGCGTGTAGACACAAGCAGCCTCCATATCTGAATCTCCATCAACCTGGCTAACACTGTCTGCCCCACCCCAGTGATTCCGAGATCCGACCCAACTCTTGAGCACACCAAACTGCTTCCAGAGGCTTTTTCATATAAAAGCATGTCTTGGCTCATGCTATGAACTTTTCTAAAATCTCTTAGGGGTTCCCTGGTGGTATAGTGGCTAGGCTTCAGCACTCTCACTGCTGCAGCCTGCATTCGATCCCTGCTCAGGGAACCAATCAATCAATCAATCAATCAAATCTCTCAAAGGTTCACAAAACCAAAGCAAGCTGCATCTGGCTTCAGTATGCCCCATACCTTGCTGAGCAGCCCCAAGCCCAGCACTAGCAACAGCTGGTCTCAGTTCATGGCTTGGCCTCTCAAAGCCCTTCAAGCTCAGCGTGGGTGGCAGCCATCTGTGAATTGCTTTGTGGCTTATGCCAAGTGACCTGGGCAGGGTGCACGCTGTGGCTGAACATGGCCTGAAGCAGAACCCCTCCCAAAAGGCTCAGGGACTGGCACACCCCGCAGCCAGCTTCTGATAAGCCTAAGCAACACCTGGCTGCTTCCAAGGACAACACACCCAAAATGCAGACTGGGCAGATACCAGAGCCCTGCTAAAGCGAATCCTGCTCCATAGTCAACCCCTACACAACAGCTCCTCCACTGTAGTCACAGCCCATCTTCACAACCAATCAGCCTGAGGGTCAATCCCTCCCACTGTGTGCAAAAAACCCCCAAGCCTCAACTATAACAAGAGGGCACATACAAACTCACTCAAGAAACACACCTGGAACACCTAGCTCTGGTGACCTGGGAGATCGCACCACTGAGCCCCACAGGACACCTACTATATGATGCCACTCTACTAAGATCAGGAGGCATAGCAGCCCTACATAATACAAAGAAACAAACATGGGGGGGGGGGGTAGTCAAAATGGGGAGACAAAGAAACATGTCCCAAATGAAAGAACAGAACAAAGTTCCATTAAAAAAAAGAACTAAACAAAATGGAGACAAGCAATGTACTAGATGCAGAGTTCCAAACACTGGTGATAAGATGCTCAATGATCTCGGGGAGAACTTCAACAAAGAGACAGGAAACATAAAATGGAGATAAAAAATATAAAAAAGAACCAGTCAGAAATGAAGAGTACAAGAACTGAAATGAATATATTAGAGGGAATCAACAGTAGGTTAGATGAAGCAGAGGCTCAAATCAGCAAGTTAGAAGATAAGGTAACAGAAAACATGCAATCAGAACAGCAAAAAGAAAAAAGAATCCAAAACAGTGAGGATAATTTAAGTGGCCTCTGGGACAATATCAAGCATACCAAGATTAGCATCAGGGATACCAGGGACGGAAAAAAAAAAGCAAGGAGCCTCCCTAACTTGATGAAGGAAAGTTTCAAACAAGATAAACCCAGAGACACACACCAAGACACATTATAATTAAAATGCCAAAGGTTAAAGACAGAAAAAGAGTCTTAAAAGCAGCAAGAGAAAAGCAATTAGTTACCTACAAGGGAACTCCCATAAGACTCAACTGATTTCTCAACCAAAACTTTGCAGGCCAGAAGGGATAGGCACAAAATATCCAAAATGATGAAAAGCAAGAACCTACAACCAAGACTACTCTACCCAGCAAAGTTATCATTTAGAATCAAAGGACAGATAAAGAGCTTCCCAGACAAAGAAAATGCTAAAGGAGTTTATCACCATCAAACCAGCATTACAAGGAATGTTATAAGGGACTTCTGTGAGACCCAAAAAAAGAAAGGTAAAAAATATGAATAATAAAATGGCAATAACTACATATCTATCAACAATTACTTTACATGTAAATAGATTAAATGCTTAATCAAAAGATAAGGTAGCTGAATGGATAAGAAAACAAGACCCTTACATATGTTGCCTACAAGAAGCTCACTTCAGATCAAAAGACACACACAGACTGAAAGAAAAGAGAAGGGAAAATTGTTTCATAAAAATGTAAACAAAAAGAAAAAAAGTTGGGGTAGCAATAGATATAACAGATAAAATAGACTTTAAAACAAAGACTATAACAAAAGACAAAGAAGGAACCAGTAATCCCACTCTGGGTATCTGCTCAAAGAAATTCTACTTCCAGGGTACATGTCATCTGTATGTTCACTGAAGCCTTGTTTACAATGGCCAAGATGTGGAGGCAGCCTGGGTGTTCATTGATAGATTAATGGATAAAGAGGAGATGGTACCTATATATAATAGAGTATTGATCAGCCATGGAAGGGAATGGGTTCTTGCCATCTGCAGCAGCATGGATAGACCTGGAGGGTATTGTGCTGAGTGGAGTATGTCAGACAGAGACTGATGCAATGTGATTTTGCTTATATGTGGAATCTAAAGAACAAAGTAAACAAACAACCAGAAATAGACTCATAGATACGGAGAACATTTTGATGGTTACCAGATAGGAGAGGGTTTAGGGATAGATGAAAAAGGGGAACAGATTAAGAAATACAAATTGGTAATTACAAAATAGTCATGAGGATGTAAAGTAAAGCATAGGGAATATCAATAATATAGTAATAACTATGTATACTCCCAGGTGGGAACTAGTCAGGAGGATCTCTTCTTAAATTATATAAATGTCTAATTACTATGTGTACACTTGAAATTAAAATATTGAATGTCAACTGTAATTGAAAAATTAGAAAAGGGGGGAAAGTAAGAAGGAGAATAAGAGGTTCAAATTTCCAGGTATAAAACAAATATGTTTTTAATGTAATGTACAGTATAAGGAACACAGTAATGTTTTGATAGCATTGTACAGTGTCAGATGGTTGCTGGACTTATCATGGTGATCACTTCTTTAGGTAAATAAATGTTGAATAACTATGATATATAACTGAAACTAATATAATATTTTATGTTAGCTATTATTTTTAAATCTTTAAAAACAAAAAAGACATAAATTGGACATCATCAAAATTAAAAACTTTTGTACTCCAAAGGACACCATCAAAAGAGTGAAAAGGCAATTCACAAAATTAAAGAAAATATTTGTAACACATACATCAGATAAGAGTCTAGTATCCAGAATATATAAAAAACTCTTACAAAAGAAAAAAAAACTCTTACAATTCAACAACAAAAAAAAGACAACAACAAAAAAATAGACAACAAAATGAAAAAATGGGCAAAGGATTTGAATAGATATTTCTCCAAAGAATGTATACAAATGGCAAAAAAGCACATGAAAAGATGCTCAACATCATTAGTTATTAGCAAAATAAATCAAAACAACAATGAAATACCATTTAACACTTTCCAGCATGGCCATAACCAAAAAGCCAGTACCAAATGTTAGCAAGGATGTAAAGAAACTGGAACCCTCATACATGTTTTTAATAGGAATGTAAAATAGTGTAGCTGCTTTGGAAAACAGCCCAGTAGTTTTTCAAAGGGTTAAATGCAGAGCTAATATATAACCCAGCAATTGCATCCTTAAATATATACAAGGGCTGTCCAGAAAGTATCCAGCCATGTAATATGAATAACAGAGGCATTTATGGCCACATTTTTTTCTAGACAGCCCCCATATTCAAAGACAATTTAAAATTCAAGACAATTTAAAACATGGCCAAACTTCCACACAAATGTTCATAGCAGCATTATTCACAAAAAGTGGAAACAACCCAAAGGTCCATCAACTGCTGAATGGATAAAAATGTGGTATACCCATGCAATTATTTATGCTTCAGTATTTAAAAGAATGATGCACTCACACATTCTACAACATTAACTTTGAAAACATTATGCTACAAGAAGTCAGGCACAAACCACATATAGTACAATTTCATTTACATGAAATGTCCAGAATAGACAAATCCATAGAAACAGAAAGTAGATTAGTGTTTGTAGGAACCTAGAAGAACCTAGAATAGGGAGTGACTGCTAATAACTACAGGGTTTTTGTGAAAGGTGATGAAATATTCTAAAGTTAGATAGTGGTAATGATTACACAACTCTGCGAATATACTAAAACCACTAAATTTTCAAAAAAAAAGCATCTGCCAAGATGTACCTAAATAAATATTGGACTAATGAAAATGCAATAAGTTATCAATCAATATCTTTAAAGGTTTACAGAAAAGTGCATCATGACAACTGATAATTAATTTGCCTTTATCAGTCCCTTCATTAAAGATCATCATGGATGCTCCATAGGCAAACAGTTTTCATTACCTTTATATTAGACATCTTGTTACAGATGAGAATATTGGGGTAGGCGTTAGAAAACCACACCAATATATCAGACACTGAAACACATTATGCAATCTTAAAGGAGGTACTTAATATTTCTGGACTTCTTTTAAGGCAAGGGATTTGAACAAGATAAAAGATTCCATAAAGTTCTAAAAGCTTATGCTGGTTTGTATCACTACCTATAAGTACATCCAGGAAGAGATTTTTAAGTTTTTAATTAAACTGTATAGGTGCTTAAAACATCTAATTTATGCAGACCAATACAGTAATACTAGGAAACATCAGTTCACTTTAAAGTAGGGGTGTCCAAACTTCTGTCTTCCCTGGGCCACACTGGAAGAAATGTCTTGGGCCACACATAAAATACACTAACACTACTGATAGCTGATGAGTTAAAAAAAAAAAAAAGGTTCGTGCATAATTTTTGTAATGTTTTAAGAAAGTTTACAAATTTGTGTTGGGCCGCATTCAAAGCTGTCCTGGGTTGCATGCCGCCTACAGGCCACGGGTTGGACAAGCTTGCTTTAAAGTTTCCTAATCATGATCTTTATTTTAAAGTCAAATATTGTTAAGCACATTTTCATTTACGTACTCTTTTCTTTTCACTTTCTATTT
The DNA here is from genome assembly GCA_004026885.1 of Lyroderma lyra. Lineage (NCBI taxonomy): Eukaryota > Metazoa > Chordata > Mammalia > Chiroptera > Megadermatidae > Lyroderma > Lyroderma lyra. The sequence goes on from PVJL010000827.1 coordinate 257,731, forward strand.
TTCATTTTATAAATTTCCCTCTCAATGGGCTTTGGCGCTCTCAATGCTGAGGCCTCGGTTCAATTCCCAGGCAGGGAACCACAAAAAAAAAAAAAAAAAAAAAAAATTCCCTCTCTCAGAAAAGCAGTTTTAACTAAGTATCTGTTGATGACAGTGCTGTTTGTAGTAACAAAGAAGTTACAAACAACTTAAGGAAAAATTAATAGTGTAATTGGTTAAACAAATAATGGTACATCTATACAGTGGAATATAGTCATTAAAAACACAGAAAAGTTATTTTTTTCTGGGGAAAGAAGTTCAGAAAGCAGACTTACACCCTCAGGAATAACTACATTATAATTATTATTGATGGAAGGCTTATACAAGTTCTAACAATTAAGTTCGTGAACTTGTCACTGTGCGCATATGTTGGCAGCACTGTACAAGCAACTCGGTAAGGTTTTAGAACCTTGGTATACCAAATTTATGCTGACGTATGGCGGTATCTTACTGAGTGGCGTTCATGATTGTTGCTGTTTTTATGTGCAATTGGGAGAATGTCAGAGCTTGAATTAGAAAATTTCTTGTTAAACTTGGCAAGAATGGAAGTGAAATCAGGGACATGTTAGTCCAAGATTATGGGATAAATACCATGAAGAAAATGGCAGTCTACAAATGGATTAAATGTTTTTCTGAGGGGAGAGAAAGCGTCACTGATGAGTGGTCAGGGTGGCCAGTTACAAGCAGAACTGATGAAAATATTGCAAAAATCTGTGGAATTATGCATCAAAATTGTTGGCTGACTATGAGAAGCATAGCAGACCAAGTAAACATCCATAGAGAACACAGTTAGGAAAATCTTAATAAAAATCTTGGCATGAGGGGTTCCCTGGTGGTGCAGTGGCTAGGCTTCAGCACTCTCAATCACCGCAGCCTGGGTTCCATCCCCCCTTAGGGAACCAACCAAAACTAAATAAATAAGTTAAAAAGTATAACTCTAGAAAACTCTTGGCATGAGGAAGGTGTGTTCAAAAATGGACCTGAAGGAGCTCACCAATGAACAAAAGCAAAGGAGACTTGAAGTTTGTCATGAACTTCTGGAGAGGCAAGATGGTGTTTTGGGTCATGTTATCACTAGTGATGAAACCTGGGTGTACCAATACGACCCTGAAACAGATTCAAAATGCACAATGGAAGTCCACGACCAAAAAAATTTCTTCAGTCCAAATCAAGAGTCACAACAATATTGCTAACCATTTTTTATATCAGAGGGATTGTTCATTATGAATTTGTACCAGCTGAACAAACAGTCAACCAAGTTTACTATTTGAAGGTGCTGAAAAGGCGCAATGAAAAAGTTAGAAGAAAACTACCTGAACTTTTGCCAACAACTCATGGCTCTTGCATCATGACAATGCACCAGCTCACTCAAAACTGTCTGTGAGGGAGTTTTAACCAGTACACAAATATCTGTATTGGAACATCCTCCCTACTCACCTGATCTGGCCCCCAATGACCCTTTACTTTACCCGAAGATAAAGGATATATTGAAAGGAAGACATTTTGATGACATTCAGGACATCAAGGTAATATGACACCTGGCCATTCCAGAAAAAGAATTCCAAGACTGTTTTGAAGGGGACTAGGCGCTGGTGTTGGTGCATAGCTTCCCAAGGGGAGTACTTCAAAGGTGACCATAGTGATATTCAGCAATGAGGTATGGTAGCACTTTTTCTAGGATAAGTTCATGAACTTAATTGTCACACCTCATCTAAATGAATGGTATAGGTTTTCTTTAAAAGAAAACCATTGCTGGATAAGAACATTTAATGAAATGGGAAAACATTCATTATACATTATTAAATGGCAAATGCATATTATCAGGAATCATGTAGCATATGTTCACATTCTTGAGAAAATTAAAGTATAACTTGCTCAGAAAAACATATAGAAAACATATACCGCACCATTTATAATGTTCATCTATGAGTTATCATACTTCGTGCTTAGCTTTAATTTTTTGTTTTGACATATAATTGACATATAACTTTGTACAAATTTAAGGTGTACACTGTGATAATTTACATATATTTGTAAAATGATTACCACAATAAGTTTAGCTAACACATCCATCATCTCTCACAGTGTGCACTTACCTATATTTTCTAATTTTTTCTAATTTTTCTTAAACATGTTCTATTTACAATAAAAAAATTTTTAATTTAAGAAAAAATAAGATTCTCATTCATCCATTTTATTTTGAAGGTTTAAAGACAACAGCCCATCATGAAACCCACTTTTCCTTCCTGATAAAGCTATTTATAAAAATTATAGATGAGGAAAAAAGTCTATCTTCCTACTCAACCTAACAATGTTAATCCTCATTCTCAAAACTAAGGTGCTGTAATTTTCATTTCGTGTAATATCTATCTTTTTTTACTTGCAGATTTAATCTTCAGGGAAATTTATCATGAAAACCCCCTTATATATTTGGAGAATAAATGAACCAGTATTTTGCTAGGGACTTTTATACATTATGATTTAATTATACCTCACAGCAAACACATTAGATAGTAATTTATCATCATACAAATTTTACAATGGGGAAATTGAGGTTCAGAGATTACTTTACCAAAATCCCACAGCTAGAGTTTATTAGCCCAGATTTGAAAAAGAGGTTTCCAATCCAAAGTTTCCTTACACCACAGCTGTGCTTCACACACACACACACACACACACACATATATATACATACACACACATTCACAATTTATTGAGAATCAGAAGTAAAAACCCTATCTGAAAAAGGAAAATTCAGTGTTTCTTTAAGAAGGAATAAGATTTGTTTAAATCATTGGGACCCAAAGTACTTTGTTTACTCAAATGCCTTTGTGACAGAAAATGTCTTTTTAATAAAAGTACTGAAAAAAAAAAAATAAAAAAAAAAAATAAAAGTACTGAATTTACAAACTCAATAAATTAAACAAAGAAGCTTAGTTAGCTAGTCTAGAGTAAAAATCACATGTAAAGTTTCATATGACTAAGTCCTGTACTGTTATAAATACCAGATTGTTGTGTTTCCTAACATTTGTATAAAAAAAAATAAATAACTCCTATAATGTCATAGGGCTTTACTTAAAAGCCCATTTTATCCATCTAAATTTTAAACTTTATATTTATACGGACTTGAAGGTCTACTAAATTTGTTTTATTTATGGAAAATCTTTACATAGCATGGGAGAGTTTATAAATTGTATTTATCTTTAAGCACTTGGGTGATGATAGCTAACCTTCATTAAAAACAAGACAATAGACCGAAAACTAAGTAACTTACACTAAACTCCATGTCACCAAACTGAGACTTAACTTAATTACAGTTTCAGCTCTCCCAGAAATGGAATTGTAAACCAGTAAATCAGGAATCACCTGGTCAGCATGAGTTAGGTAATCTCCCTGATAAACACCTGCCATTCCCTAAAGAAGAGGTGTCCAACCTTTTGACTTCCCTGGGTCACAATGGAAGAAGAATTGTCTTGGGCCACACATAAATACAGTAACACTAACAACAGCTGATGAGCTAAAAAAAGGTCCATGCATAATTTTCATAATGTTTTAAGAAAAGTTTATAAATTTGCGTTGGGCTGCATTCAAAGCCATCCTGGGCCGCACTAAAAAAGTGACTTGCCATAACCAATCCATATTTTTGTCCAGCTTAACTTCCTTGTTGTTCCCACTCCCTTCTGCTTAAAAGTCTTCCATTTTGTACAATTCCTTAGAGTACTCCCTCTACTAGATTGGATACTGACCAATTCATGAATCATTTAATAAAACCAAATAAGATCTTTAAAATTTACTCAGTTGCATTTTGTTTTTCAACACCTTAAAATCAAAGGTTTCTTTCTCCTTCACCAACTTAAATTGAACTCTTAGTTCCAAGTGGTAGAGATTATTAACTGGCTTCCCAAAAGCCATGTGCAATCTACTTCCCCTTACCTTCTTCTACTCAAAGAAGTCTCTTGCTTATCTTTTGGTTGGCATAGTCCCTTTTGCCTATCAGCCACTGCCTCCATCCCTTCATTGCTGCTTCCACCCTAAAATGCTAAAGCAATACATGGAGGTGCAATAATCATTTGGGACCATATGTACAAAAACCACAGAACAGAAAGGCGGTGCATCTCTCTCTGGTAAAATCCTTGAGCAGCTGCACCAGCCCAGTGTGCTCCATTTCTGGACTTTTTGATACAAGAGGAAAATAAACCCCTTATTTGTTTAAGCTGGTTTCTCTGCTGCCTATTGCCAAAATGGCACAGACACACTTTAGCATGTTCTTTCTAGGGTTAAAAGATAGCTTGATCTACTCTCTCTCTTTTCCAGTAGTTTAATTTTTTTCAAATATTTTTAACAATTTCTACATCTAAAACACAACATGAAACCACTTTTTACCACTCATCAGAATGACAGAATATATCTTGAAAAAAATCACACTTTATTGTAATAAAAATTAGAGTATGAAATTATGATGACTAGAAAACTTCCTGGAAACTGTATACTAACAAATAGTACTTCTGAACCTATCTTCAACACAAAAGTAGGAAACACATGGATGCCAAGGTTATATAAATATATTGTTTAACAAGAAAAACAGTGCTGTTTTGCTGCTTTTTAATAAGCCAAAAATACTTTTAACTATAAATTGGGTAAACACTGGTGAGAGAGGAAGAAGAGGTATCTCAACCATACACTAGTCTCTCAGTAATTTGTTCATGGCATCTCTGGATCAAAAGGGATTCCAGTATGAAGGTTCTTCAAAAAGTTAAAACTAAAATCAGTAATTTCACTTCTGGGTATTTATCCAAAGAAAGTGAAATCACTATCTCAAAAACATATTTGCAGTCTCCTGTTCACTGCAGCATTATTTACAATAGCCAAGACATGGAAACAACCTAAGGGTCCAATGGTGGATAAAGAAAATGTGGCATGTATGTATAATGAAATATTATTCAGCCACAAAAAGGAAATCCTGCCATTTGCAACAACATACATGGGCCTTGAGGGCATTATGCTAAGTGAAATAGTCAAAGAAAGACAAATACTGTATGTGTGTTCTCACTTATAATCTTAGAAACAGAGAACAAATTGGGATGGTGAGGAGGCGGGGGAAAGTAATGGGGAAATGATGGCTGAAGGTGGTCAAAAGGTATACATTTCCAGTTATAAGACAAATTCTAAGGATGTAATGTACAGCATGGTGACTACACTTAATACTGTATATTTAAAAGTTAAGAGAGTAAATCTTAAAAGTTCTCATCATAAGAAAAATATTTGTGGGAGTTCCCTGGTGGTGTAGTGCTGTCAACGCTGCGGCCTGGATTCGATTCCCAACCAGGGAACTACCCACATTAAAAAAAAAAAAAGAAAAGAAAAATATTTGTAACTGTGAGGTGAAAAATATTAACTATATATATGTGGTAATCATTTCACAATATACATATACCAAATCATTGTGTCACACACCTTAATTAATACAATGTTATATGTTAATTATATCTCAATAAAACAGCAGTTAGGGGACCTACTACAATGAGATAACCACTTCACACCCACTAGAATGGCTAGTAATTTAAAAAAAAATTAATATAATTTTTTAAAAAAACAGAAAATAACAAGTACTGGTTAAGAATGAGAAATTGGTACCCTCATACACCATAGGTAGGAAGATAAAAGTGGAAAATATTTGGCAGTTCCTCAAAAAGTTAAAACATAAAATTACAATATGACCCAGCAATTCCACTCCAAGAAAACTAAAAACATATGTTCACACAAAAACTTGTCCACAAATATTCATAGCAGCATTCTTTACTATAGCCAAAAAGTATAACCCAAATTTCCATCAATGAATAAATGGATAAACAAAATGTGGTAAAAGCACACAATGGTATATTATTCAGCCATAAAAAGCAGTAAAGTACTGATACATACTACAACATGGATGAACCTTGAAAACATTATGCTAAGTCAAAGAATCCAGCCACAAAAGGCCACACAGGATATAATTCCATTTATATGAAATATCCACAACAGGCAAATCCATACCAGAAAGTAGACAGTGGTTGCCATGATTCAAGGGAAGGAAAAATTGGAGAGTGACTCCTTAATGGGTATGGAGTTTCCTTTTGTAGAGATGAAAATGTCCAGGAACTAAGTAGTGATAGTGATTGCACAATGCTATGAATGTAAAAGAAGCTCACTAAATTGCACACTTTAAAGTGGTAAACATTATGTGATGTCAATTTTATGTTACTTACAACACTTACATTATAATGCATAAATAATCCATAGAAAACACCAGGACAAAGGGCAAGGGAATCAGAGGAAGATGGCCAAAAGTAGGAATGATATACAGGAAAGATGTTAAGAGAGAAGATCCTAACACTTTACCTCACAAGAAGAAATTTTTTTCCTTTTCTTTTTATTGTATCTATATGAGATGATGGATAGTAACTAAACCTATCGTGATTTCACAACATATATATTAAATCAAATTATCACACTGTATAACTAAATTTTTTTTGCGGGGAGAGGGGGTAGTTCCCTGGCTGGGAATCGAACCCAGGCCGCAGGCGTTAAGCGAGCCGAACCCTAGCCACTCACTACACCACCAGGGAACTCCCCTGTGTACCTTAAATTTATACAGTAATGCATGTAAATTATTTCTCAGTAAAACTGGGAAAACAAAAAAACACCAGAAGAAAATATGCCAAAACATTATCAATGCCTATCTCTGAGTGGTCTTATTACAAGTCATTTATGTTTTCCTCTCCATGTTTCTATAATTCCTAATTTTTCTTTAATGAACACACACTGGGTTTTTGTGAACACATTGATATTTACAAGAAAATAACAGCTGTTTCATTTTAAAAAGACATTTGCCTTTTTCCAATAAAAGTTATTCTATTTTTTAAATGTTTTATCATTTTTTAAAATAGCTAATACGTAGTAAAAAAGAGATTTTTTTTCAACTAATACAAGAGTATACGATTTTTTAAAGTCTTTCTCTCAACCCAAATTTCCTTCCCATAGACAATCACTATTAGCAACTAGCTGTGAATACTTCCAGTCTCCGTTTTTGCAGTTAGAGATTAAATCTCATTGATCCTTTTATCCTCATTACCGATGCACAATACTTGGCTCATGAAAAGTAATCAAATGATAAATAGTAAAGGATGGACTAAAGGATGGACAAATGAATGGATAGACAGAAAAACAGGATGGATAAAAATAGCTAATGGACAAATGGATAGAAGATAGATGGAAGACAGAGGGATGGTTGGACATCTGGATAAAGAATAGACTAAATGATGAATATGTTAACAGATGAATATTACTGAAAAATTACTGTTATACGACCTAAAGTGATAGTCTTTGCAGTGGTCCCTTTCAGCTACTGTACTGCAATCCATTATACCATTCTATCTGCCTATCATGACTGACCTATGTTGTGTCTTTTTTAATAGCAGTTTGGGTAAGAAAAAAACTTCTTTTAATTATAATTACACAAAAATGTATCGGTTTTTCCTTATTTGAGGGAAATGTGAACCAGAGATTTTGTTTTAATCCTTTCAACTACAGCCGACCCTTAAACAATGTGGGAATTAGGGGTGTAGTCAGAAATGTACATACAACTTTTGAATCTCCAACAGTTGATTAACAATCCATATTTTGTTTGTTATATGGATTACATGCTGTACTCTTATAATAAATTTAGCAAGAAAAAAAGTTATTTTTTAAAAATCATGAGGAAAATACATTTACAGTATTTATTGAAACAAAATCTTCATAAGTGGACCTGTGCAGTTAAACTCATGTTGTTCAAGGGTCAACTCTTTTAAACACAAATCTGAAGCTACCATAGTGCCAGACACAAAGTAGAATTTAATAAGTTAATTCCCTACACACTGATAAGTAAAACAAACATAATTTCTCTATAAATGAAAACAGAAAAATATTTAATTATCGAGCCTAGCACTCAGATTGTAAGAAAAATATTAAGGAAAAATTACACCTGGAACCTATGTAATTCTTGCTAACCAATGTCACCCCAATAAGTCTAACAATAAAAAAAAAAAATTAAAAAAATAAAAATTAAAAACTGTACATGGTACATATAATAAAGTTACTGAAGAATTGTTTATAATGGTGAAACACTAGAAACAACCTGAATTCAGGTCATGCTAAATAAAAAATAGTGACTCCCACCAAAGACTAAACTGGTACTCTGGAAGATTAAATAAAAGAAATCTTCCAGAATGTAGAGGGGAAAAGAGTTGAAAACTTTAAGAATGAATTTCAGAGAGACATGGAAGATAGAGCCTGAAAGATCAAAATTTCTTAATAAGAAATAGAAGGAAATGAGTAAATAATCAAATAAATAACAGAAAATAAAAACTGTCCTAAACCAAAGACAAAAGAAAGGGACTACTAAAAGATCCATGAGCTCCATAAGAAACTGGCAGAATTGGAAAAGAAGCTTGAAGGAGTAGAAGGTAAGGTAGGAGAAGAACAACTAAAGTTACTAAATACCACTTTTTAACTTTTAAAGTTCAAATTATGTGCATAGGTTATTTATACAAGATAAGGGTCTAATATCTAAAATATATAAAGAATTTGTACAACTCAACAATTAAAAAAAAAAAAACAATCCAATTAAAAACTGGGCAGAGGACCTGCCCATTTTTGTATGTCTCCCAGGAAGACATATAAATGGCCAAGATATGTGAAAAAAACACTCAATTCACTAGCTACTAGGGAAACACAAATCAAAACCACAATGAGATACCACCTCACACCCATTCGAATGGGCTATAATCAACAAGACAAGGACTAACAAGTGCTGGAGAGGATGTGGAGAAAAAGGTACTCTCATACACTGCTGGTGGGAATGCAAACTGGTACAACCATTATGGAGAACAGTAAGGTGATTCCTCAAAAAAATTAAGAATAGAATTATCATATGACACGGCAATCCCAATTCTGGGTATCTACCCCCAAAATTTGAAAACCTTAGTCCACAAAGATAGAAGCACCTCATGTTTATCACAGCACTATTCACAGTGGTCAAATCATGGAAAACAGCCAAAAGTGTCCTTTGATAGACAACTGGCTAAAAAAGCTATGGTACATATACACAATGGAATATTACTCAGGCATAGGAAAAATTAAATAGGGCCATTTATTACATCATGGATGGACCTTAAGACCATCATGCAAAGCGAAATAAGCCAGATAGAAAAAGCCAAGAACCATATGATTTCACTCATTTGTGGAACACAAAGCTGAAAGCAATAAAGAAACAAAAACTCACGGACACAATCAACAACTGAGTGGTTAGTGGTTATCTTAGGGCATGGGGGGAGGGGGTGGGAGAGAAGGGATGGAGTCTCAAATATATGGTGATGCAAAGAGAATTGACTCTGCGTGATGAACACAAAACACAACACAGATGATGCACTGTAGAACTGTACACCTGGAACCTATGTAATTTTTACTAACCAATGTCATCCTAATAAATTTAACAATAAAAAGAAAAGAGACTTAAAAAAATGATTTATGGAAGGCACAGAAAACAAAACCAGATAAATTAAAAAAAAACAAAAACCTACATTTTCTTGACAGACTATTGAAATTTTAGAATGTATGGATAGTGGAAAATCCCAAGAGATTCCGGAGGGGAAGAAAACAAGTTTCCAATAAAAAAAAAATAAAAATTAAAAAAAAAAAAAACTTCCCATGAGCAGCAACAACAACAAAATACCAGAAGACACAAGCAATAGTTTTGAGTTCCAAGAAAAATAAAATTATCCTTAATACAAAATTCTATATTCGGCCAAACTATCAATCAAGTATGAGGACAAAATACATTATTAGACATGCAAGGACTCAGACAATCTACATATCCTATATGAAAACGCTACTCAAAAAGATGTCCTCAACTAAACAGAAAAAAAAAAAAATCCAACAAAAACCACACATGGGATATAAAGGAAAAACTATTACCTGTTTATGACCCAGAAAACTTGAAAATAGCAAAATAAATTAAGAATATCCATTAGGCCTTAACACCTAGAAGATTATTTCAAGCAGTACTTATTTAGTATACAAGATTACACTTCCTTGTCCATAGGCCTCATTACACTAATTCTTTCAGCAATAAATAAATTTAATAATCATAGTATTTTAAGGCTGATGGTTTCCAATGTCCACTTTTTAGAATCAACTCATAAACAAAAAAACAATGAATAAAACCAGGATGCTATAAAAATTATACTTTAAAAATCAAGAGATGGGAGAAAAAGAGTAGGTGAAATACATTACTTTCCTTAACATTCACATCAGGAAGACCACAGATAACTTAACTTAATAAATCAAGAAAAAAAAGTTAAGTTTATAATTTAAAGTCATAAAAGTATCCATCATAAAAAATTTAAAATAACAAATTTAAAGATTGACATGGTGAGAAAATTAGAGGTAATGAGATTTCACAAAATCGCTGTTTTTCCAATGGAAATCAACCAAAACTGCCTAAAGTTGACAAGTCAAAAAAAGAATTATATGTATATTATTTAAAGTTATAATGGTAAGCACCAGCAAAACTTAAAACAGAAACCATTAATATTGGTTTCCTCTGAGAAGTAAAAGGGGCTTGGGATTGAACAATAAGAATGAAGGCTTTTACTTTTCATTTTACATATACAACTATACTGTTGGAGTTTTTTAATCATATGCAACCATTATTTGATGAAACTAAATAGCATAAAAATAGAAATATTTCCATTGTGATACAAATATACTATAAAGATCAAAATATTGCTGAGAAATTCGTTAATAGAACCCTGGTTTCTAAGTTACACAAACTCAAATTACATATAACTTTTCAGAATAAAGGAAGGTCAAAAATTTTTTTAATTTGCATCTAATCCAAAACAACAGTATTCACTGAGTATTTAAATCATTCTTAAAATGCAATTATAATAATTACATTGCAAAAAGGAAAAAGGAAAAGGAAACTATCTTTTATAAAAAGTAACATATTTCATGCCTCAAAATGCTTGGTACTTTTACGGGTAAGCTTATTTAACAATCATAACGAAAATGATAATTTTCTTACAGAAAGAAGCAATTAACCCATCTATAAGGCAAAAACTTTGCCTTATTTTTCCAGAGCTCATGGACTTTCCTATCTGTCCAAATATAAGTATCTACACATATCTGCAAAACAGTTTGCCAGGCAGATTTTGGTCTGTGACCACAGACCAAAACTAAGTTAGCTGGCTGACTTGGTAATTAAATCCATTTCCTACTCACATTCAGCTTGGTAACTGAGATAAACTACAAAGTCTCATTGAAATAATATTTTAAATAGAAAATACACAACAGGTTTAAAGCTTTTGTAAGGAAGGTATGTTTTCCTTTTAGGAAGACATAATACCTTAGAAATTAAAGATATTTTATAAGGACACTAATTATTTGTGGACATAATTTATAAGTTTCTATTTCTCTCTGATCCATCACCAACTTTTGGGTAAAAAGTCAAACCCTCAATAGAAACTACTGTTGTACACTTGTATCCTGAATTACATCCTGTCCTCTCCAGAGATTCTCTTTTATCCTGCACAATGCATGCTCAAAACAGCTATTACAGGAAGTGTTGAACTATCAGCTATTTATAAATGCACAAAAATCTTTAAATAGCTTAGTCAGCTACCTCTTTATGGTTCCAGACCTGAAAAACTACCTGTTTTTAAAGACACAGTCATGCTAGTATTTCAAAATATTTAAACGCTCTCTGAAAAAAAAAAAAAGTGTCTTGTTTCTTTCTTTTGGAATCTAAAAGCAGCACTAACATTATACAGGCACAACATGACAAGATAAGGAACAAGCTGATCTTTAAAAACACATTAGGGGTTCCCTAGTGGTGCAGTGGCTAGGCTTCAGCGCTTTCAACACCGTGGCCTGGGTTCGATTCCCAGCCAGGGAACCACCAAAACACAAAACAAAATAAAACACAGTAGCCACATACTCTGCTTACCACCAAGAAAAATTCTAACATGCTGCCTTAAAGTCTTCTATATTGGTGCCTAACATTCACTGCACTACTTGAGCATTCTGCAATATACAATTTAACATCACGTTTTTATCCAGCATATCCAGTTCAAAAATAGACTACACAAAAGTAAAAATTCTTAATTCAACAATAAAATGACACCCATTATATTAAAAAAAAAATCTTTCCATAGGGAGTTCCCTGGTGGTGTAGTGGCTAAGGCTTCGGCACTGTCAACGCTGCGGCCTGGGTTCGATTCCCAGCCAGGGAACTACCCACATTAAAAAAAAAAATCTTTCCATAGTTCTTTTTACCTATCTAAAACTCAATGACATGCCTTTTCTATGCTGCTAAAACAGTAACTTGCATTTCCTATAGCAAACTAATGATTTAGTACTCATTTTTATGTATTAACAATTATTTTTAGTCTTAACATTTCTCATTATTCTCAGTTCCATCTCCAGTCTTTAGAGAGTTGTATTTTGCACACCCTATCAGCAAATCATTTCAAGCCATTACTTCCAAAAGTAAGCAACTTCGAGGAATTTAATTTAGTTATACAAATATGCACAAAATACTATACCTACCAGGACATATATCATTGCAGTGTTAGCAGTACTAGCAAAAGACTGGAGACAGCCTAAACATCCATTCAAGAGGGATAAATTATGTAAGCCAACACAATGGAATACAATGAAACTAGGCATCTCAGTACATAAGAGAAACTAGGCATTTCTGTACATAAGATACGTAATAATCTTCAAGTTATATTTAAGGTTTAAAAATACAAAGAAGAAAAAAAAATACAGAGAAGAACATGTGTACTGCTATTTATCATTAAACACAGCCCCCAGGAGAATCTCTCTAAAAAGGAAAACCAAGAACCCCTTTTTTGTTTTTTTTTTACAAAATGCTTTTTGAAAAAGTAATCAAATATCCTGATTTCATTCACAAATTGAGTTTTTTGGTTCAAATATTTGTTTGCTTTATCAAACTATTTCAGCCTAAATATTTCTCCTATACCTTCAAAGATATGAGCATCTTTTGCTATTTCATTTGACCACACCATCACTTACACATTTTATTAAAAAGTCACTTCATGAATTTGAGAATTACGTGTTGCTAAGCCACACATTCCAAAACAGCTACTTGCCAGTTTCTCAGTCACACCACTCACATTTCTTGAGCCACATGTAGCTAGTGGCTAACATATTGGCCAGATGCATTTTCATCATTGCATGAAGTTCTACTGGCCTGCTCTAGTCTAAAGTTTGGCAAACTGCAGCCTGCAAGCCAAATTCAGCCTGCCACCTGTTTTTGTAAATAAAGTTTTATTGTAACACAACCATTCTAATTTGTGTTTGTTTAGATATTGTCTGCTGATACTTTGTCACTACAACAGCAGATTCAAGTAATTGCCACATAGATGGCATGGCCCACAAAGCCTAAAATATGTAATATCTGCCTTTTTGGAAAAATGTTTGTCAACCACTACTCCAAACAATCAGGTTTCACTGAAAAGAAAATTTATTTCCCTTGGGCCTCAAAAATAAAGTTTTGAAGCCTTGCATTGCATAAATAAGAACCAATTAAACATAAACCAATATCTACTTGATTTTACTAAGTGATAAAGATATTTAATTTTTTAACATATATCTATATCAATGTCCTACAATGTTTGAATGTTGACATATTCTAAGCATCTCTGTAAGAGGGTCTAAAAGCATAGAAGACAACTACAATCTAAAAAATTTTAAAGAGCTATCCTACAAGAAAGTAAATATACTTAATTCAAAAAATCTATAGTCCTTACCGATCTACTAAAAGAAATGTAACAACTGTCTTTAAAAGTACCATATGATTTCTTAGGAAAAAAATTACACTAGACCTAGTTAGTGCTACAGAAATATTTACATTTAACCACTTATCTCACACAACATCACTATATTTCAGGCTTTTAAAACAATTATTAAAAATATCAGTGAAACAATGTTTACCCATTCAGGGCATTTTCAAAAATTTAATAAAAACTTGGAGTGTATATTATATGCCCAACCTGTACAAGGCACTGGTAATAAAATGATCAACCATTTGTAGCTGAATAGATTATGGGGTAGATTATACCACTTACAGTTATATTACACACATTAGAACAAAGGAGCAGAAGCACAGCTAATGAAAATACTGGGTGAGTAAGGGAAGGCTTCTAGAAGAAAAGTTACTTGAACTGGGCATTGAAGATCGGAGTTCGCCAGGTTTGTGATAGTGAGGGGAAAGAGGAGGGAGAAATGGCAGAGCACCATTCTAATTTGGATGTAGAAAAAAAGAAAATGAGACATGGAAAGGACTTAATGAAGTCCTAGAAAATATAAGCTATTCGATACTACAGAAGCAAACGGCTTGAACACACTGGAAAAGAGGGAATCGGTGACAGACAGACTGTAAAGACTTTAGGATCCATATACAAATACCTTTATGTGCCAAACTGAGGAATTAAGATTGGATGCAACTGTATGAGCTATAGAGAATATAGTTTTCCACTGAGGTCTGACATGACTGATTTTATTTTGTAGGAAAATGACACTGGCAGCAACTAGGATCTTAGCCAACAGTGAGGAAAGACTAATGGCAGACTCATCAGCTATAGTGCAAATCAGACATGATGTCCAAAAGTGAGGATGAAAACAGATGAGATGCAGCTACTCATGATAGAATCTATAGGCTAGCATGCCTACTTTTTAAAAATGTCCCTCATGTGTTATTTTTCCTTTTCCATATTTTTTGGTATAGATGTTTCCTTTGCACGGAAAAGATTTATACAGTAAGATGTCAAAATTGAAGGCAAAATTTCCTTTTTTGTTTTTCTTCCCATGGTCTTAGAAAGGAAAACTGATTAAAAATGCAATAATTAGAGTAAAAAGATCTGAATTACAGGTTTGTCTTTGCTGTGAGACTATGGGCATGCAATAAATCTCTAAAAGCTCTGGTTTTCTCATTTGCAAAAACTACATGATATAACTCTTGGAAATTCTACAATGCTATGATCATTATACATCTTTAATCTTTAGGTCTCCAAAAAACTGCAAATACTATCATCTATTTAACTACAATATATGAAACTATCCATCAAAAACAGGCAAACGATATTGTACCTACTATTTACCTACTACATTTATTTGTAAAAGACTTCATGACACATTAAGACATGCAGTCACCAACTACTCATCTGAAACCCTAAGGCAAAACTGAAACTCTGTAAGATGTCTGTCAGCCATTTCACTTTCAATTACTAAGTATCTTTCAAAAATATCTCCAAAAAGGAACATTCTTTTAGTTCTAAAGACTAAGTGAATGTCTGCAAAGCTGAATAGTAGTATTGTTGGGTATAAGTTTTCAGCCATAACACTATCCTATGAAATGTTTGTCTGAACCTCTTATTGACAAAGAACTTTTTAACAATATTCCTTTATAAATCAAAACCAAGTGTCTTAAACATGAGAAATGTAGTCTTGAGATTTATAACCATAAACTGTTATGTGTGACTTTTTACTAATGTTGAAAGAAAAACTGTATTACAAACTTGCCTCATACTAAAAAGCCTAGAAATATTCTTAACTGGTTTCTTGAAAAAAACTTTTACACCTCATTTTTTTAAAAAAGGATAGTTGTGTCAAAATAGTCTCTTCCTTCAAAACAAAAAGATGGAATAAATAACATTAAAGGTCAAAAACCCAGATGTAACTCTTGCATTTTCCATCTTTTCTAAGTTTATGTAGCATAAGTAATATAGCCTATTAAAAGTTATGTAATTCAAAGGAAATAAGGTTTTATAAACTGTAATATTAAACTATAAGCAGGGGTTTTTCTAATGATGTATGTTACATTACTTCTTCCAGTGTTTTTTTCTAAAGACCTGAACATATCTTATAAGTATACTACACTATATACTCTAGAACAATTTCTCTTTAAGGTACCCATGTGATTTTTCTTGCTCCCTAAAATAGCATTACACATTTCTCTGAGTTAACCAAAATAAATTCTGGAAAGAGCTAAACTGTAATTTACCATAATCAGAGTGTAAAATCCTTTACTATGCAAAACCATGTTACAGTGTAGAACTATCACTAAACTTTTTGTTCTTTCAAATCACTAGTATCAATGAACATAAAACTAATCCTGCTACCAACCCACATGAGTTGTGTTTACTGTAAAGCCTCAAATCTCAACTAGACCCTTGGTCCAAGACAAACCCCTTTATGTTGATTTTTCTTACATGTAATATAGTGATTTAAACTAATGCTTTTTAAAAGTTTGTTTAAAGTATAATATTTTGAAGATACACAAACTAAAGAAGCTTTATTAATTCTCGTCAAACAAATTTCACTCAAGAAAAAGTGTATTCGAATCAATAACTTTATTGGGGGAAATATTTTTAAAAGAACAAATATAAGAAGGTATTAAATGATCTTTTTGTTGTTGAAGATCATGCTATTCAAATACATTTCAGAGGCAGAATTAACTTTTCTCAAAAGCTGCCTGCTAAAGGGAAGCTATTTTAATTTTTAAAAAATCAAAATACGTTTTAAAAATTCCAGATCGAGTATATTATAAAGTTAGCATGGGGAATATGAAAGACAGCACATCTAATTTGTTTTGTAACACCAATGTCCAATTAGGAAAACTAGATGTGCTCTCTCCAATTTTATCTGATTAAGACTCCCACAGGAACACCAGTGTGACAAGTAGAATGGATAGTTCAAAAACAAAATACGAGTTATAGTACCTCACATTCCAAGATACTCATTCAAGGACACCTAGCAATTAGCTAAAAGAATTGTAAGTTTACAAACAACTGAATATTATTGGGCCATTCACTTATAACGAGAAAAAATTATTTGCAGTAACAGTTCTTTACACTATACAGTACCTTGTAATTTTCACGTTTTAACGATAAAACAGTATTTTATAAAGTTGTGCTTTTCATTCCCTGTATGAAATTAGCACACACATACACACACACACCCCTACGCATTTTGGTGCTAGAGTTCATAAATCAAGCATATACCAATTACAACAGGGTGAGCAGAACAATAAGCAGCACTTGAAACTTTAATGTCGCTGTGGCTGATACACAGTTTATTCAGAAATGTTCCGCTAAGATCCTACAAACTCTCTTCCATATAGTTTGACCGTCTTTAAAGTCTAAGCGGGACAGGCAGACGTTCCTAGGCGCCTTCACTCTGGGGGAGGGGAATTCCTGCCAGATGGGCAGTAAGGAGACGACTAGTTTAAACCTATCCTTCGCAGACAGGGAGCTGGTTCCACCTGTCCTGCAGTGCGAGCCCATCTGCCCTCCGGGACGAAGGAGAGGCGTTCTCAGTACCTTTATCCAGTTTACCTTCTCCTAGGATAACTCAGTAACGGCTTCCTAAGAGGTTTCTACGGTTCTCCATCTACTCCCAGGAAAACAAAGGTTCGGGCCCAGCTCTGTTATCACTCCGCATTCTGGATAATCTAGGTTGCTCGATAAACCCCAGGACGCAGTCATATGGAGAGTGGAGGACGTAATATCCAAGGTAAGGGGAAACGAGTTACCAAATAACTAGACGAACTCTGAAGTTCTGCGGGCAAAACGTGGTTAAGTCATTCAGAAGGTTCTATATTCGAAGGAAGGTGAGGAATTCAGGATGTGAGAAAGGGAAATCGGGGGCGGGCGAAGAGGGGTTGCTAAGTAGCCAAGTGTGCCCAGTGGCTCAGACCCGTTGGTCTGGCTGGGCCCCCAGCGCTCGGTTGCCCTACGGGCTCCTCGTTGAGGTTTCAAACCGCCGCCCCCGGGAGGCGCTCAGCCCATTGGAAGTTTCACAACGACCGTCACCAGCCCAGGGCCGGAGCGGCAACTCCGCGGCGGAGCTCTCCTAGCCCTCCGCGTCTCCCCAGGAACCAGACCCCACAAACTCCACCTCCAACCGACGTCCCAACTCGAGTCCCGCCGCCAGCTCCAGGCACGCGGAGATCGCCCTCCGGGACGGGACCCAAGCCCCCCGACTAAGCTGCACCGCGGGAGTGCGAGGGGAGCGACGGGGCCACACGGGGGGGGGGGGGGGGCGGGCAGAATCAGCGTCCCTAAGAGTCCGACCCGGGACGCGGTCCCGCGACCACCTTCGCCTCGCCCCTCGGGCACGGCCCAACCGAGCTCCGACCCACCCATCCCGCGCGGTGGCAGGCAGGGCGAGGACCGAAACGAGCCTACTCCCCCGCCCCTGCTCTTACCCATCTTTCCTCCTCGCCTTGTAGACGTGCCCGTAGGTGCCGCGTCCCACTTTGCACCCTTCGTACTCAAACAAATCCTCCACCCGCTCCCGCTCCGCCGCCAGCTTCGCCTTGAAATCATAATCCATTGTCTGCTTCCCCCATAGAGGCACCGGGACGCGGGGGCCGCCGCTGCTCAGTCCCTCCTCCTCCTCCTCCTCCTCCTCCCCCCGCGACCGCCGCTCCACTTCTCCAACAGTCGCCTCTCGGGCGCGCGCGCGCGCGCCGCCCGCAGCCCGGCGGTCCGCCTTCAGCAAGGGACTCCTCGGCGGCCGCGGTAGCCACCTCCTCCGCCTCCTCCTCTTCCTCCGCGGCAGCAGCGGCGACGGCTCCCGTAGACACCCCCCCAGTCCCGCCTCCCCCCTTCATTTCCTTGTTTTGGAACCTGGTGGGCCGCTCCGAGCTTCCTCGAGCTCATTAACAAACCAGCCCTCCCGCCCCGCTGTCACGGAGGCTCCTGTGAAATGTAGTTCCGGCAGCCCTAGGAGCAGTTGAGATACACCCGTGGAAGAAATACAGCTCCCAGGTTGCCTTGGGTCGCCATAGCCTTGCCTTCACAAGGCATGCACGCCTGCGCACTGGGGCCGCCCCTCAGGTAGCGCTGGACTACCAGTTCTTGTTAAGGTAGAAAGCGCAAAGTTGCAGTGTGCTATCTGCGAGTCTATGGGAGCTGTTGGAAAGACGGCCCTTGTTCTAGTGTGAGGTAGATGCTTCACTATAACTATCCCCGAGCGAGAAGGGGAATAGAAAGTATTTAACCAGCGCCTTGCTCAGGAGTTTGCTCCAGGGGTTTACGAAGCGAGGACAGTGGTTAGAGCAGTTGCACTGCTGATTTGTTTGTTTTTTGTGGTCATTGGTCCGTCTGTTGCCCCACCCCTGGCCAACCGCTTATTGGCGGAGACTAGAAAATGACGTCCTCATTGGTGCGTGGGTATCCCCCAGGCTTTGGCTTCTTTCCCGTTCTTGATTGGTAATTGAATGTGCTCAGTGCTTCCTGATAGGTTAATCTTTTTCCTTGACGATGCAAAAACCGTATTTCAAAAGCTGAAAACTCAGCGGTTTCCTAGTTCTCGCGTCTGTCTGAGAACATGCAACTTCTGAGTTTTAACAACCAATCATCCTTTTCTTGGCCCTCTAATCATGGTCTCTTAGCATATGCGGTTCTCCTAGCCAAGCTTTGGCTAAGGACAATTAAAGTGCTTGAACGATGCAGCATTTTAAAAACAATCATTTGGGTTGGATTGTAAGGGTTTTTTTTTACAATATATGCATAATGGTGTTTAATAAAGTTACCTTAAAAAAGGTGAACATTGATTCATTTCATCGTTGCGGGCATAACGTGTCAGATGCTTGGTTACAACAATTCGGTTGTAACACAAAGGAGGGGAATTGTCAATTCTACCTGAAGCCGTAAGTAAAGTGAATAGTGACCTGTCATAGGTTTAGAGGGAAAACCTGGAAAGCTAGCGGGAAGAGGTGGGAGCATGGTTTCTTTACTACAACAATAAGTTTCCTGGGAAACTCCCTCTGATCTTGCAGTTAATTAAGATTACCTAAGTTTCCCTTATTTCCAGGCACTAATGATAAGTGCTGGAGATACCAGATGAAAAAACTGGTCTTTTTCCATCAGGAAACTAAACCTATTGAAAAAATAAACAAGCAGGAGTTCCTGGTGGTGTAGTGGCTTGGGGCTTCGGCGCTGACGCTGGCGCTGTCAGCACTGTGGGCTGGGTTCAGTTCCCGGCCAGGGAACTACCCACATACAAAAATAAATAAATAAACAAGCAAACAAAAATAAACTGTGGGTACAGTAAGCAATGGTAGAGGACTTAGGCTAGGCTTCACAAAGGAGCGTAGGTTTGAACCAAAATTTAAAGACTCTTACTTGGATGACAAGTGGGGAAGTAGGGAGCAGGAAATTATTTCGGGCAGAACCAGCATGTACACAGATCATGAGAGAGCATGATAAATTCTGAGAAATTCACCTAGCTTGAATATTACAGATTAAGGCAGGGGGAAAGGATGGCTAAGAATAGACTAGACAGATAAGCAGAGGTCAAAATGAAAAGCTGTATATGTCAAGCAGGAGTTTTATTTTTCATCATACTTTAAGCAACAGGAAGCCATTAAAGACTTCTGAGCTAAGGAGTAATGCAATCAGTTTTGTGTATTCAAAAAGTCCTTCAAACAACAGTGTTTGGGATAGATTGGAGAAAGGTGAGTGTAGTAAAAAAAAAAAAAAAAAAAAAAAGCTATTGCATTAATTAATACAATTAATTAACACTAAGATTCTAAACCATGGAGTGGCAGTGTTGATTATGAGAAAAGGACAGATACTAGAATTATTTATGAATCAAATTCATCAGGACCTGGTGATGAATTAAATACAAGGTTAAGGGAGAAAGAATAATCCAAGATGACTTGGAGGTTTTTTACTTTAACATAAGATAGGAAATAAAAGAATAGGAGCAATATTTAATCAAAGATGATGAGTTTGGCTGTAATTTGTTGAATATGAAGTGTCTGTGGGGCATCAAGATGGAAATACCAAGTAAGCAGATGAATATTTTTACCTGCCAATAAAAAGTCTTGTCTAAGTGTATAAATTTGGAAATCATCGGAGCATGATGGCAGAGTGTGGAGAATATTTCTTGGTTGGTTGCTATTTTTAAATAGGGGGTTTTACATTCCTTATACCTTCAACATATCCCTAGAAGATCTGATATATTATTATTTCTATTTTACTTATGAACAAACAGAGACAGCTAGTGAATTGCAGAGCCAGGTCTTAATGAATATGTACTGGAGAGTAAATTGAAAGTGAACAAATATATTAGTAAAATATCAAATATAGATTATGAAAAGCTTAACTAAAAAAAATTAAAAAGTTCAACCACATTCTGTATTATCAAGGACATGGGGAAACAGACACTCCTACATTGCCTGTACCAATAAATACCAATGTACACATTAGATTTTTATCTTGGCAACATCTATCAAAATTACATAGTAGTATCTTACAATTATACTCCTTGTGGTGGATGCCGTGATGTGCCTTGCAGATTTCCCTTCAGGATTAAAGGATGTACCCCCACCCATCCACCCACCCAAGCTGCTGGGAGTGCTGCTACAGATAGCCTTCAGCTTTCAGCCCTGTTCAGAAATTGCCTTGGCTAAAGAGCCACCTCATCTAGGTCGTGCCATTTTCCTAAAGCAACCAATATCCAATGGCTGATCAATGTAGAGATATAAAGGCCTAAACTATTCACCCCACTTCAGGACAACTCTGATCGATCATCCTGTCTTCAGGACTCCCTGTGAGGTTGACTGAGGCCATCACTGAGAATACATTGCAGACCCACTTCTCAACCTCCCCCATCCTGCTTTCTTCCTTTCCCTTCCAGAGGTATGTTCTCAGTTCATTAACACTCTGTAGTAAACTGATTACATGTTAATCTCCATCTCAGGATCTGCTTCTCCCAGAGCCCAATTTGTGGTATTCCTTACATGTGCAAGATGATACAATTCAAGATTACTCACTAAGGATTGTTTCTAAGAGGAAAGGGCAGGCAAAAACAGAAATGTTCAGTAGGGGGACTAAGTAAATTATGGCACATCCATCAATGGATTATTATACAGCCCTAAAAATAACATGAAGTCTATAAAATATGCCTCTCAGATCTTCTTCCTACAGGGAGGACCCAACTGCCAACTCCGACTCTCCCACTGCATTTGCAATGAGGCCACATTCCTCCTGGCTGCTCCCAGCATATGACTGAGCATAGCAGGATACTAAGGTAGGTCCATTCCTGCCAGATGTAGAATTACTCTGATGGGGATGACTTTGGTTTAAGGATGCCTCAAGCAAAAGCTGGTCTGAAATTTTCTTAGAACTATGTTGTACTCTGAGGCACTGCCTACCCAACCTTCCCTCCTTCCTTCACAGGAGTCAGCCAGGTAAGTATCATGATCTGACAGCTCGTCCAACACTCTCCTTTTTCTCCCTCCTTTTTCTCCTCACAGGCATTTCCTCCAATAAGTCTCTCTCATGTCTAATCCCATCTTAGCATCTGCTTTTCAGAAGACCCTAACAATGAGGAAATTATTTAAAGACTGATATGAAAAGACCTCCAAGATACAAATTTTAAGTTGAGAAAAAGCAAGAATCAGAAGAGTGTCTATAATATGCTAACATTTTTTATACAAAAGAAAAAAATACATGTTTATTTATTTATATATGCATACACTTATCTCTAAAAAGAGGACAAGAAACTTTCTCAGGGAAGGGGCACAGTGCTTACAAATCAGGGGTAGGAGGGAGAATTTGTATTGTATACCTTTTTGAATTTTGATCCTTAAAATGATTCCTTTTCCAAAGGTAAATAAATAAAATTTAAATGTAAAAAATAGATAAATGGAAGTTGGAGCTTGGCTAAGAAAGGAAGAAAGATAAATAGGATTGTAGCTACCATGATCAAGAGAGATTCAGAGTTTTGTTCACTGTTTTTCTTTTTTTAATAGGAAAATGGAACTTTTCATATATTGAGGGAAAAGATCTGGTAGAGAAAGAAAAGGTGAAATCATAGGAAATATTGGGGCTAAAATATGAAGCACCAAGAGGATAAGACCCAAATATATGTAGCTTCACACAGAACAAGGGAAAGAGCTTCTTCAGAGGGTGGGTGAGGAGAGTAAGATCGTATCCACATGAACAAAAGAGGATTGAAAAGCTGAGAGATTCCTAACCTCATTGTACTAAAAATAACTTTGCTATATGACTTGGGAAGCATAATCAAATGCAAAAAAGAAACGCAATGGGGGGAAGGTTACAGGCACTTAAAGAAAGAATGATGATTCTGGTATGGTTCTCTTGCAAGTAAATGAATTAATAGTAAGAACTAACATTTCTTGAATATCAGGCATTTTATGTAAGTTAGCTGATAGGATCCTTACAACTGCCCTATAAGAAAGGTATGTCTTATCTCCATTTTACAGAATAGAAAACTGAGACTCAAGAGAATAATGTATGTAGTGACAGGATTTGACACCAGGTTTCTAAAACAAGGAAGAACAAAGGCTGCACTGCCAAGTATGTATAGTGGCATTTATCGATCCCAGTGAGACATTCCATCCTCTGTCTTCAACTCTACTTTGTATGTTTTAAAAGTACTGCCTCTACTTTCTTTTCCTTCACATTTGGTTGATATCAGTCATTAGCTCCCCCTTCTCAGTGCATTGAAGTGTCACAGGCTTTATGAAATACAGACTGTATAGTTGCCACTGCCATTGAGATGCTCATTGTCTCAATATGTTTACGCGGCCTTCCTTGCCTCTTTCTCTTTGCTCCTTCCACTTAAGCAGCAACAGTTCTCTGGCCAATCAGATTTCAGAGTATTAACTGCCATGTAAATTTCTGTTACTCTTCTGGGAGGCATATCAGACTATTTAAACAGTCATTAAAAGTCTGAGAACAAAGTCCCTCTTAATAAGGATGATCTAAACCAAAAGGCTGTTGAGGGAAACAGATTCTGGTCTCTTCAGTACAGAGTCAATGTCGGGGAAGAATGGGATTAAGAATCAGACCTCTCTCTAAAGACAAAGTGATGGATGCTGCTGATGGTATAGAAAGGGCTTGATGTTTATGTCCGTTTTCTAGGGCTGTTGTAGAAAATTACCACAAAGTGTGTGGCTTAAACCAATAGGAAGTTATTCTCTCACAGTTCTGGAGGCTAGAAGTTGGAAATCAAAGAGTAGACAAGGTTGGTTCCTTCTGGGGACTCAGAGGAGAATCTGTCCCATGCCTCTCTCCTAGGTTCTGGTGGTGGATGGTAATCCTTGGCATTCCTTGACATGTGATAGCCTAATTCCAGTCTCTGCCTCTGACTTTATAGGGCCATCTTCCATCTGTGTCTATGTCCAAATTTCCCTCTTCTTAAAAGGACATCAGTCATATCAGATTTAGGCCTCACCCCAATTCTAGTATAACCTAGTTGTAACTTGTGTACATCTTCAGAGACCTTATTTCCAAGTAAGATCACCCACTCAAGTTCCAGGTGGACATGAATGTTGGGAAGACATTATTCAATCCAGGACAGTGCCCAAACTTTGACTTAGGTCCTGAATTGTGGGCCATCCTGAGAAAGGGAAGAAAATGGTCCTTACTCTCATCCCATACCACATGCAGTGGGAATGAGATGGAATCATCGCCATTCCTAGACTGTGTTTCCTTATTTATATTTTTCTTTTCATAAAAGAGACTTTAACTACAAGAATGTTATTAAAACACTCCTTCATCTTTTAGCCATATTTCTCTAATGACAAAAACATATGGTAAATGAATTTGATCCTTAAAAATTAACCTAGTGTCTTTTTGTTCTTTTTATTGTCATTTTTTAGCAGATCACGTATGGGAAAATAAAAGATGTCCTCAAATATACAGTAAATACAATATGCTACAAAACAACAAGAAAGTCAGTTGATCAGTGCCACTACTGAGCTGATGTTTATTTCAAAGAGATGAGGGACTTTTCTTTTCATTCAGAGAAGAAAAAAAACAAATTCCTTCCAAGTAGGAGCAGAACTACATAGGAACATTATTTGTCTCTTTGGCTTACTGTATTTTCAAAAAAGCATAGAGAAAAAAATTAAAAGTCCACAAATAGGACTTTACCAGTCATCCTTTCATTCTTTAAACTTCTTAGACCCATACAGCACACATTGTCCCCTGACACCAGAGTGCAACCTGCCCTAAGTTTTAAGCCAAAATCAAAGAAATGATATCACACAGAAATTAATAAGGCCTAATCACATACCTGTAAGGAATTTGAAAAGTTTGATCTAAACATTAAAAAATTGAGTTCTGGGAGTTCCCTGATGGTGTAGTGGCTTAAGGCTTCGGCGCTGGTGCTGTCAGCGCTGCGGCCTGGGTTCGATTCCCAGTCAGGGAGCTGCCCACATACCAAAAAGCAAAAAAAAAAAAAAAAAAAAAAAAAAAAAAAAAAAAAAAAAAAAAAAAAAAAAAAAAAAAAAAAAAAAAAAAAAAAATTTGAGTTCATTTAATGCAGGTGGAGAACCACAATGAAAGAATCAACAGTTTATTCATGTCAGAAAAAGGTGGGTGTGCCCAATTTCCAATAGATTAGTCATGAAGAGAACCAAAGCCGCAAATCTTGTAAATCAGGTTCCATGCATATGTGATAGGAGTAGTAAGTGAAATAGTGACTATTTTTAATGTTATACCCTTAGTCATAATCAGGTGTCAGGGGACAATGTGTGCTATATGGGTCTAAGAAGTTTAAAGAATGAAAGGATGACTGGTAAAGTCCTATTTGTGGACTTTTAATTTTTTTCTCTATGCTTTTTTGAAAATACAGTAAGCCAAAGTTATGTGGAAGTCAAATTTGAATACAAAAATAGAATTTCTTTTACCACAATCTAATCTAGGTCAGGGAAGTTTATTAAAGAGATTTTTCCAGTTGTTTTCTCATGGTTTAAGGCTCAACTCAGGATCATCTGCTTTAAAAAGTCTTCTCTTGCCTCCCCCCCAATTAGGTTAGGTGCCCCTCATCCTGTTAGCATATTTATATTAAAAAAATAACTATTTCTAAAACAAAATTAAAAATAATGAAAACAATGTCATTGTTTTATGTTTGTAAATTTCTATATCTGGATTAATAGAATACAGGTAGATTTGTTTATCTACTCCATTCTGTTACAATATGTTGTTTTGGTTATGTTTTGTTAGGAAGAAAATTTAGCATCATACAGGTATCTGTAAGTTAAAAAGGGGAGGGTATTTTAATAGCCCTTTCAGATAATTATATGGATATTATTCTGATACTACATCAAAACTCAACAAGTGGTAGTTCATTAAAGGATAGTTACAATGTAGTATCTGAAACCAATAGCAATAAAGTTTTCATATTCTGTTATATAAAATCCATTGACCTATCTTGAACTTTGAATGGATCTTTTTCTCACACATCAGTAGGTTGATCAGTCCCACTATCGAGTTACATACACATTTATAACATTATACATTAGTCATTTGGAAAATATTTCACTGAATTATGCAGATCTTCCAAATGTTGACACATTCCATCATCCAAAAAATCCTATCTGTTTATACCACAGATCTCATCAGGAAAGATTTAAGCATTAAGAAGATATCAAGTTCATGGTATCAGTTAAATTTTTCAAAATCATAATTTTTGCTTGAAAGCTCAACTGTTACCATAGGCTACAAATACCTTCAACTCTTTTTCTTGAAGTAACAGTGTCACTTCATTCATTTTTAAGAAGATGTCAAAGACCCAGTTTTAATAATCATAGTTTTTCAGGCAGACATTCTTTCAAGGAAAAATAAATGGTCTGTGAAAAAAAGCTGCTTGTCCAGCTCACAATTCCGATGATTACCTAAGTGCTTTTCCTTGAGATAACCATCATACTTCAGTATGCAGAAGTGCTTCATGTTTGCTTCCCATCGTGTCCAAAGAGCACAAAAAAGATGTCCTCTAGGGTCAAGATTTAATAGAGCTAATAATTTTTCTGCTTTACTGAGGATATCCATCTGTGTAGCTGGCATTTTCTTTATTTTGAGTGTATGGTGGTGAAGAATATAATGACGACTAGTACAGTTTGGTGTCACTGTCTCATACATTCTGAAATGCCAACAATTTTACCCACCATTGATTTATTTTGCACCATTAGTGCCAATGTCAACATGGTATAAAAAGGGGTGGGGTGAGGATAATGTCTTATTATTATGAAAATAGTTTTAACCTTGTAGACACCAAGAAAGGGCGTTGGCAATGTCTAGGAATCCATGGACTGTGCTTTAAGAACTGCCATGATAAATGGATAGTGCCCCACTTTGTAAATTCCCTAGAGCTGCTGTAGTAAATTGCCACATACTAGGTGGCTTAAAACAACAGAAATTTATTCTCTCAGTTCTGCAAGCTAGAAGTCTGAAATCAAGGTTATTAGTGGAGCCATCTTCCCACAGATAGTTCTTCCAGCTCTTGCTGGCCCCAGACATTCCTTGGCATTTGGCAGCATAACTCCAATCTCTCCCTCCATCTTCACATGCCTTCCTGTCTGTGTGTATGTCTGTGTACTCTTCTCTATTTTTTTTTTTTTTTTTTTTTTTTTTTTTTTGTATGTGGGTAGTTCCCTGGCCGGGAATCAAACCCAGGCCACAATGTTGACAGGGCCAGCGCTGAAGCCTTAAGCCACTACACCACCAGGGAACTCTGTTCTTCTTTTCTTAAATGAACACTAGTTGTTGGATTTAGGGCCCACCCCCATCTATTATAGTATAACCTTGTAGGAGAGGAAAAAAAAATTTTTTAACCTTCTTAGGGTCCCCATGTAGGTCTGAAAATAACTTTTATGTGACACAGGAGAACTTCATGATGAAATGATGACCCATATAAACAGTTAGATCTGAGTATTTTTTGCTAACCTTGATGAAGAATGGACAGTTGTGGAGGAATATGATAAGTTAGAGAGTAAGAGGTAAGTGTAGTAAACTGGGGAAAACTTAGCAAGGCCTGTTTGTTGATGCTCCTTTCCTCCGGGTATAAGGAGGACACCTTCCACATAATGACCTGTTTGGAATGGGCAGGGGTTGGGGGGCATGTCAGGGTGACCTTCCTGCTTCTGCTGGTTTCTCAAACACTTTCAGCTTAAAACATTCAATATGACAAGGTGCCATATTTTGGGATAATGTGTCCTGAGCTCCATCAACCTCATCTCAGCTAATTATATCTGCAAAGACCTCAATTTCAAATAAGGTAACAGTCTAAGGTTCTGGGTAAACATGAATTTGGAGGAGACTACTGAAGTCTCTATACCCCCCAGTATTCTCTAAGGTATATATAACCATCCCGGAGCTGCTGTGAGTGTTGGTGGCTAAAAGTTCACAGCTGTCTGTTCTGTAGAGTCTAGATTGCCCTTGACATGGCTGGATACAGTCCTTGTATATTGTCTGTGTCTATGGGTTTGTTACTTTTTGTTTTCTATCCCATACGTGAGTGAAATCATACAGTTTTGGTCCTTTTCTATCTGATTTATTTCACTTAGCATATTACTCCCAAGATCCCTCCATGTTTTTGGGCAAATGGCCTCCAAATTTTACACTTGATTTTAGCCAAAAGGCGGAGAAGCGATGACTTCCAAATTTTATTACTGCTGGAATCATCAACAGCAAGGGCAACTTATTCAAAGCATTTTCTAGGGCAGTGCTTCTCAAACATTAATGAGCAAATGAAGCTCCTGGGGATCTTGTTAAAATGCAGATTCTGATTCAGTAGGGTTGGGGAGGGGCCTAAGAGTCTGCATTTCTTACTGCACCCAGGTCATGCTTATGCTACTGACCATGGGCCACACTTTGAGAGGCAAGTTTTCAGAGTGTGTTAACACTATAGTAATCCAGGTTGTTACTGTATCAAACTATGATATTGAACACATGTAGCATTTCTAAGATTGCCAGTGAAATAATCAACTAATGCAACTATGTGCAGTGACTGTAAATAACCTCAAGAATCCTGAGGCCTGGCTTCTTGTGTATAGAAGCCTTATGTGAAGAGGTATATTCACAGAGCAGGCAATTCTTCAGATACTTGGGGACGGGGTGGGGGGAATTCCATTAACTAAAAAACCTCATTTCCTAAGTATGTTGGTTAAGTATATTCTTTTCCAAACCTGCCTGTCTTCTGGATGAATTAATTCAGCATTCTTATAGGTGACTCATGATACTCTAAGCTCCAACTATGTAAACCTCTCCTGCATTTCAGCCACTCGGGCAGTATGGGAGATTAGAGACATATAATCTCTCTCTCTCTCTCTCTCTCTCTTTCACACACACACACACACACACACACACACACAAATACTTCTGGGTAGAACATGAAAAACATCTTTTGAAATAAATTTCTGAGTTAGCAAAAAGTTAAGGACTACTCAGAGGCTAAAAAACAAGTAAAAGCAGGAATCTGGAGAGAGAAACAAGCACCAAAGTAAGATTTTATGGGGGTGGAGAGTATCTTCTGAATTCTAATGACTTTGAACTAGAATTCTAATGACTCTGAAGGGTGTGAGTACAGGAGATCTCAACCAAGGTAAGGAGTCTAATATGAGATCCTCATACATACATACCCACACACAAACTAGGACGCAAAGGTCTATACCCTCATCAGAAAAACAAACAAAACACCTGCCCTACATCACAGGATAGCAAGAAAACTGTCTTATCTCGATCAGAGCTGGGCAAGACATCAATTGTGGTCTACCAGAGGACCACCAAGCAATTTTAGGGTGACTGCCTGAGTAATATTTGTAAAATAAATTGTTAGTGGACTGTGACACTTGGAGAAGTACCCCTTGCCCTGAAAAAGTCTGCCCAGGCATGCTCTACATAGAGGAAGGGAAGAGCCACCATAATAATTTGCAAAAACAAGCATAGGTCCATGACCCAATTCAAACTACCAGTTGTTAGGAGACAGTTCTTCAGGAGTCTCAAGGTTCTGCATATCTTGTGAACAGAGAGGCACTGCCTGTATTTGTTCCAGATTTTCTTTTGAATGGTTTGGATAGTAAGCCGTCTCGGAGGAGAACACTGATGTCTGTCTCTGGACCAGAGGGCAGGTTTGTTTATATTATAGCCTTGGGGCATAGTCATACTGTCTACGTCTGGAGGAAAAATGGGCACACCTACTGCCCATTATTATGTATTTGTGTTCTGAATTCAGATTTTCTTTTCTACAGTGCAACCCACTACATGTATAGGTGTCACCTGGACCACTTTGAGTTGCCCTGTGGGAATGGGGGATTGGAGTGCCAACATACATGGTGACACTGACATTGACTACTACTATTGCTTTGAGTAATAACCTGTCCTTGGCCTCTGGCCACAGAGTAGTGTGTCTTCTGCCAAAATCCATGCATTTATGGCAGGCTAACTGTGGCAGGGTAAAATATCATAGCTTACATAGTTTTTAATGCCTAGGTGGTCCAAACACCTTATGCTGAAATTTTATTTTAAATTGGTCCAGGGTTGATATTAGCCCTAGATAACTAGTATAAGCAAAAGAAAATCCTCTCTGGAAGAACTCCCTTCAATTCAGACCTCATACAATGTATCGGGGAACCATGAGCTTTTAGTCAAGTCATAAAACACACAAGAAAATCAAAGTTTTGCGCAGTGGCAGTATCATAACCAATGAGGTTTATCCAAGGCACGATTATTGCTAATTGAAAACTTTTCCCAATACCCTGCCATGACGATTTGAAACACAGTCGGCATTGGCAATAGATAAAGAAAAAGAAAAAAAGAAAATTAAGAACCATGAATTAAAGGCAGTCTCATAGTAACTTTGGATATTAGAACTATCAGATACAGAATATATAATATGTATGTTTAATACCTTTAAAGAAATAAAAGATGAGATTGAAATTTTGAGTAAGAAACAGAGGGCGTTAACAAATGATCAGTCAAGTTTGGAAAAGAATCAAATAAGATCTCTAGGAAAGAAATATATACAGGCATACCTTGGAGATATTGCAGGTTTGGTTCCAAATCACCACAATAAAACAAGTATCATAATGAAACAAGTCACAGGAACTTGTTTCCAGTGTATACAACAGTTATATTTAAACTATACTGTAGTCTATTAAGTATACCATAGCATTATGTCTTTAAAAAGAGTACTTACCTTAATTAAAAATATTACCAAAAAATGCTAATCATCACCTAAGCCTTCAGCGAGTTGTAATCTTTTTGCTGATGGAGGGTTTTGCCTTCAATATGTAAAAAGTGCACTATCTGCAAAGTGCAATAAAGTGAAGCACAATGCAAAGAGGTACGCCTGTAATTGTAAAAATGAACATTTTAATGGATGAGTTAAACATCAGTAGATATGCAGCTGAAAAAAGAATGGGTGTGCTTGAAAATAGATCTGAAAAAATTACCAAGAATATAATACAGA
This sequence comes from Lyroderma lyra, assembly GCA_004026885.1. Lineage (NCBI taxonomy): Eukaryota > Metazoa > Chordata > Mammalia > Chiroptera > Megadermatidae > Lyroderma > Lyroderma lyra. The sequence continues at coordinate 289,105 of PVJL010000827.1, forward strand.
GCAAATGTGAAAGGAAGATATTAATATGCACTGTGGAAGATAGAATAAAAGGGTCTACTTATGTTGAATCTGAGTTCCAGAAGAAGAGAAGAGAAAGAATGAAGAGACAATATTCAAAATTATAATTTTGGCAGAGCTGCATTTACATATTTTCAGCATATTAAGTTTTCCAGAAAAAAAAGGAAAGTTATCCTAGACATAGAATAGAGGATAAATATGGAAAAGTAAATAACAGGTGCAGCTAACTTTAGACAATAATTTTCTTTTTAAAATCTATATAAATAGGATTAAAGTCAAATCAAGAGCTTCTTGTTGAAAAGGGAACTGATAAATTCTTCTATAACATAATGTAGTTTCCAATACATGTTATTTAGCTATTCGTGTTTAGACTTCCATCTTTCCTAACAATTGGGAAATACGTTTTGTAACCCATAGCCACATCAAATGAAAGCTCATGTTGTAGCCTTATGTTAAAAATAAAATGCAACAATAATGAATAATTAAAGGAATTGCAGATTTTAATCTCTATACGTTTTCATTTCTTGTAACAAAGTTCTTACGGAAACTTCACAATGTCAATATAAAAGTCTCAACCTTAATACTTAAGACCTAACACAATGCCAAAATAGGTACTTGATGAATAGCTGTTGAATGAATGATTTAATTTTTTGGAGGGTGGGGGTAATTCCCTGGCTGGGTATCAAACCCAGGCTGCAGCATTGAGAGTGCCAAAGCCTAGCCACTACACCACCAGGGAACTCCCAATTATTTCATGAGTACATAAAGATGATATCTAAACCTAAAACTGTTCTGGGAAAAAGATAAGACTAACAAGAAAAATTCACAGGTTATAAGTAATAATATGATTGTTAAACTACTTGACTTTTTGAAACTAACAATTGAGGTTAAGAATTAATTCTCTATTTTCGCCTCTCTATATCTATTATATTGTGTAATGATTGTGAACGAGCGCAAGGTTCAAGATTGTATTATCTGGAGCTCCCTGGTGGTGTAGTGTCTAAGGCTTCGGTGATATCAACACTGCAGCCTGGCTTCAATTCCCAGCCAGGGAACTACCCACATTAAAAAAAAAAAAAAAAAGATTGTATCATCTGATAGGCCCACCCTACAACTCTACCTTTGTGTTACTTAGCAACATTTCCTTGTCACCCTGCTCACCTCCTGTTGGGAAACCTGCTCAGAGGCTCTGGAACTTGGCTGGGGTGAAGTGATAGGTTATGCCCAGGAATTTTCAGAGGCTTCATAATGACTTTTGGTTTTGGATAATGGTTTTTATTTTTCTTTCTAGCTTTTTCTTTGTTTAAGGAGTAGAATATATATTAGAGTTGACTGCACAGTGGAAGATGCAGAACAGAAACGTGTTTGACTAGAATAGGGTCCTTTAACACTCACTGGTGTGGCCACACCTTAATTGCTAAAGACAATGCTGTTGAAAAACACTGACACTCCCCTTCTCACTTGTGGTTACAACCTTGTCCAGTTAAGCAATACACTACTTCACACAGGAGACCTGAATTGAAATGAGTTACAACTGACTTTTATGTAGGTCAGCAGAGGCATGAAAAGGAAAATAAATGAATACAAAGGAGGACGAAATCATTCCTTATAAAACTCCTTGGGTGTAAGTATAAATCTGAGTTGGTAAAGTAAATACTACTTGAGTATAATTATAATTTTGAGTGGATAATGTGTGTACATCAATAACAGCCTCGTTGGACAAAGCTAAGCTAAAATTACCACAACACTTTGTTAACATAACTGCTTTCTACTGAAAAAAATTAAGGTTTAAAATAGCCATTAGAAAATTAGTTAAAGTAATAATTAAATAAATTGAAGTAATTAATTACCTCCTTGAATATAGCATTTCTTAGGAAAAGCTTATACTATTTTTAAGACTAAGTGAAAGTAAGGCTAGATATGAAATAGGTTATAGAAATAGTAAAATGAATAGAAACGTTTCACATTTTGTTTAGGTATGAAACTAGCTAAATAGTATTAGGACTTCACTATTGAGAGTAGATAAGAATTAGATTGTTGCATATAGTTAAATTAATAAAATATTCTAATTTTTAATTATCCAAGGGTTAAAAATAATTTATTTCCTTTCATCTAAAATAATGGTGATTTTCATTTTTAGTCTATCTTATTTTCAAAATGTTAATATGGTAGCTGAGAAACATTTTGCAATACTGAAACTTTTATATTGTTCTTAAATTGTGTATATCTAGGTATAAACATGATAATACATGAAATATGATACAGACTCTTTACTTAGTAGCTAAATAGACATGTTATATTAGGATTGCAGATAGTTGAATTTTTATAAATTACTTAATAGATTTCATTAAATTTTCAGAAATTATATTTAAAAACTATATTTTTATATTATAAACTTAAGAGTTGTAATTATTAATTATAATTTCTATATTTATTGTCTTTAATTTTAACAGATTATATATTTTGAAGGAAAAATAGCTTTTTGAAGTATCTGAAAAGAATTTTAATTTGTAAATTTTTTTACATTTATGTTATACACATTCAAAACAATTACTTTTTTAATCCTTTGCATGACAGAATGACTATGATAGAAAAAAATATATAAATGTGGAGCTCAAAAACAGTAAAAAATAGTCTCAAGAAAATAGAAATACAAAAATCTTCAAAGAGGCTATCTGCTTAAATATTTATAAACTGAAAAATGCAAGTGTTCATGAACCACATCAAATTTCACATTATAAATTCTTTCCTTACTGAATAATTACAGATGAAAAAAACTAAGAAAATCATGTTTGCATATTTTACCAGGACAGTGGTCAACTACACTGAATGGCATTGTCCATTAACATTCATTAAGTTCATTGTCCATCTTTTCTTATTTTTAACTTTGTATTTGCTGTTAAATATTTAATTTATCCCAGAAACACCTTTACTAAATTATATTATAATTATATTCTGAGTTTCTTTTTTTTTTTTTTTGGTAGCATACTTTTATTAAAATCTTATGAAACTTAAGCTTTATGAAAAGCCAACATAACTGAAAAATGGGTTCTCCCTTTAAAGAAAGCTTGTCCAACCAACCTGTAGCCCACAGGCCACATTCAGCCCAGGATGGCTTTGAATGTGGCCCAACACAAATTCATAAACTTTCTTAAAACATTATGAAAATTATGCACAGACCTTTTTTTAATTTTTTTTTTTTAATTTTTTTTTTTAATTTTTTTTTGCTTTTTGGTATGTGGGTAGCTCCCTGGCTGGGAATCGAACCCAGGCTGCAGCGCTGACAGCGCCAGCGCGGAAGCCTTAAGCCACTACACCACCAGGGAACTCCCAGACCTTTTTTTTAGCTCATCAGTTATTGTTATTGTTAGTGTTAGTGTATTTGATGTGTGGTCCATGATCATTCTTCTTCCAATGTGGCTCAGAGAAGCCACAAGTTTGGATGGACACCCCTGCAAAAGCCTTAAATGTCCAAAGCTTGAAACAGTTAATTTAAAAGTAAGCAAACAAATAAAACAACAAAACCTCTGCAGCAGATCCTGCTGAAATACTTTTTTAAATATCTAAATGAACGTAATCTGTATAAAAGTTATTTTAGCTCAAAATGTATCAACATTATCTTCTACAAAGAAGGGAGAAGGTCCACGTGCCACCATTTCTTTAGAACCTCATCTTTTTCTTTAAATTTGTCCACTAATCAAAATATCTGTGTGTTCTTTTTCCAGGAGAATCCTTCTGTGGAAGAGGTGAAGTACAAACACAGAAATTTAACTGCTTAAACAAGTAGGAAACTGTTGCATAACACTGCAAGGACCGTGAACTTCTGGGTTAATCACTGGAAATCTGGACTGTGACCTTGATTTAGTTTGAACAAAATCTAGAACAGGATTTTGAAGCTCTCTTTGGTGGAGGGCACAGGAATGAGCTTTTGAGAGTAGAGCAGGTAGGGGAGAATTTGAAGGAGACTGGCTCCTACGTAAGTATAGATTTTGACTTTACAACATCTTTTCTATTTTCTTTGGGGGAACGAGATCCAGAACTAGACCTGCTTTGAGATTTCTCATACTTATCCTTACCTCTGCTTTGAGAGTGCAAACAGAAACCCAGATCAGACTTGGGCTTAGAGTTACTCTTTGATCTAGATTTTCTGACTTTTGACTGAGAACGTGATAGATCTTTGCTCCAGATCTAGATGGAAGTGACTTTTTGAGATACTTTGTGATCTGCGGAGGCTGCTCCTGCAGCTCCTACTTCCTGACCTTCTTCTAATCCAGACCAAGCTTGTCCAACCCACTGCCTGTGGGCAGCATGCAGCCCAGGACAGCTTTGAATGCGGCCCAACGCAAATTCATAATTTTTTTTTTTTTTTTTTTTTTTGCTTATTGGTATGTGGGTAGCTCCCTGATTGGGAATCGAACCCAGGCCGCAGCACTGACAGCGCCAACCCCGAAGCCTTAAGCCACTACACCACCAGGGAACTCCCAAATTTTTTTAAAACATTAGGAAAATTATACACAGACCTTTTCTTTTTTAGCTCATCCTCTATCCTTAGTGTATTTTATGTGTGACCCAAGATTATTCTTCTTCCAGTGTGGCCCAGGGCAGCCAAAAGATTGGACACCCCTGTTCTAGACCATGACCATGATTGGCTTCCAGAGTAAGACTGCCTGTGGCTCATTCTTGCTTTACCTTCAATGAGCCTAATATTTCTGCCATTTATTTCCATACCATCCAGTTTATCCAAAGCATGTTTCATATCAGAGTAGGAGCAAAAAACAATTACATCTTCCTGAGTTCTTGGTGAGCATCTGCATAGGTTACATCACCTGCTTGTCCCATGAAGTCCTTTAAATCTTACCAACTGCAATGACTAGAAAGATTTTCTACAATAAGCCTGAATTCTGCACCAATTTGTCTCTGCCAGTTCTCATAGTGTTGTACCCATCTCCACCACTGCGGCTTCCATAGCTGTAGTCTGCAGGATCGCAGTGTGGGCCCCAAGCATTCTCCACAATCGCGGGCTCACCGTAGCCGTACTTGTGCTCCGCTCCTCAAGGGCATTGTCAGCGTTGCAAGAGTCCTCCAACTGAGGTCTATTTCTTTTTCTTTATTTTTTTGTATGTGGGTAGTTCCCTGGCTGGGAATCGAACGCAGGCCTCAGCGCTGACAGCGCCAGCGCGGAAGCCCTAAGCCACTACACCATCAGGGAACTTCCTGAGGTCTATTTCGAGGAGGCGGCAATAGCCACTGAAAAAGTGCAGGATGGGGAGTTCCCTGGTGGTGTAGTGGCTAAGAATTCGGCGCTGTCAGCGCTGCAGCCTGGGTTCAATTCCCAGCCAGGGAACTACCCACATTTACAAAAAAAAAAAAAAAAAAGTGCAGGATGTCTTTCTCCCTGGTGTGCTAGCTAGGGCGTACTATGTAGATACGCAGCACAGCCATGGCGGACATGGGGTGGCTGGCCCAACGCCACTGCAAGCAAGGGCAGAAGTCAAGGGGGGTGCAAATGCAGAACCCCAAGAACCCCAATATGCACCTTACATGGCAGACGTGGCCAAGTCTAGCCACACAGTGGTGTATTCTGAGTTTCTTATCCTTATTAGCTTTTGGTCTTTCCCCTATGTTTGATAAGTTGAAATATAATATGGGACATTAACAGGAGTCATTCCAAATAAAACTGCATTTTTACTTTTGGCTATCTCCTCTTTAGTCACACAAAAGAAGTCAACAGCTTTTGGGACAAATTTGTTTTTGTTTCCAACTTAATATAAAACATCTCAGGCATTGTAATGTCATTCCTTTCTTCAGTACTTTTGTTTCTGCATTTAGTAGTAAGAACAACATGTTTGTATGGTGTTCTATAATTTCCAAACCACTTTTATCACTTAACATCACAATGAAGCCTTGCAACAACTATAGGTGGTGAAACCCCATTTATATTAGAGAAAAGCATATTTTCAATGTCACAAAGTGACAGATATTGAACAACCAGTGGTATACTAGTAAATGTTTAACTCCTGCCTCTTGAAGGGTATGGAGAGTTCTGATTGTAGAGTTTACCAGTTTCCTTGAAGTAAATACCCCCACTGTGGCCAATTTCAAGCTACCAATGTAGTATCAACTGACTCCTGGAGGTTCTGAACATTTAACAAATGGCTTCTACAAACAAGAAGAAGCCAGCTCCAGCACACCACCCAGTCACTTTAAATTTAATCCAAAAATATGTGGAAACTTACCATATTATTCCGTGTATAAGATGCCCCCATATATAAGATGACTCCTTCTTTTCTAACCCAACATTAAGAAACCCTCTCAACTGATAATTCCCGTGTATAAGATAACCCCCAATATTTGGTCTAACAATTTTAGACAAAAGTATTTCCTTATACACAGAAAAATATGGTATGTATGTGCCTTGTTTTGAGATTGGGATTTCAAAATAAAAGAATGGGTGTGCCAATTTAGTTGGCAGATTAAACTAACCATGAAGCTATTAAGTGGCAATGTGGTCTTAGTTACAAATATTTTTGGAGTTCCCAGGGGGTAGTAAGTGTGATCAGTAAGTTCTAAACTAGTCCTCATTATTCATGCCCTTGTGGAATCTACTTCCTTTCAGTGTGGGCAGAACTTGTGACCTTCTTAACCAGATAATATGGCAGAGGTATTAGGATGCCCCTTCTATGATTACGTTATATTAGATTATAAATTCTATCTTACTAGCAGATTCTGTTTCTGGCTTTGATAAACCACGCTGTTACATTGTGAGCTGACCTATGGAGAGGCCCATGTGGCAAGGAAATGAGGCCCTCAGTCCAGCAGCTTGTAAGGAACTGAATTCTGCCAATAACCATGTGAGCTTGGAAGCAAATTCCTTCATAGTCAAACCTTGAGAAGAGACTGCAGCACAGACATTGCAATACCTTGATTGCGAGAGACCCTGAAGCAGAGAACCCAGCTAAGCTGTTTGCAAATTCCTGACCACATAAATAATGAGATAATAAGTGTGTGTGTGTGTGTGTGTGTGTGTTTAAGCCACTAAGTTTGTGTGGTGTTTTTTTTTTTTTTTTTAAATTCCTTCTCTTTTTTATTTTTTTTATTTGCTTTTTGGTATGTGGGTAGCTCCCTGACTGGGAATCGAACCCAGGCCGCAGTGCTGACAGTGCCAGCGCCGAAGCCTTAAGCCACTACACCATCAGGGAACTCCTTGTGTGGTTTGTTATGCAGCAATAGATAGCTAATAAAGTCAATGGGTGCTGGAGTATTGTCCTAAAGAATGTTATGTAGAATTGTAGCTTGTATTGGAAATTGAATAAGATTTTGATAGTGCAGGAAATGGAGCTTACTTTGAAGAAATGTCAGGGGAAAAGGTTAATTTGAAAGAGTATTATTCATTAGGAGGGCACTGAAAGACTCATTTATTCAACTAATACTGATTGAATACCAACTTTATGTCAAATACTTTTTGGGGCACTGTTATACAGTATTGAGCAAAGACAAGCCTTTATGTGGTTTACAGCCTAATTGAGGGTAGAGGGAGCTGACAATCAACAACAAATACAACAGAACAATAAGAATTATGCAAAAAATTAAAGCAGAACAGTGTTTCAGGAAGTAACTAGCTAGCTGCTGCAGATTAGGTGGTAAGGAAAGATGTGGCAGACCTATAGATTGTCCCCCACACCCATTCTCTCCTTCCTTCCATTTAGTAATAGAATCACCCAAGTTTTGACCAGGCAACTAGCTACCCAGGTAGCAACCATATTTTCTAGCCTGTCTGGTAACTAGCTGTGAACATGTGACTAAATGTGCAGAACTGATGTTACTATTTCCAAATCTTGTTTTCGTAAAGAAACTGTTTTTTCTCTATTTTCTTTTATCCCTTTTTCAAGGCTGGAATATGAACAGATGTGGGCCAGCTTTAATCATGTGAATGAAGATTGCCTTCAATTATAATAACAGGCTAGAAGGAACCTGAATGAATGATCTCATGGAGCAGAGCTGCCCATTCACTCTTTACTACTTGTCCACCTCTAGACTGCTATGTGAGAGAGAAACAAAGATTAATCTTTTTTGGGTTACTGTATTTGGAAATTTCTTTGTTAGAGTAGCTTAGCTTATGCCTTACTACTACAGGTGACCTCTCGGAAGAGGTGACATTTAAGCTAAGACCTAAGTAACAAGAATGAGCAAGCCATATGAAGAGGAGGAGAAAGAGCATTTCAGACAAATGAAAAGAACTTAAAAAGAAAAAGATCAATATTACTAGGGCACAGGGAGTAAATGCTGAAGAAGAGCTTGGAGAAGAATGAGTCCAGGACCAGAGCTTTAAAGACTAAGGTAAGGAGTTTTGATTTTAAGTCTAATGGGAAGCCACTGGAAAATTTTTAAGTTTTAAAACAGAGGAAGTGTCATCATTGGATTTATGTTTTTAAAAATCAGTCTGGGAGTTCCCTGATGGTGTAGTGGCTTGGGGCTTCGGCACTGGCGCTGTCTGTGGGCGCTGCGGCCTGGGTTCGATCCCCAGTCAGGGAGCTACCCACATACCAAAAAGCAAAAAAAAAAAAAAAAAAAATCAGTCTGGCTGCCCTGTGGTAAATCATCTGAAGGGGCCAAAGTGAGGCAGAGAAACTAGTTAGAAATCTACTGCAGTGGTCCAAGAGAATTACTTTTAGTGCTCTGAATTAGGGTAGAAGTGATAGCAGTGAAGATAGACGATAAAATTCTTGAAATGTTTTAGAAGTATCATCACAAAGGCTAATGATAGTGGTGGTAGTGCAGGAAAGAGTGGAATCGAAGATGACTTTGGGCTTGAGCAACTACTATTACATTTAATGGGATAGGTTGCTGCATGAAGACCATAAGTAGGCAAGGGTAGAGCAGAAAGGTCAGCCAGGGAGCTTAAATTGAGAACAGCTGGGGTTTTTGTTTTTGTTTTTGTGGGGAGGAGGCAGGTTTTGCTGTGAAAGGGAACATCTCTTTTTTAATCATGTTAGCTTTGATGTGCTTATTAGACATTCAAGTGGCAATGTCAGGTAGGGAAATGTTCTAATGATCTGGAATTCAAAGGAGATGGTTTGGGCTAGCAAGAGAAATTTGAAAGTCAAAGTCATTACTATAGGGATGTGTCATAAAACCATGGAAGTAGGTGACTTAGAGAGAAAGTGCACAAAGAGAAGAGGGCAGAGGAAAAGAAGCCAAGGTGATGATGCATTGCAGCATTGGGAAGGATATCCAGATATAGAAGGAAAACCAAATAAATATATAGGTGTCACACGGGCCTGGAGAATTGTTTTAAGAAGGAAGATGTAATTAATTGTGTCACAAGTTATTGAAAGACTGAGTAAAAAGGATCGACACCATTCTTTGAATCGTCGGCTTTGACAGGATGTGGGCCTTGAGAAGCATCATTTCAGTCAAATAGGTAGGGATAAATACGCATTTGGAGGATTTGAAGAAAAGATGAGGTGGTAAAGACCAAAAGTGTAGACATGTCTTTATATCTTTTGGGGAGATATGCTGTGAAGGAGAGCAGAAAAATTGGGGAAGAGCTAAAGGTAGAAGTAGGGTCAAATAAGAATTTTTAAAAATTTAGGTAAGAACTCAATAGGAAGGATTACTAAAGAGAGTAAGAGGTGGAGGAGGAGGTACAGTTAGAGATGACTTATGAAGTCCCAAGGGATAGGAATCCTATAAGCAACCCTTTATGTGCAAAGTACAAAAATGCTCACAAGTATATAAAAAAATTGCTGAAGTGGGAAAAATGATCACTCAGATAGAAATGGGGCTGGTGATAAAATGATGATGATAGAAATGTTATGGACATATTAAGTAGAATGAAATATTTAAATAAGGTTAATTGACCAATTTAGTAATTTGTACAGGGACTTAGAGCTTCAAGATAGTAATGATGTGTATGAAAAATAATATATTTTACAAAGGTCCAGTCCAGTTGGTAGACACTTTTAAAATTATTCTATATCACTACCACCACCACCACCACACCACCAAACCAAAAAAAAAAAAAAAAAAAAATTATTCTATATCAAATTAACAAGGACTTACCTTGCCAAGATTTTTGGCACTTTTATATTAAATTGCATTAGGAAAAAGCATAATAGTAATTGAAAAGCAACTAATTGTAAGCAATTATAAGCCAAATTATGTTTATACCACAATTAGTGTTTGAGGTGGTTTAGTAGGCTGATCTTCATTTCAATAAACAACATCAAATAACTGAATAGCTTGTAAAACACATAAATACTTCTTTTATCTTTATTCCAAGTATAACCACCACATTCTCTTTGAATTATTATAATAAAATAAACAATATTTATTATCTTTTGTCCCAATCCCCAGATTGAGTTGGATGCTTTTAAAACATGGCAAGAATAGTATACGTGCATGGCCTACAGCACAACGTAGCTTCTTTTTTTTAATCTTTATTGTTTTAACTTTTAATTTAATTTTATTTTTAATTTATTGGGGTGACAGTGATCAGTAAAAATTACATAGGTCCCAGGTGTACAATTTTACATTATATCTTCTATGCATTGTATTATGTGTTCATCGCCCAGAATCAGTTCTCTTTCCATCACCATGCATTTGTGTCCCTGTCCCTTCTCTCCTCCCTCCCTCCTTACCCTCAGGTAACTACTAAATTACTGACTGTGTCTATGAATTTTGTTTCTTCATTGTTTTTGATTTTATGTTAACAATCAAACTAAATTTCTCCATCCTTTTCCCTTATTTCACCCACTCTCCCATCTCAAAGAAGCCTCTCTAACATTCTTTGTATTACTGGTTTGGTGGTGATGTATTTCTTTAACTTTTCCTTATCTGAGAAGCTCTCTATCTGTCCTTCAATTTTGTTTTTTTGTTTTGTTTTGGTTTCTTTTTTTGTTTTGTTTTTTTTTTTTTTTTTTTTTTTTTTTTTTTTTTTTTTTTTTTTTTTTTTTTTTTTTTTTTTTTTGCTTTTTGGTATATGGTTAACTCCCTGGCTGGGAATCGAACCCAGGCCACAGCAGCACCGAAGCCTTAAGCCACTACACCATCAGGGAATTCCCTGTCCTTCAATTTTGAATGCTAGCCTTGCTGGATATATTGTTCTTTGTTGTTGATACTTGGTTTTCATCACATTGAGTATTTTCTACCAATCCCTCTGACCTGTAAAGTTTCTGGTGAGAAGTCAGCTGAGATTTGAAAGGGTGTCCCTTTATAAGTTACTACTTGGATTTTTCTTGCTGTTTTTCAATTTTTCTCTTTTTCTTTAACTTTTACCATTTTAATTATGATGTGTCTTAGTATTCTTGTTTGGGATTGTTTTGTTTGCGATTCTCTGTGCATCCTGGACTTGTATGTCTATTTCCTTTGCCAGGTTAGGAAAATTTTCAGTCACTATTTCTTCAAATAATTTCTGGATCACTTGCTTTTCCTCTGTCCCTTCTGGTGCACCTATGATTCTGATATTCTTCTGCTTAAAATTGTTCCAGAGGCATCTCAAACCTTTCTCATTTTTCTGGATTCTCTTATCTATCTGTTCTAAATGTGTGTTTTCTGCTGGCTTTTCCTGCAATTCACTGCTTTGCCCTTCTATTTTATCTAGTTTGGTGACTTTTATTCCAGTCTTTGTTTCAGTTAATGTAGTCATTATCTCTCTCTGGTCCTTTATAATGGTTTGTAAGTCTTCTTTAATGCTTGCTATCTCTCTGTTGAAATTATCATTCTGTTCCTTAAACATTTTTTATAATTGTTGCTTTGAGCTGTGATAGGTCATCCATCCCCATCTCTTTAATTCTCTGGTTTCTCATATTTGCAAATACTTTTGTACAAATTCTACCCTACATGGAATCTAGAGTACAAACTCAAACTATGTCTTTTTCATTAGGGTTTTCATGCTTACATTATCTTATTTCACTTTTAGTTCAAGAAAGTAAGTTTGACAGAGAAAAATCTTTTATCTTGTGACAATGATAATTTTTATATCAAGTTGGCTTTTTTCTCCTGTATTTCCAAGTACATAACTTTGTTATCACAATTTTGTCACCCCAGGTTAAACTGTTTGACTATAACTTGACAACTGCTTTACACTTTTACAGTGATTTACCAAAATATTAGCTTCGTGGTTCTTTAAACTACTACTAGTGATAGCTTTGAATCCATTGTCTTAATTTCCATGTAAATTCTGATGCACAGAGACGATAGCACTATACATTTTGGAGGTGGTGGGGACCTCTTTTAAGTAGTTCATCAACTTGAGACAATTCAAAGGAAAACGTTATCAAACGATTACAGATTAAACTTAATAAATCAGTTTCTCAAAATAGTTTTGCAGAATAAATTCCCACCAGTTGACCTAATGGAGCACGTAGTTGCCAGCGCTTCATGGCAGCAGCTGCTGCTGCGATGGCCAGCTACGAGGCTTGGCAAGCCACATGGTGTGAGGTAGGTAAAGCTGGAGCCCTTCAGGGCTGGGCGCCACGTTGCTTTTTTCCTTTTTTAAATAGACAACGCTTCTGGCTATTGTGTAAAGGACTGGAGAATTGCATTCATTCGCACATCGAGAATTAAAGCGTCTTTTAATACAACCATTGATTACACGTGCGTTACAGACAAATGCTGAGTTTTAAAGCCCGGCTTCGTTTGCCTTGGGGAAACACACTTCGGAGAATGGTCAAGTACCTCAGCAATCGGCAAACTGCCAAGGATCAAAACCACCACACGAGACCAGCAGTAGCCGCCGCCCCCGCGGAACCCCGCCAGCCCTAAGGACCCACCCACATTCTCAGCTACCCAGATGTTTTTACACAGCGATGCACAGCCTTTGCTCAGTCCGTTCCTACTCTCCGCACCCACTCTGCATTCGACCCCAGGTCCCTACTCCCTAGTCGGACAACACAGCGCCATCTCCCGCCCAGAGCACAGCGCGAACCCCAACCGCAAAGCGGCGGGCAGTTCTTCGCGCTTCAGGCAGGCCGGCTGCCAGCCAGCCATAACACGGAGGTTGGTGATTGACAGGCGCTTGTAGCTATGAGCCGCAGGGGCGGGACTCTGCGTCATTTCCGGGCCTATCGAGGCGTGAGGGTGGGTAGGGGCAGAGTTCTATAAATTGGCTGCTCACGCAGAAACCTTGCTTCCACAGTATGGCCGGCGACATTAGCTAGCGCTCGCTCTGCTCTCTCTAACGGGGAAACAGCGGACTACAAGAGACTGAACTGTATCTGCCTCTATTTCCAACAAACTCACGCAACTTTCGCTCACACACAAAAAAAAGCCGGGAAAATTTTATTAATCCTTTTTTTAAAAAAAGTTAATATAAAATTATAGCAAAAAAAGGAACCTGAACTTTAGTAACACAGCTGGAACAATCCGCAGCAGCAGCGGCGGCGGCAAGCGGCGGGAGAAGAGATTTAATTTAGTTGATTTTCTGTGGTTGTTGGTTGTTCGTTAGTCTCACGGTGATGGAAGCTGCACATTTTTTCGAAGGGACGGAGAAGCTGCTTGAGGTTTGGTTCTCCAGGCAGCAACCCGACGCAAACCAAGGATCTGGGGATCTTCGCACCATCCCAAGGTGGGTCCTCTGGGCTCTCGCCCACAGTCAGGTCTGCGGCTGTAGCCGCCTGTAAGACACAAGCCATGGGTTGAGATCGGGAGCCCCAGAGCTGGGGGGAGCGGCCGCGTCCACGCGGGCCCTGAATCGGTTTTTCCTGTGGTGGTTGCTGGGCCGGGTACTGGTTGGGGGGAGGGGAGGAGGCCAGCGCCGCCGCGTGCTCAGGTAACGTTCCCCAGCGCTACGTGCGGGGCGGCGGGCGGCGCCCCTCGGGGTGGGTTGGCGTCCCTGCGCCTTCTGACTTTACCCTCCGGGGCTGACTGTCCAAGGCCCTGGTGGGGAGGCCTGGGGTGCCGCGCGGGTTCCTTCCCGGCAGGTGTGGCTCGGCGGGCTTAGTCAGGCGCTAATTCGGGCGTGCCCGCCACTGGGAGTGGAGGAGGAAGGGAACGGGTCTGAGCCGGACTCGTTCTCGCAGCGTGCTGCGGGTGGGAGGGGGCCCTCAGGGTCCCGGGCCCGAGGGGCTGGCCAGTAGGCCTCCCGCCCGCGGTCCGCGCTGGAAGCATGTGGCGCCCGGGCGGAGGGGATTGGGCGGGAGCGTTGGTGTCGCAGTGGCTGGGCCCCACCGTCGCCCTAACCTGCTCTGCACCAAAGCCTTTTCGGGGCGGCCCTCGAGAAAGAGAGAGACGGTCTCGGAGCCTTAAGAGGCTTCCTCTCGAGTCTGGTGACCTTGGGTTGTGTAACCTGTTACCAAGTCGGTGGGATCCTGGAGAGGTGCGGGGTGGATCAAGGTTTGCCTGCATTAACGGGCTAGAGAGGCCCGTCCGGCTCAGGACATAATACCTTTAATGCCTAAGCCCCCAAAAGAATCTGGGGCCCCATTCTCCCACCCCGGCAGTCACGCGAGAGAGCTGGGTTGGTCGCGCCGAAACGGAGAGGTCTAGAGATCTTGGAAAATCCAAGCTCAAGTAAAACTGCAGGCGATTCCGAAGATGCCTGGGCCTGTACCCGGCGGCGCTCGGACCGCTAGCCACCCCCTTGCCTTTCTAGGCTCCAAGCACAAGTGCGGCGACTGTGGCGGTGCGGCGCAGGAACCGGCGCGGCCGCTTCATTGAGAGGTGACGACCAATGAGCTCTTGGGTCCGACCGAGAGCCTGGCCCCAGGGTGTGGGCCAATGGGCGTTTCAGGAATGTTGGCTGCGCTCAGCACCGTCCCTGACAAAAAGCTACTTGGAGAAGGGATCCAGGAGGACACGTGCTACCGGGACTTCAAGGCATTCTGTCTTGGAGAATTGATTCTCTTGTAGAAAAGCGTCGTGATAGCTAAAATGTCAAGGGTCTCATTTTTAAAGTTTTGTGCGACACTTTGAAGTTTTTACTATGTGCCAGGCTCAGTTTTAAGCACTTTATTATATATATATATTATGGGAAGCAGTTAACTTTCCTTACAAACGTAGGGAAGCTTAGTATTTCCTCCATTTCACAGATGGGAAAACTCCCTGGTGTTGGTGATAGGTAGTAGGTTAACCGATTGTGATCGGATTATCTAGAAAAGGAGTAAATAGTTTTGATCTGACTTACCAAGTGTTTTGAAGCTTTGTTTGTAAGGACCCCTTTATAAGGGGAAAAAGGTTTTCTTTCCCAAGTTCTGGGGCAGAAATGCCAGAATTCACCTTAGGTGTGTGGGTATGTGTTTAAGAGTTCCCTGAGTCCAGGAGCAGAGAAAGACTTAATAAAGGCACCTTGCTTTTTGAGTCTTCTCGCAGCACATTTCAGCTGTTGTAGATGGGGCAACTAAGAACTGAAAAATACTGGATTTAATTGATATGTGCATTGGTAACTTTTCTGAGAACATTTTTCAATGATCTGTCAAGCAAAGGTGCACTAGTTAGGTTATTTACTAGAAGTTTAAAAAGTATCTTAGAAAATATTAGATGCTAGATAAATCATTAATGTCAATGACCTTGCAAGAGGGTCTGGTCTCTGGGAAGGTGGTGATGGCCCCCAGAAAGCTTGAAAGGACAATTGATCATCTAGAAGAGTATGCATTATGAAATGGTGCATGGCCTCTGGAATGCTCAGATTTGAATTCAAACATACTGTGTGGTATTTCCTCATCCCTAAAATGGAGACTGTAATGGTACCTACTTCATGGGATAGCTGTGAGGATTAAATGGGTTAATATTCATATAGTACTTTAAAACTGACATGTAGAACCCTGTAGGAGTGTTACTATATTTATCTTTGATTCTTTGCTCTTTAGGACAAAATCTTTTTCTTTTTTAGCAACCAAGGCTGGAGAATGAAGTGTACATATTGTAGTCTAAAAGGCTACACATTTTACAGGGTGCTCGAACAATTTTGATGTAGTTTTTATTCATGTAGAAGGGACATAGTGCCACTGGGGAATTTTATAGATTGCTTCATTATGTTAATCCTATAAAATTTGGAAGCCAAGAACGTCTTTTCTTGCCTCACATCCCTACCCTCAGTAATTCCATTAAAATGCAAATCGATGAAAGGTCACAATTAAAAGACTTTAACAGATTGGATTGAAATAAAAAGTAAAGCTTAATACACTGTGCTTCAGACAACATAAGGACAAGAGTAGGAATGTATAGGGCATCACTACACATGCTATAAGCATTAAAACGATAAGGATGTTATGGAAAATTTCATAGAAAAATAGCTTTTCAACATTGATGCAAGAAGAAATAGAAAGTCTAAATAATCCTGTACACTGAATTAGTCATTAGTCATCCCATAAAGAAAACTCTAGGCCTAAGTGGCTTCCCTGGACTGTTTTACCATTTAAGGAAGAAATAATTTCAGCCTTTTTCACATTGCTGTAAATAGAGAGGGAACACATTGAAGTCAGCACAATTTTTATATCAAACCCTAACGCTTTAAAGGAACCCAAACTCTCATACACTGCTGGTGGGAATGGAAACAGAACAAACTACATTGGAAAATGGTTTGGCAGGGTTTTGTTTGTTTGTTTGTTTGTTTGTTTTGGGGTTGGGGAAGGAGGTGGCTTAGTAGGAGTGTGACGGAGTGAAGATGGGAGCCAGTGCGACAGGGATGTGTATTAGGGGCTCAGAAGTGGGTCGGGTCCAGTTTAAGATTTAATTTCTGTAAAACTCTAGATTGGGTGTTGAACCTTTTGGCTTCCCTGGGCCAAATTGGAATAAGAATTGTCTTAAGCTGCACATAAAATACATTAACACTAATGACAGCTGATGAGCTTTAAAAAAAAAGTTGATGCATAATTTTCGTGATGTTTTAAGAAAATTTACACATTTGTAGGTTGCATTCAAAGCTGTCGTGGGCCCCCAGATTGGACAAGTTGAAGTTTTATAGTTCTCATTTTTATGTGTATAATATTTTGTCTCTATTCCACAGTTTACCCATTTTACTGTTGATGAACATTTGAATACCTTCCACTTTGCTAATACAAATAAATACAATACTATGAACACTATAGTGTATCTTTTAGTGAACAGTATATGCATTTCTGTTAGATATGCAATACATGTAGGAGTGGAATCATTAGGCCATAAGGTGTGCATATGAGATCTGACAATTAAGTTCGTGAACTTGTCCTAGAAAAAGTGCTACATACCTCATTGCTGAATATCACTGATTTACCAGCACCAAGTCCACCCTTCAAAGCAATTTTGGAACTCTTTCTGGAATGGCCATCAGAACTGTCATTGTATGACCCCTTGATGTCCTGAATGTCATCAAAAGGTCTTCCTTTCAGTATTTCCCTTACCTTTGGGTAAAGAAAAACAGCTTTGGGCACTTAATCAGGTGAGTAGGGAGGGTGTTCCAATACAGTTATTTGTGTACTGGTTAAAAACTCCCTCACGGACAGTGCCATGTGAGCTGGTGCAGTGTCGTGGCGCAAGAGCCTTGAACTGTCTTAACTTTTCATGCAGCCTTTCAGCACTTCCAGTTAGTAAACTTGGTTGACTGTTTGTCCAGTTGGTACAAATTCATAATCAATCAATTCCTCTGATACCAAAAAAGGTTAGCAACATCGTTTTGACTTTGGGTGGTGGAGAATTGGCTGACTTCCATTGTGCACTTTGACTCTTTATTTCAGGGTCATATTGGTACAACCATGTTTCATCACCAGTGATAACACTGCCCAAAACATCATCTTGCCTCTCCAAAAGGTCTTGGCCAACTTCTACTCTGCTTTTGTTTGTTGATGAGCTCCTTAGGGATGATTTTTCTAGACACCTTTCTCATGCCAAGATTTTCAATTCAGATTTTCCTGTTTGTCTATTGATGTTTAACGTGGTCTGCTATGTTTTTCACAGTCAGCGAATGATTCTGATTCACAATTTGATGCTTTTTTGCACTTTCATCAGTTCTCTGCTCATTTCAGGCCACCTTGCCTTCTCTTCATCATGATGCTTTCTCTCCCCTCAGAAAAAAGTTTAGTCCATTTGTACACTGCTGTTTTCTTGATGGCATTATCCCCATCAGCATGGACTAACATGTCCCCGATTTCACTTCCACTCTTGCCAAGTTTAACAAGAAATACAGTTTTTGTTCATTGCTGTAATTCAAGCTCCAGCGTTCTTGTGACAGCACGTAGAACACGCAGCAACAGTAATGTACGCCACTCAGCGAGACACCGCCACACGTTGACCCAGATGGGCCAAGGTTATGAAACCTTACTGAGTTGTTTGTACAGTGCTGCCAATGTAAGTGCACGGTGACAAGATTGCAGACTTAAATTAAGTCAGACCTTGTGTATCTAGCATGAGGGTTCCAGTTGCTCCATATCTTCACACTTGTTATTACCATCTTAATTTTAGCTATTGTGGGTATACAGTATGTGTTCCTTCCCATCAGACTAATGGAGTTGATCTTCCTTTTATATATTTATTGGCCATTTGAATACATTTTGTGAAAAGCTGCTTCAATTCTATTTGCCTGTTTTTCTTTTAGGGTGACTTTTCTATTCGCAGGAGTCCTGAATATATTATGGATCAATTCTTTACCCAATATGTATATTACAAATGTACTTTCTATGTTTTTTCTTATTCTATTAATATCTTTAGAAGTAGGAGATACGTTTAATGTGGTCCAATTTATGAATATTTTCCCTTTAATGATTAGCAGATTTTCTGTTCTATTTAAGATAGTATTGCTCATCCTGCGGTAATAAAGATGTTTTTCTTCCCTAAACATTGTTTTGCCTTTCGTATTTAGATATGCAATCCATCTGGAATTTTTTTTTTTTTTTTATGTGGCATGAGGGAATAGAACACACTTAAGTAACACTGGTTCATCTTTCCAAACTTTTTTTTTTCTTTTTGGTATGTGGGTAGTTCCCTGGCTGGGAATCGAACCCGGGCCGCAGCATTGACAAGCGCTAGCGCCGAAGCCTTAAGCCACTACAACCACCAGGGAACTCCAATTTTTCCGAACTTTAAATCCCAGTCAAACTAGAATCTGCTTCCTTAAGTTTACTTTTTTCCGGGGAGGGGGTAGTTTCCTGGGAATTGAACCCAGGCCACAGCTTTGAGAGCGCCAAAGCCTGGCCACTACACTACCAGGGAACCCCCAAGTTTACCCTTTCCCTTAAACATTTCCCACTCTCCTGTGAGTCATTTAGTAGAATTTACCTTTAATGTCATCTAAACAAATTACATGATACTGATAATCTTATTATTAGCTTCAGGTGTACAAAAACATGATTAGACATTGACATAGCTCACAAAGTGATAACCCCTTCAAGTCTACTACCCATCTGACACCATGAGCCATTACAATACCATTCCATATATTTCCTATGCTGTGCTTTGTATTCTGTGACTATGTATATGTGTTAACTGTAGTTGACAGTCAATATTATTTAGTTTCAGGTGTACAGTATAGTGATTTGGCATTTATATAATTGAAGAAGTGATTCCCCAGATAAGTTTAGTACCCGTCTGACACCATATATAGTTTTTACCTGAGAGTCTTCTTTTTTTTCTTTAATTTCTCAAGGGAGACAAAGGGAGCACATATGTAATTTTTTCATTTTGTTTTTAGTAGGAAAATGTTGTTTGGTATGGGTTAAAAAATACTGGTTAATGCGTGTTGGAGAAAAGAGTAGTCCAGGCATAAGTAAATAAGGGAATGGATGTGTTGTAAAAAGAAGGTATAGTGTCTTAGGTTTAACCTGCAGTGTGTCTACTGATTTTTCAGATTTTAAAAGGATGTTGAAAATAGCGACTGTGTGTGTATGTATGTGTATGTTTTACAGTTGCTGGACTAAAATTCTGGACCAAACAAGTCTTTTATAAGAAATAGCATCTTGGGGAAGGTCGGAGCAGTGGGGAGGGAAGTCTGATAGAAAGTAAGAATATTTGGTGAGAGGAGAAGGTAGTTTGATTTGATCTTTCAAGATGATAAAATAGGCTTTTCTTTTTGCTTTTGAATTCATCATACCTGAGCTGTTCTTGGTAATGAGGTGGGTTTAGATGGGAAATTCTGGTGTAGATGAAGAGATAAATATTAATTAGGAGAAAGTTTGAGACATTTTGTTTTTATAGTTACATGGAAATATGAAAAATTACAGTCTCTTACGTTAATGTTAGAAAAGACTAATTAGGACTAGTGGGGTGTTCTTTCTCTCACTCATTTTATAAGCTGAAAATATAATTTACAGTAAAGGATTTGGTGGGGGCAGTTGAAAATATAGTAAATCACACCTCAGCATTAACTTTCCTAGAACTCGTGCCTTAGCCACACATTATTGCAGTATTGGTAATTGGCACTGAAGGAATTTACAACCTATTGCAAAAAAACCCTTTCATTGTAAATGTTTTGGAGTAGAAAAGCTTTCTATTAAATTCCTCATTACATTTCTAACAGCAGTTTCAAAAATGTTTGACCTGCTCTATTCATACCACCTTTCTTGAAGAAGTACACATTGAAATTAATAATCAGCTGAATGTAGTAATGATTATACTGATAGTAATTTAAATTCTGGGTAAAAATTTGAGGTAGAGAATGCTGTGATTACATTTAGCAGTGAATTCTGGGTTGATTTTTCTTTTTTTTTTTTTTTTTTTTTTTTTTTTTTTTTTTTTTTTTTTTTTTTTTTTACCCAAAAGTAGAGTGCTTATTTCTCTGGATATCTGAATTAACTGCCCTAAGAAGACATCCTCATGCTTTGTTGGAGAATAATCTTATGTTTTAGGGTACTTTTGACCCAAAGACTACTACTATAGTAAAGTATAAAGGCCTGAATGCAAGGAGAATCTCTCACATAGACAAATCAGGCTATTAGCTTAAGGTCACACAATTGAGGGACCTTAAAATAGGCTTTTTGAGTATATTATTTGATAACTCTGAACCAGGTATTTTTACTTTAAGGAAGTAATCTATTAAGGGGAATCTAATTACATAGAGGCCAAATTTAAATACAAATTTTCAGGCACCCTCTGTGGAGTGTCTGACCAACTGGATCTGAGTTGGAACCAACTAAACTCTTCAGGTGATAAAAGTTAAACCCTGCTCTAAAAGGTTGTTTCCACCTGTCAGCAACATTCTGTTCCCTCAGTCATTACTTTTTTAAATTGTGTAAAAAAAAATTTTTGTACATTAAATTTACCATTTTAATGACTTTTTAAGTGTACAGTTCAATATTGTTAAGTATATTCACATTGTTGGGCAGAAAATCTCTAGAACCTTTTTCATCTTCAAAACAAATAATACCTATTAAATAGTAATTCTCCCCCCTCCCCTTGACACCCACCTTCCTACTTGCTCTGATTTTGACTACTAATAGATACTTCATGTGAGTGAGTACCTCATATAAGTAGACTCGTTCAGTATTCGTCCTTTTGTGGCTGGCTTATTTATCGTAATGTCCTCAAGATTCATGTTGTAGAATATGATAGGGTTTCCTTCAAGGCTGAATAATCCATTATATGTATATACCACATTTTCATTATCTACTAATTCCTTGACAGACATTGGGGTTGCTTCCACCTTTTGACAACTGAATAACAGTGAACGTGGTTGTGCAAATATCTCTTAACAGATCTTGTTTTGAATTCTTTTGGATATATATCCAGAAGTGGCATTGCTGGATCATATGGTTATTTTCACCAGAGGTGGTCTATTGCTACAATTTCTCCACATCCTTGCCAACACTTGTTATTTCCTTCCTTGCTTGCTTTCTTTAACATCTTAATGAATATAAGGTGATATCTTATGGTTTTAGCATTTCTTTTATGATTAGTAAGGAAAGCATCTTTTCACATGCTTTTTAGAGAGTTGTGTATTCAAGTCCTTTGCCCATATTTTAATTGTGTTTTTGCTGGAATTCCTTATCTATTCTGGATATTAACCTCTTACCAGATATGATTTGCAAATATTTTCTCCCATTCTTCAGGTTAGTTTGTCTTTTCACTGTTGAGTGTTTTCCTGTAATGTTACCAAGTTTGATGTCTTATTTGTCTATTATTGCTTTTGTTGCCTATGCTTTTTGTGTCATATCCAAGAGAACACTGCCAAATCCAGTGTCCTTTTCTCTGTTTTCCCCAAGGAGTTTCATAGTTTTAATGTAAGTCTCTATTCCATTTTGAGTTAATAGTCAGTTGACCATTTGAGGTCTTATGGAATCAGATGATGTGAAAGTCTTTCTTGTCATTTTAATTGTATGTTTTCCCTTGTAAACACCCCAACTTATTCTATTTTTATTGAACCACAGACTCTTTAAGAAAACTTTAAATATAAAATAATGACTTACCATTAATGTTTTGCTTTTCAGACATAGTGACTAGGATCTTCAGTCCATGCACTATCATTAGTAAAGAGTGTACTCTTTCTTTGGGATCATTTATCATGATCTGATAATATTTTTGTAGTACTTTAGGTTTAAGTTAATTAGAGTTTCTCAACCTTGGCACTGTTGACATTTTGGGCTAGATAATTTTTTATTGTGGGTAACAGCCCTATTTACTATATGGTGTAGAGCATCCCTGGTATGTACCCACTACATGCCAGCAAAACACCCCCCCCCCCCAGTATGATCATAAAAAAATGTCTCTAAATATTGACCAAAAAAAAGCAAAAAAAAAAAAAAAATCATTTAGGGAGTTCCCTGGTGGTGTAGTGGCTTAAGGCTTCGGCACTGGTGCTGTCAGCGCTATGGCCTGGGTTCGATTCCCAGCCAGGGAGCTACCTGCATACCAAAAAGCAAAAAAAATATATATATATATATTGACCAAAATATTTTCTGGGTGACAAAGCCATCCCCAGTTGAGAACTACTGAGACCAGTGAGAAATTGGCAGCATTTAAATAAAGAAAATGTAATTCAAATCAGAGTATTTTGATTTTTCTATGAATTTCCTTGTGTTTTATAAAACCTAGCAATTGGGTAACACTTTAAATACTGTTTGTAATATTTTCTAATCACTAAATTAGTATTGATGTGACATGTCCCAAAATTGTCTTGTTAATTCTGCTTTATCAACTTATAATGTATTGAACTCATCTGTATTTTAAAACTTAAGTAAAATAGCAAAGATTGACAAAAAGACCAGCTTTGTAAAATAATTTATAGTATAGACTACTGAGTCCCATCTAGGTGTAAGTGTATTTGGGAGCAAAGCACACTTTCCTCCGTAGAGCTGCTGTGACATTCTAACTTGATACTGTCTCACTTTGAAATCACAGCTAAGTGATTTAGAAAATGTCTCAGTCAACTGTGTAAAACACTGTGTTTTTTATTATTAAATTGGGTCGCAAAGCAGGGCACTGAAAACCTTTTATCTAAAGCAAGAGTCAGCAAACATTCTGTAAAGGGCCAGAGAATAAATGTTAAATTTTGCAAGGCATGCAGTTGTAAGTGCTCAGCTCTGCCCTTACAGGGAGAAAGCAACCATAGACAATATATAAATGGGTGTGGCTTTATTTACAAAAGGAGTCTTATTTTCCCTACAAAAATGTGATGAAATAATTTGCTGAAAATCTTAGCTGTTTTGGTGTCAGTTTTTCACCATTCCCTTTATGCACATGTATAATATTGTATTAGCTCATTCATTTCTAATTTCTCTGTCACATCTTTCTTGCCCCTTGTATTAGTATATTTTTGAGCCTAGTAGCTCTCCTAGGATTATGTCTATAAAAATCACTTGGTTGACAGGCCATCCAATTTTTTGAGGGTGTTTTAACACAAGTGCTTTCTTTCATACTGTGACTTTGGAAAAATACTGTTTGAAGGTTTCTGTTAGGTGAGGAAGAGTTTGGTTGCAGAGTTTAGTAACTAATGATGAATGAGTTATAAGAGCATTGTGGTTTCCATTAAGGTGAAATAAGCACACTCTGCTCTGTTTTTTACTAATAAATGCAACTAAAAGCCCTGGACAGAATGCACGGAGCAAGTATCTGAGGACTCTGAAAAGTAAATGTTAGCAGATGAGTGGGAAAGGAAACCAGAACTCAAAATACCACTGAAACAGCCAGATTTCCTTTTTTTTTTTTTTTTCCCCCTCTGGCATCTTCAGAGGTGGTCTCAAAGGTTGCTAGAAACCCAGAACTACACACCAGGTGCATACAAAAAGAGCTGCTCTTTTTCTGGTCTACAGAGATGGAAAAGGGGCCCCCCTTTAGGTAAAGGGATGGGGTGAACCCTTTTTTACCAGAACTGTGATCCTAGGAGGGAATGGCATTAGGGATATTCTTGTTGCTCTTTTCCCTCTGTCATCTCCTCATTTGGCCCAAGAGAGACAGTCACAGGCAGCCTGCTGTATGGAGAGTGGAGAAACTAAAGTCTTGGCTTTCTAGCCAGAGAACCAAGAAGTTCTGCTGCTCCTGCCTCTGAGTGAGAAATTGTCAGGCAATTATGGAGAGCGGAGAGATGAAGAAAGTGATCCGATAAAGATTTATACAGAGGGTGCCCCAAAAATATATACACATTTTAAGAAAGAGGAAAAAAAACTATTAAAATTGTAATAATGTATACCAATAAGAAAAGATGAGGGAGTTCCCTGATGGTGTAGTGGCTTAAGGCTTCAGCCTTGGCGCTGTCAGCGCTGCGGCCTGGGTTTGATTCCCAGTCAGGGAGCTACCCACATACCAAAAAGCAAAAAAAAAATAAAAAATAAAATAAAATAAAAAAAATAAAGCTCCTCAGAAAATGAAGGAGACTTGGAACACTTTGATTCCATTAAAAAAAAAAAAAAAAAAGAAAAGATGAATACAAGTCACATTTGACTTCTAAAAGAGGTGCTCAGAGTGGTTACTATCAGTGTCCAACACTTATGATTACAGTGAACTACTGCTCTAGCAACATTGACCGAAGTGTCCACTTGTATCACTGCCCATGCTGTTATAATTTCTTCCTGAAGTACCTCCAGTGTAGCCGGTTTTCTGTGGTATACCACCACATCCTTTAAGGTCCCCACCATACGTAGAAGTCAAGGGGTGTTAAGTCAGGAGAACATTCTCGAATTTCAAATATTTAAAACGGTCTTTTGCTCCTTGAAAGACAACTGTGCTTCCACCATTTTCTCTGTCCTGCCTGTGGTGTGGTGACACTCACATTCATTTGATAAACACTATCTTTTTGGCGAATGTTATACTACACATTACAACTGTAATTCAAGTCAACTTCTAAAATAATACATACACAACACCTCTTAAAAAGTGTATACATTTTTTGAGACCCCTAGTATAAACACCCCTGAGCTGCTCCTGTATGGATCTAACCTAAACAGCTTATCAAGGGCTTTGAAAACTGATAGCTCAACTCCCAGTGCCAGAGTAGCATATAAGCATGACAGATCTGAATAATGCATAGCCTTTTCTAACTAAAATGAAACCATAATATAATCATAGAAGTTGAATAAGAACTTGAAGATTGAACCATAACTATTTCAGTTGCCTGCTTAAAACAATTTTTAAAATCCTTAAGATTTAAAATTATATAACATGATCAAAATGTTCAGGGTGCCATCATAAATTTCTCGATTATAAGAATGACCAGGAAATTATCAGAATCTCTCAAAGGAAAAGAGAGTCAACAGGGACCAGCCTTGAGATGATACAGATCAAGATTTAAAGGCAGCTATCATAACTGTATCAAATAAGAGTGGATACTATTAGTAAGGAAAGATATTTAACAAATATTTGAATGAACTGGTTGTGTCAGCATAATTATATTGTTCTCTTTCACTATTAAGTGGCTTGATTTGGGTGAACAAGTTTATGGTACCCCATTTCTAGGAAGAGAGAATAGTTTGTGGGAAAGCCTAGCATGACTGAATTATAGAAAATGAGGATAAATTTAGTTATCTGTCAGTGTAGGCTTTATTTTATTTTGATCTTTTAATTAATCATTGTCTTCTTATTATAAAACTTATCAAGTCAGGTGAGAGGAATGCAAAGACATCTGAAGATGAGATAATAGTTTATTCTCTAGAGAGAATAAAACAGGATTTTTCTAAAATGAAAGATCCTGGTACTGTCAAGGAAAAGTCACTATGCAGAAGACAAATAAAAACTTACATTGAGTGTGAGATCCCTAGCCCCTTACCTTCTTTTGCCTGCCACAAATCTTATTGTTCTTCAGGCAAGAGAATGGAATATTTGAGTTACCTGACCTGCCCAAGAAAGAGCTAAAAATACTGACATAGAGAGTTGCCCGGTGATGCTGCTCAGTCAGTGTACTCTGAATACAGAGGTGAATACAGAGGTTCCCAGTAAACAAGTCCCATCCGTGTGCGTAGATGTGATGAGCTAAGTGTTAGTACCCTATTCTTGGCCTAGACTCACTTAAAAGAAATGTTGAAAGGAGAGGGAACAACTGAGGATAAATTCAGATAAGTGCTTAGAAAACAAATGTAAAGCTAAGACAGCTTTTATTATTTAAGTCCAGAAAAAACAGTTATATAAGAAAAAGTTGGTTATACTGTCTAGCTGAGCCATGGAGCATGTTTAAAATTGTCAACATACTATAGTTAACACTGCTGTGTTAACATAAAAGCTAAAAGAGTAAATCCTGAGAGTTCTCACAAGGAAAAAAATAGTCCTTTTGCTTTCTTTTGGATCTCTGTGAGATGATGGATGTTAACTGTGGTAATCATTTCACAATATATGTAAAGCAAACAATTATGGTGTACACCTTAAACTTATGTAGTGATATATAGCGATTATATGTCAAAACTGGGGGAGGATCTTACAAGGTCTGACAATTAAGTTCACGAACTCATTCTAGAAGAAATGCTACATGCCTCATTGCTGAATACCACTATGGTCAACTTCGAAGAATTCCCCTGGAGAAGCTATGCTCAGATACTCGCACCTAGTCTATCCTTCAAAGCAATTTTGTAGCTCTTTCTGGAATGGCCATCAGAGGTGTCGTGTTGCCCTTGATGTCCTGAATGTCATGGAAATGTCTTCCTTTCGATATTTCCTTTATCTTTAGGTAAAGAAAATAATCCCTGGGAGCTAGATCAGGCAGGGTAATTTGTGTACTGGCTAAAAAACTCCTTCAAAAACAGTGCCTTGTGAGCTGGTGCATTGTTGTGATGCAAGAGCCATGAGTTCTTGGTGAAAAGTTCAGGTCATTTTCATCTAACTTTTTCACGTAGCCTTTTCAGCACTTCCAAATAGTAAACTTGGTTGACTGTTTGTCTAGTTGGTACAAATTCATAATGAACCAATCCCTCTGATATCAAAAAAGGTTAGCAACATCATTTTGACTCTTGATTTGGACTGATGGAACTTTTTTGGTGGAGAATTAGCTAACTTCCATTGTGCACTTTGACGCTTTGTTTCAGGTTCCTATTGGTACACCCATGTTTCATCACCAGTGATAACACAACCCAAAACATCATCTTGCCTCTCCAAAAGGTCTTGGCAAACTTCACTCTCCTTTGCTTTTGTTTGTTGGTGAGCTCCTTTAGGGACCATTTTTGCACACACCTTTGTCATGCCAGGATTTTCAGTTAAGATTTTCTTAACTGTTTATCAATATTTAACCTGGTTTGCTATGCTTCTCACAGTCAGCCGATGGTTTTGATGCACAGTTCCATAAGTTTTTGCAATGTTTTCTTCAGTTCTGCTTGTTACTGGCTGCCCTGACTTATCTTCATCATGACACTTTCTCTCCCCTCAGAAAAATGTTTAATCCATTTGTACACTGCTGTTTTCTTGATGGCATGGACTAACATGTCCCTGATTTCACTTCCACTCTTGCCAAGTTTAACAAGAAATATAATGTTTGTTCATTGCTCTAATTCAAGCTCCGACATTCTTGCAGTGGCACACAAAATGTGCCATTGTTGCAACAACAATAATGAACACCACTCAGCAAGATACCAGCACATGTTGACATGAACACAGCTGTGAGACATAGATATACAAAGGTTATGAATCCTTACTGAGTTTGTACATTGCTGCCAACGTAAGCACATGGTGACAGGTTCATGTGCTTAATTGTCAGACTGCATATGAATAGTGAATGTAACTGAGAAGGGGTGATAAGAAAGGATTCATTAGTATGTCCATTGGGTGGAAGAAAGTATTTGCAACAGTACGGAATTCTATCTAGTGGGAGTCAGTAGGTAATGACATTAGCTAGCAAGTACCATTATTGGAAGAAAGATCTTTAGTATTTGAAATCTTATTATCTAGTAGATAGATTTGGTGTGCATCATGTAATCTTGTCAGTCATATGAAGCGGGGTTTTATTACCCACCAGATAAAGAAACCAAGCCCAGGAAAAATTGCAAGGAATGTCACAAAACAGAAAAGTAATAGCTTCTCTGTAAGATCCTCATGTTTTCCTTTAGGCCTTATTATTCCTTTTTGCATTAAAATGTATTTGTTGAGTAGAAATAATGTGGGTTCTGAATTGTTTGCACATTAGTGAAATTTGAGTCTTAGAAATCAGAAACTCAGTGCTACTGCTTAGCTATCTAAAATAAGAGGATTAAAACCACCTGGAAGTTTGTGTTACTCAGAACTGGGTCTTAAATTGTAACTTTTTTTCCTTCCTTAAACAACAAATTGTACCATTTTTAAAATTAAAAATAAACTGCAAAAATATAGCCCAGTATAATGTGCTTTTTTTTTTTTTCCCTTTGTATAAGTCAGCAGTTCTCAACCTGTTGGTCACGACCCCTTTGGGGGTCAAACAACCCTTTCACAGGGGTCGCCTAAGACCATCAGAAAACACATATCAGATATTTACATTACGATTCATAACAGTAGCAAAGTTACAGTTAGGAAGTAGCAACAAAAATAATTTTATGGGGGTCACCACAACATGAGGAACTGTATTAAAGGGTTGCGGCATTAGGAAGGTTGAGAACCACTGATATAAGTAATCATTAGCATCTTTTAAGAACAGAAGTAGTTGTTAGTTCTTTTTTTAAAATGGTCAAGTTATGGGCAGATGGGCTCGATAATCATTAGCAAGCCTAATTTAACTCATTTTTGAGTTTTTCAGATGGGTTTCAGTACTGTTCAGTTTAACTAATTTACCCATCTTTGGAATCACTGCCTTCTGTGATTGGTCATGCAGTTGCCCAGTGGACCAGTAACAGACAATTCCTTTTAGCAAAATGATGAAACAGGTACAATTCTGACAGGATTGATTGGTACTGTGTTATCTTCTTAATAAAACATACCTGGGGAGTTCCCTATTGGTGTAGTAGCTAGGCTTCGGTGCTCTCAACGCCGTGGCCTGTGTTTGATTCCCAGCCAGGGAACTGCCCCCGCCACCCCCCAAAATAGCATGCTTGCTTTTATGCTAGCGATGCTGTTGAGGATTTCTCCAGGTCGTCACTAGAAAAGTTTATAATACGCTATTTTCTTGAGTATAGAAGAATGACCTACCAAATATTGAGAGCTTTAAAACATTTTTAGCTTTAATCTGATAGTTTTTAGATGTCTCATGGAACTATTTTATGTTGTCTTTGTTTTTAGTGGGCACACTAAGGGAAAAGCACTTCTTTAGTTCTCAATCAGGTATATTAAGATGAATTTACTTAGTTATGCCCATATGACTTCCATTTTGTTATAGACTATGCTATAGATTTTTCACTTTGTTGAGATAGGTATTTTTCCCATCATTAAATATCTTCAGTGTATTCCCAAGATCTTAAGGATATGCTTGTGTTATTGAATTGCCAGCCAAAGGCATTTTCATTTTCTTGACCATGCTTCTCAACTTTTAGACACCACTCAGTATTGTTCTTAGCTACCAATTTGATAGCAGAAGATAGTAGCTAAACGTGTGAGTACCAGGTTATACTGTGAGGCTTTTAAATCTCATTGCCAATCTAATTGGTGAAGGAAATTATGTTTTTAAATTGTAATTTCTCTGTGGCCTGGGTTCGATTCCCAGCCAGGGAACTACCCACATACTACAAAAAAACAAAAAAAATTTTTCTAGTTTTCCAGTTTGCTTTTTTAAGTGTTTTTCATATTATATAGCAAAAACGTAACAACTTAATTTTCTGGATATGTCAATATAGATAGACATTTTTAAAACAAAACTTAAAAATCTTAGTATGTGTAAGAGAAACTAGAATAAGAATGTGCCAACAAATATAAATATATACAATATTAATCATTGGGAACGTTTTAAATGTGAGAACTTTGTAATTTTTATGAGAGTAGGCAATTACTGTTACAAATTAATCATCTTTTTTTGTTAAATAATAGATCCGAGTGGGACATACTTTTGAAGGATGTGCAATGTTCAATCATAAGTGTGACAAAAACTGACAAGCAGGAAGCTTATGTACTCAGGTAAGTTCTGTAAAACAAGTGTTAGCTAACTGATTTCAGTCTGAATCATACTTTATATAGAATGGCACATTGTTCCTCTGGACCTTGGTTCTATAATCATTTTTACCTTATTTTTTGTGAAATGAAATGTTTACTTCAGTTGTTCCCTAGGCAGTAGGTTTTAAAGTCTTACCTAAAACCTCTTCAAGGTGATTGCCACCTTGATCTTTTGTAGTTAGCAGGAAGTAACTGTAAAAGATAGAATGATATTGTCCATCTTTACCTTCAACCACAGGTCTTCCTTTTTAGTATATGCCTTTCAATGTCAGAACTTCAGGAAAAGTGTAAATTAGCTCCATTGTATAAATAGGATTGCAGTATATAACAGAAGAACGCCACTCAACCTTTTTATAGCTACAAAGTTAATTTATTCAATAAATATATTGAATTCTTATAATACATATTAATAATGGGCCTTGGATTGAACAAGGTTCTTAAGGTGCCTTCTTAATAAGCTTATGTTGGCTGTGTACAGACATTTATCCGATGCTTATGTGCCAAGCCCTAAGGATATAATGGTGAGTAAAAACAAACATTCCTTCCTTCATGGGGGTTTGTATAATAAGCTAATGTGCTTTATACCTAATTCAAGTCCTGTTTCTTTGGGTTCTAGAACTGCTATTTGTATCCTAGAAGAAAAAAATACTGTAGTGTATTATTGGCTTCTTGAGATCTTAACATTTAAAATTACTAGCCAGAAATTTACATTGTAAATGATATTCCAATAATAGATTAATTGCATCTCAGTAGTACATAAAAAACATAATATTGTGTCTTTTTTCACAGTGAGAGTAGCATGTTTGTCTCCAAGAGACGTTTCATTTTGAAGACATGTGGTACCACCCTCTTGCTGAAAGCACTGGTTCCCCTGTTGAAACTTGCTAGGGATTACAGTGGGTTTGACTCAATTCAAGTAAGTAGCCAAAAAACATTAGTCTTTTTTTTTTTCCCCAGTCATAAACTTTATGGTTCTGAGTAAATTTATGAATAAATGTGTATATTTAACTGCTTCAGTTGAAAGGGTAAACACAGCACACCAGGGGAGAAAGAATATTTTTCCTGATGCTCAAGAAGAGCAGAGTATGGAGGAAGCAGAGAATAAGTTGGGATAAAACCCAAATGGGAAAAAGAAATGAAGAATCCAGATATGTTCAGTAGTCAACTCCTTAATATGTTAATATGAATGGTGGAGAAACTAAGAAAAGAAGGGAAAGCAAGAAAGATTATCTGGTCTTCATAATGAAGAGTTGGTTTTGTTCAAGAGCAACAGTCAGTTTTGAGTTAAATTCTGATAAAATTCAAGAATCAAGGTATTTATACTCAGGGCATAATTGTTCTGACGAGCAGATGTGGATTTTAATACTTCACTTGACTAGGGTACAGGATAGCTTGTGACCAAGACCTAAAACAGTTATTGTTAAATTTATTTTATTATTTTTTTTAATGTGATTATTCCCTAGCTAGGAATCAAACCCAGCCTGCAGCATTGACAGCGCTGAAGCCTAGCCACTACACCACCAGGGAACTCCCAGTTATTGTTGATTATTGATCCTTATAAGGAATCTAAAGCAATATGTTCTTAATTTTTGAGTCACTGATTCTTAAAATTTAATGTACACATGTTCTCCCCCAAAATGTTTTGCTTACATGCCTATTTAAAAGCTCCAGTTAGAAATCACTGCTCTAGAAATAATACAGTGCCTTGTCTCTACAGTTGTTGTTCCCCATCATCAGTATATTAGGCATTTTTTAGTTTCTAAAAGCTCATTGATTCACTCTGCATTACTAATACTCTGTTGCGATTTCTCCGCAGCTTAGAAAACAAAGTTGCTCTAGGTAGTACTAACTCATGGATATTGGTGTGAAACCTTGCTCTCTGACATAATGGCCTTTATTTTGGTTTGTCAGCCAGTGAAGACTGCATATTCATTAAGCATATTAAAGGAAAAATATCTTAAATGTTATTGAGGAAAATAGGAGTATTTGTAGAGTATTTGATGTGTACATGTAGAAAGTGGTTGATTAGTTTAGGAATTCTATATATGAAGTTATCTGTCTGTCTCTTTTAGAGCTTCTTTTATTCTCGTAAGAATTTCATGAAGCCTTCTCACCAAGGGTACCCACACCGGAATTTCCAGGAAGAAATCGAGTTTCTTAATGCAATTTTCCCAAGTGAGTTTAAATAAATAGAATTGAAATCTTTTTATTAAAGTTAGTATATTAATTCAGAGGTCTTTTTTACATATATGAAAGCATATGTATGCAAATCTAACAATATGTAATTAAGATAAATGTATTAGTATAGCTAATGACAAATTTTAGAGTGTTGTGTACCTCAGATCAGTGTTGAAATGATGGGGAAAAAAGTCAAGGAATTGATGGCCTGCTAGAGGGGAGTGTTCCTCTTTATCTGGCTACTTGTGCTGATTTATATCTCACTCGGTGGTTATGAAGGCTGTGATCCCCTTCACCCAGAAAAATGCCCAGTGACTTGATAATCCTGTGCTAAAACATTGGTCTGGCATGCTACAGTGACTTGAACTGACTTGTAAATGACCAACACAGTGAGATCATAGTGTGACTTCAGCAAAATTAGCATTTTTCTTCCATCTATTTACTAAGCTTTTATTTATAGGTCTTCCTTTTAAGCTTCAGGGTCAGGGAACTAATGGTTACCTAATTTAACATCCTTATATCCTAGATGAGCCTAAAAACTTAGGATGATTTTAATAATTTGATAAAGTCGTAGACATGATTTAAAAAGAAAATCAGATGTATGTTTCCTTCTTATCTAATGTGAAACAAGACTCTGGGCTATATGAGATTATACTAAGTATAATTTCGTGTAAATATCTACCATTTGTTAATTTACTGTGTTGAGTGAGGCTTTGAAACAGTACGGGAAAGGGCATATTAGCGTATTTTGCTGGGTATATTGTACTCCTGTGTATAATGCGAATGCATGTTTTCAGCCCAAACTGTCAGGGAAAAACATCTTTGTAATTTTTTAATTCAAATTTTATTTATTTATATTTCGGTGCTTGTTTTTTGTATTATAAAGGAATTTTAGCATTTGTTTTTTAACATTATGGTACAAGAAATTTTATGTATAAAAATTTTATTATATTAAAACCAGTGATCATATTCCAGGGTATTATTTTGTATATGGATATCATCATTGATTTCTAGTTACACATTTAATGCATAAGTATAAATAAAAGAATTAAAAACATTTATATAGTTACAAAATTAGTGATGCCCATGTATAATGCGCAGTCTTATTTTTCCCTCCCAAATTTGGGCAAAAAAGTGCACATTATACATGGCAAAATGCGGTACATAAAATGACTTGATTTTACTTGAGAGTAGATAAATGGGTGATCAAATCCATTTCCTAATGAAGCTTTATTGGAGAACAAACCATAGTTTTCTCAGCACCATTTAGATTGACTCACTGGCTGATTTTTAAGACTGATGTGAGGGGCGGGGAATTCTGCCTACTTGTGAATTGACCCACTCACTTAAATTTCCCTTCACTGGTATTTCTGATAGGAGGCAAGTAGTATCATCCTAGCTATTGGAAAGGTGAGAAAAAGCCATCCTATCAAATGGATCTGTTGCATTTATTTTACATTCTCCTCCTTCAACAGATGGAGCAGCATATTGTATGGGACGTATGAATTCTGACTGTTGGTATGTTGAACACAATTTCATGGATTTTTTTTCTTATATGTAAAATTTACTTTGAACTGCCAGTTGTTATTTTTAGGAACAATTTTTTTTACTTTTATATAGGTACTTGTATACTTTGGATTTCCCAGAGAGTAGGGTAATCAGTCAGCCAGATCAAACCCTGGAAATTCTGATGAGTGAGCTTGACCCAGCAGTTATGGACCAGTTCTACATGAAAGATGGTGTTACTGCAAAGGATGTCACTCGTGTGAGCATTTTCAACAATTCTGATTCTGGTTGGGGACTAAAATAGGTTGTTTAACTCATTTTCAGTTTATTTTTCAAATTTGAATTTAATTTAGTCTTTTGCCTTTTTTCCAGGAGAGTGGAATTCGTGACCTGATACCAGGTTCTGTCATTGATGCCACAATGTTCAATCCTTGTGGGTATTCGATGAATGGCATGAAATCGGATGTAAGTAATAATATTTTGCTTAATACTTACATAACTATTTAAG
Source organism: Lyroderma lyra (assembly GCA_004026885.1). Taxonomy (NCBI): domain Eukaryota; kingdom Metazoa; phylum Chordata; class Mammalia; order Chiroptera; family Megadermatidae; genus Lyroderma; species Lyroderma lyra. Next base: position 323,678 of record PVJL010000827.1, read on the forward strand.
TGTGACCTTTCCATTATTAACACAAAACTATTTCTCTAAGGGAACTTACTGGACTATTCACATCACTCCAGAACCAGAATTTTCTTATGTTAGCTTTGAAACAAACTTAAGTCAGACCTCCTATGATGACCTGATCAGGAAAGTTGTGGAAGTCTTCAAGCCAGGAAAATTTGTGACCACCTTGTTTGTAAATCAGGTAATTTTTTTTTTTTATTTTTTTATTACTGACAATAAAATTTTCCAGGAAATAAGGATAATGAGGCATGTCATAAAATACTACGCTGGTACATATCAGTCAGATATCCAGGAGTATTACCAGTTGAGGTTATTGGGATGAGGGAAGCTTTGTGTTTCATTAGACTTCTGTTGGTCCTGTTCTTTATGTAGTTTAATTGATGGACTCCTGCTGTCCTGTTTATTTTCCCTGTTGACAGGCCTGGTGGGGTGAGGTCTGGGGGACATAAGATGTCACACTCCAGCCCATAAGAAGGCAGCTAAAATATTCAAATGCCATGGTTTTATTAAGATAGTAGTCTTAAATATCTATGGCATGACTATTTTATTTGTGAAATCTTTTTCAGATTGGAAGCACTAATAGTTTATAATTTTTTTGCCAGAGTTCTAAATGTCGCACAGTGCTTTCTTCGCCCCAGAAGATTGAAGGTTTTAAACGTCTTGATTGCCAGAGTGCTATGTTCAATGATTACAACTTTGTTTTTACCAGTTTTGCTAAGAAGCAGCAACAACAGCAGAGTTGATTAAGAAAAATGAAGAAAAAACGCAAAAAGAGAACACACATAGAAGAAGGTGGTGGCTGCTTTTTAGATATTGATACTGGGGGCCATGCTTTCCATAACCACCACCTTATAGTTGCAGAAAGCCCTAGATGTAATGATAGTGTAATCATTTTGAATTGTATGCATTATTATATCAAGGAATTAGATATCTTGCATGAATGCTCTCTTCTGTGTTTAGGTGTTTTATGCCACTCTTGCTGTGAAATTGAAGTGCATGTAGAAAAAAACTTTTACTATATGAAACTTTACAACACTTGTGACAGTTCAATTTGGTTTATGCACAGTGTAATGTTTCTCCAGGTATCATCCAAAATTCCCCACAGACAAGGCTTTCGTCCTCCTTAGGTGTTGGCCTCAGCCTAACCATCCGGGACTGTTCTATTAAATTGCTGCCAGGATTTTATATCCAGTTACCTCCAATTTCTAGACCATATTCTCTACTGATATTACTGAAACCAATTTCTACTTCATACAGATGTTTTTTGCAATAGCAATTAAAGTTTTTCTTCCATGAGTCGAGTCCTCTTAAGAAAATGATTGCAGTTACCTATTTTGTGTATTACTATTTTAACATTATTGCTTCCTGTACTTGTGTTTCTTTAATTGATTTTGTTCCTCACTTTGGTGTCTCCCCTCCCAACCCCAAATCCCCCAACCCCTGCCCCCAATAAAGCAATACACTGCTATACTGGGTTTCTATTAATCTTATACCCTAGAGCGGGGAAGGGATTCAACCCTAATCCTAATTTTCTTTTAAGGTCAAGAGAGTTTGACTTTTTTATTGGCACTGGCTCTTTTGGAAGATAGTGACAAAAATAAATTTACAGTGTTGATTAGCAAGAAAGATGCAAATTAATATTTGCATATACTGGCCGAACTATTTGGGAACTGTATGCCATTATGTGCTCTCAGTAAATGATTGTCTTTTAATGAGTACCATGTCTTTACTAAGTTGCTAAGTAGTAATGTGAAAGAAATTTTATCACTAACTTTATTAGCAAGGAGATTTCAGGTAAAGGTTGAATTGGATTCAATAAATTAAGTCAGCTTAAATCATTCACCTTAATTTTTACTTTAGCCGCTATTTTCACTAATATCCATTAATACACCATAAATTTTAGTTGAAAATGGAATCAGTGTCTTTGCCATCTTGTGACTTTAATGCATGTGTTGGTGTTCTGACTTTTATCTGTTCCTCTTAACTGGTGGGTGTCACAGGATTAAGTAAGTAACTGCCCAGAATGAGAACTATTCGTTTATTTAGAAATACACATCCATAAAACATAACATACAGAATTACAAAATGGTCAATGGGAAATGACTAGAAATACAGGTTTTCAAGAGTTGGCATCTTTTAGGTATATTTGCAAATACTGAGTTTTAAACAACCTAGAAAACAGCAAAGTTGACTAAATTTTGTATTTTTGTCCTCAATATTTTTGATTCTTTCTGGATTGATGCAGTGATGTTTTTGTTCCTTCCGTGTTTATAAACAAAACACTTTTTTTTTTAGTGTTTCTAAACAAAATCTACTTGGTTTGAAATCAAGTGGTTGGAACACTTTCGACTTTTTATTTTAAGCACGTTCTTGATTCAAAGTTTCATTGAAGAAGCTTTCAATCAGTGGTCAGGTCGATTCTGTAATTAGCATACAGTACCTAGTGTTTCGGTGCTGTTTTTGAGGACCAATGCTGAAAATAGATTTTGTTCTTGAACAGTGTCCCTGCAGATTTGATGGCATTTGTTGGCTTGAGGTCTAATTTTTTTTTTCCTAATAGATTTAAGATTTCTATCTAATGTTGGAAAACTGCAAAAATTTATATGGAACAAAGCCTAGAAAAATGTAGATTGAATAGTAATTTAAATCAATCCTAGTATGTATGCTAGAGGAGAGAAAATTTTGGTGCCATAATTTCTCTCTTCATGGTGTTGGACTTAATTGGTTGAAATGTATTTCTGTACCACAATTTAAGCTTCAATAAAAGTTTGCTTAATTGATTGTCTAGTGACATTCAGAAAAGTTTCTTTCGATGTGTTTTTTTAAATAATACACATGATGGAGTTCCCTGGTGGTGTAGTGCTAGACTTCGGCGCTGTCAACGCTGCGGCCTGGGTTTGATTCCCAGCCACGGAACTACCCACATAAAAAATGTATATAATAATAATAATACACATGACCAAATAATAGACTTGTAAAATTTTTTATAATTAATTGAGGAAATCTACATTTAATTATTATTTTCTAAGATTTGTGAGTTATGAAGACAAAAGGTATTTGAGCTACTGGGAGAGTATCTAATTTGTATTCAGATTTAAACATTTTGTTGGTGGATTTTAACTCAAACTCAAAAGAAGTATCTGGGCTATTTACCAGGATATCAAAGAGTAGAAAGAGTAAGTAATAATAAGAATGTATATTTGTGAGTTTATTAGAGGAAGTCTAAGATTTGAAGGTGGGATGTTCCAACCTTTATTTTATAGAACAGGCTTATAAATGTTGGCCAGGGACGGGGCTGGGGGCAGACAAGTTGGGAGCTTCCTATATTTCATTCCTGGTTATTTCGGTTAAGTAGAATGCAGTTATGAGCCTGATCACTTTGCCTTGGAAAGCACATATGTCACCATTTATTTAGCAACATTTTAGTTCTTCAGTCTCATGTCTACAATAAGCTAAAAATCAGGATCTTTCTAAAATATATATTCAAATCTTAGAATAAGTTTATTAGGGTATATTTCCCAAAGTTGAAGTAAATACAGAAAGGGATTGATCCTGGAAAAGCCAGATGTCTGTATGTGTGTGCAATACCTGTTAATACTTTTAAAAGGTTCTTTTACAGGAACAGGTAAGTGAGTTTTAAGGAAACTAATGAGCAGTCTTTGCGTTAATTGATGAGATTTCAGGCACATAAATGGTTACATGCGATAAATTGCAGTATAAAAAATAAAGGATTTTGGCCTGGGTTTGATTCCCAGCCAGAGAACTAACCCCCAACCCCCACCCCCAAAAAATAAAGGACTTGAATTGTCCTAGCCAGACCAGTGTCATCAGTTCCTGGCTCCCCACCTTCAGACTGTATGTTCTCACCCACCTTTCTCTTCCTGTCATAATGGATACGGTACTTTTACTTTGGATTCCATCCCTTCCTACCTTCAGAGACTTTGTAACTGAATTCTCTGCAAGAATTCCTACTATTATTCTTTTTAAAAACTTTTCCATTAGTTTATTGGAAAGTGTCAGGGGGTGGTCAATAGGTTGTTGAATATATGAGCTAGGAACCCAGAAAATGGATGGGGATTGCAATTAAACATCATTTAATTGGAGGATTTTCAAACATTCAAAGTGAACAAAATAAAACATTTGAACCTTCATGCCCTAGCTTTAACAATCCTCAGTTCTGCTTTGGTATATCCATCTATTCGCTGCACACACATCTTTTATAGATTTTAAAGATTTATATAAATTGAAATACACAACTCTTAACTGCAGTTTTGGAAAGTGGATACACTTTTTTGTAGCCCATGGATGTATCAAAGGAAGGTTCACTTAACAACTAAGCATTCTATCCATCCCACCCCCAAGTTAACCACTTGTTCAGTTCTTTTCATCACAGACTAGGGTTTTAGTTCGCCCTCTGGAACTTTATATCAATTGAATCACATATAGTATGTACTCATACTGTGCTTTCATTTAGTGTAGTTTTTGAGAGGTCGAACCATGTATTGTTGAGTACTATTCCCTTATATGAACGTACCACAATTTGTTCAATTAACGAACATTTTATTTTCCAATTTTTGGAAAATATAAATAAAGCTTCTGTGAACATTTGAGTATATTTTTGAGGCTTCTGAATGTGTAGTATTAATCTGCAGTTCTCTAATTTTTCTTAGTGTTTTGTAAGTATTTTAGATTTCTTGATGCTAGTGCAATGAATTTATTTTCCCCACTTGCTAGTTCATAGATACAGTTTATTATTTTTTCATCTTGTATCATGAGACCTTGGTAACCTCACTTTTTTTGTTTCCTTATTGCACTGGTCACTTCTAATCCACATGTATTGAGTGATAAGAGCAGGCTGTGACTAAGGTAAGCAAGACACCTAGGGAGCAGAATTCAAGGAGGTACTCAGGGTGGTGGGGGTAGGCATCTGAGATGAATGCATCCTTGCATTTCCTTCCTGAGAGCTTTTGCTTGCCTCCATCTTTTCCTAGTCCTGTATTAAGGCCATATTCCTTGTCCCAGTTTTAGGAAGAAAACATTCAGTATTCCCATCAGAAATGTTTGTTACTTGTTGTATGTAGATACCTAGGTAGCCTCTCCTCTTTACAATTGTTCTGTTTTTCTCATGAATAGGTGTTGAATTTTACTGATGTCCTTTTTCCCCATTCATTGAGATGGTCATATAATAATTGTTTGTCTCCTTTATTCTGTTAAGATATTCCTGTTTGGGGGAAGTTTAGTAATGGAACCTTAGGGCTGAAAGAAGCTCCCAAACATTGTAGATGGAAGTGTCTTTAACTACCAATGTTGCACAAGTAGAGAGTATAAATTCAAACCCTGGCTTATTGTTTCAGTGAATATACTATCTTGCTAAACTTAGTTTTTGAATTAAGTCTGTCTCCCTTTTATACCTACCTAAATCTTGGGGATTCAGTTGTTTCACCTCCTACTTAATTACAGCTCAAGAATTTCCCCATCCTAATAGCATGTTTGCTTCTTTTGGCTTTAGCATTTCAGTAGTAAGAAAGTTTAAGGTGAACCCTTAAAGTTAGAAGAGCCTCTTTCATTAATCCCTTGATGTCCTTGACCCGGGTGCTCCAAGCAGATTGCATGGTATTTCCCACTGAACCATTTTCTCCAACTAGCTCTGGTTGGGATTCAAAGCCTGCAAAATGAGGAATGATGAAACCAGTGCTGCTGAGGCTTTATGGAAATAGAATAAATACACCGATTCAATACTGGTAGCCTTGAAAATAGTGCCTAGGGAGGATAATCTGTGCATTTTCAACTTGAAGTTTTTTAAGAAAAACAGCCATATACAAAGTTTGTATGTAGAAACAACTTAGATGTCAGAAATTAGGGTGCTGGTTAGTTAATAAGGTCATAATGTCTGCAATTACATTAAATATTAACCGGAAGTGTGTTCATGTGCTCACTAAAATTATTAACTAGGTAAAACTATAAGAATGTTAAAAATGCTAGAAGAATTAAATGTAGATCATGGTGCTGGATATGGAGAATATAAAAAAGTAGCCATAATCACCACCCCTTCAAAGGATGTCATCCTAGGAGAGGAAATAGACAAAGAGTGATACAAGCATGTGCTTAAAAGAGTACAGGGGAGAGTACTTTCTTCCTGGAGAGACTGGGAAGTGTTTACTAGTCATCTGAGCTAATAGCTGTAGGAACTGACTAAATAGCAAGCAAGGATGTGTGGCATTGCTAGTTACATCTTTTTTCAAAGGTCAATGTGAATTGACCTAAAAATTTTAAGAATCTCTGTTCAGGTGGAGGGCAATGAATAAGTAGTTAAGATGGTAGTGGAAAGATTGTGGTGTATGCTAACCTTAGACTTCATTTACCTCCTAACTTCTGCCCCCAGGACCAAGGCATTGATTCCTTTACCAGTACGAGTGACTGGCAACTCCCTGCTCAGTTCCTCCCTAGATGTTAACTCTCAGCTAAAGATTTCTATACAGTAAGAAAAGAATTTTGAAGCTTAGTTTGTCAGGACATTTAAAGGGACAAAAATATTAATCCTGGAGGGGGTTTCAAAATGGATTTCAGAAATATAGACTGAATGCCAGGAGACCACTACTCTTAAGAAGGGAAGTAAGAAATGTTAGGGATGACATGATGAAGTTGCAGAAACAGTGATAAGTGAGACACAAAGAGGTAAAAAGAAGACCTACTTGGTTTTGACTACTTGGGGAGAGGGAGGAGGATTGGGATAGAAGATACTAGTTTTGCTTTTGGTTATGTTGAGTTTAATGAGCCAAAAGTGGATAAAGGGAGTTCCCTGGTGGTGTAGTGGCTTAAGGCTTCGGCGCTGCGCTGTCAGCGCTGCGGCCCGGGTTCAATTCCCAGCCAGGGATCTACCCACGTAACATAAAGCAAAAAACAAAACAAAAAAAACCCAAAGTGGATAAAGAATGCAAACTTGCTGTGCAAGTAAAGAATGTTTAACCTTTTCTGCAAACTTATCAAATTGATTTATTTGTTATTTAAAAGATTAGCTTATTACAAGTGAAATAAACCTGTGTACCCGTAGGGGATTGTTTAAATAATCATTTAACCAATCAAATCTGTTAGATATTTGTTGGCATAACATTTTTATAACATGTTAAATGAGAAAATCAAGTTTATCAGATGGTCATCTTTTTTTGTTTTAAGTACATAGGCATTTATACATTGTACAGAAATGTGGAATAATAAATACAAGTTCAGTGTCACCTTGGTGATGGGTTTTAATGGGTATATTTTTAACTCGTTTATTTCTGCAATGTACATGAACTACTTGAAGAATACCTAACAAAGTGTTTCTGCGGTTGCTTCCAGATTCCCTTGAGCAAACTACATAATCTTTTTCCTCTTGTGTACCCCTTTTAAACCCATTCCATTAAATTCTTGTTTTTAAAACGGCTGTTTTTAAATATGACACTTTTTGTTCAGTGCCTAGCTGAATGTAAAATAATGGAAATGAGGTAATTAGGAAAGAAGAATTACTACACAAAGCACAAGCCACAGGTTTAATTTTACGATATTTGTAACAGTTAAATATTGAAAATGATAAACATTAAATAAACTACTTGAATCATGATTAAAGACGATATATTTCCATTTACTCAGTCAATAACTAAACTGATCAAACAGCCTCCTGGCTACAGATGTATTTATATGTTTGGGGATGTTCTAGGAACATCACAAAGGGATTGTTCTGAAACTGCATAATGTTTGGTAGAAGAGTGGTTTGGGGGGTACACATACCACTTGGGAACCGATGGTCTATATTATGCAGGGATAGTGTGTGAATTGGAGCTTCCAACCTGTCACAGACCAATGACTCAGTAAACTGCAATAAATCAGTGTATATATGTAGGCACATTATTTCTTTAGAAGTTGGAAAAACACTTTCTGGCCAAGATAGAATAAGAGGAAAAGGATTTACCTTCTCCCCTGAAACAATTAAAAACCTCAGCGATGTATATAAAACAGTTTTTAAGACAACAAAGGAATGTGAACTCTGAAAGGGAATAAGGTAAATAGCTACCCAGTGTACTGCGTGGCAATGCCAGGCTGCGACACAGTGGGGGAGTCTGGGCAGAGTGCACTAATGCACTAGGAGGCTGATATAGCTAGGGGTCACAGCGTGGAGTCCCAGAGGAAGGAAACCCAATTTGAGTATGTACAGAGGGTTCTTGAATAGCAACATATTGATCAGCGTATGTGTGTGACGAAACTACCAGAGACCGAAGAAACTGTTACCTGAAATGATTAAAGGGAACGATCCTTGGAGGTTACACAGAGCTAGTAGTGATAGTTCTTGTCCCTAGCAGCCAGTTAAAAAACCTCATAATTCACCGGATATTGACTAGTCAGAAGCTTTAGTCTCAAAAGTGAAGTACAGTTAGCCCTAAAGCAAATGCTTCCCTGCTTCTGCAGAACAGGACTCAAAAAGGTTGCATTGTTTTTAAGTAACTTAATTGCATCACAGAACAAAACACTAAGGATGAAATTTACACTATCATCTGATAACAAAATTGACATGCAAAAAGGCAGGAAAATAGGGTCCATACAGAGGAGAAAAATTAAAAATGGACCTAGCAATAATTCATATGATAGAATTTTGAAGACAGCAGTAGAAGGTATACAAAATGAAAAAGATGACCAAAACAAATTGGGGGGTGAGGGGTCAGTGAGCCCTGGGACAACTTTAAGAGGCTAATGGACATGTAATTGGAGTTCCTGGAGGACAGAAAATGTATTTGAAGAAAGTGGAAGTTTTCCAAATTTCATAAAAGTGAAAAATTGACAGTTCCAAGAATTTCAATAAACTCCAAGCAAAAGAAACATGAAGAAATTGCTTAAAACCAGTGAAAAGTCTTAAAAACAGCCAGCGGGGAAAAGATAACATATAAAGGAACAAAGGTAAAGATGTTAGCAGATGCAATGAATAATGCCAGCCAGAAGACAGAAGCAACATTTTTAAAGGATAGAAAAAAATTCTAAACTTAGAATTCTCTACCCAGAGAAAGTATCTTTCAAAAACTTAGGTGAAATAGACTTTTTAGAGGTGTCCCATCTTTTGGCTTCCCTGTGCCACACATAGAATACACTTAACACTAATGATAGCTAATGACCTAAAAAGTAAAATAATCTCTGTGTTAGAGAAAGTTTAGGGGTTCCCTGGTGGTGTAGTGGCTAGGCTTTGGTGCTCTCAATGCTGTGGCCTGGGTTCAATTCCCAGCCAGCAAGCTACCCCTCCAAAAAAATTAAAATGAAAGTTTATGAATTTGTGTTGGGCTGCATTCAAAACCATCCTGGGCAGCATGCAGCCCACAGGCCATGGGTTGGACAAGCTTGCAAGATACACAGCATTGTTAGAATGGCTATTTTCAACAAGGCAAGGAATAACAAGTGCTGGAGAGGATGTGGAGAAAAAGGAACGCTTGCACACTGCTGCTGGTAATGCATAGTGGTACAACCACTATAGAAGGCTGGAGATTCCTCAGAAAATTGGAATGGAGTTACCATATGACTCAGCAATCCCTCTTACGGGTGTCTACCTCCCAAAATTGAAAACCTTAGTCTGCAAAGACTTACGTACCCCAATGTTCATCACAGCGCTGTTCGTGGTGGCCAAGACATGGAAACAACCAAAGTGCCCTGGGACAGATGACTGGATAAAGGAGCTGTGGTACATATACACAATGGAATATTACTCAGCTGTAAGAAAAGATAAAATACTGCTATTTCTGAAAAAATGGATGGATCTAGAGATCATCATGCTTAGCAAAATAAACTAGTCAGAAAAAAAAAAAAACAAGAACCATATGACTTCACTCATATGTGGAATATAAAACTGAAAGCAACAAAGAAAAGGCAAATTTGTGGACACAGTCAATAGTTCAGTGGTTATCTGGGGGCAAGGGAGAAGGGGACAGTTGAAGCCGGGGGTGGGAAAGGAGGGAGGGGGAACCAAATATGTGGTAATGGAAAGAGAATTCACACGGGGTGGTGAACATATGCAACAAAGAGACGGTGCACTGTAGAATTGTATACCTGGAACCTATGTAATTCTTACTAATCAATGTTACCCCAATAAGTCTAACAAAAAATACATTAAAAAATAAAAAGATACACAGAATTATTAATCATTAGGAAAATGCAAATTAAAACCACAATGAGTTATCACTGTATACCTACAATTTAAGAATAGCTACAGGGAGTTCCCTGATGGTGTAGCGGCTTAAGGCTTCAGCGCTGGCGCTGTCAGTGCTGCGGCCTGGGTTCGATTCCCAGCCAGGGAGCTACCCACATACCAAAAAGCTAAAAAAAAAAAAAAAAAAAAAAAAAAAAAAAAAAAAAAAAAAAAAAAAAAAAAAAAAAAAAAAAAAAAAAAAAAAAAAAAAAAAAAAAAAAAAAAAAAAAAAAAAAAAAAAAAAAAAAAAAAAAAA